>OZ005662.1:150952927-151378927 GCA_963930645.1 Salticus scenicus
TTTCAGATCTCATAAGTGCCTTCCTTTAAAAACGGCTGTACGAATTTTTTTCAAACTCGCCATGTTAACTTAATACTAAATATCCTTTTGTATGTAATTATTGTTTTCCGGTCAATAATTGAGTATGCCAACTTTTGGTAAAAGTTGGTATCTCAAAAACGGCTCTAACGATTTTCTTGAAAATTGTTTCTTTAATTCAATTTAGATAACCTTTCTCAAGTATTACGTGCATATTACAGGAATACTAACGGTCATCCTGATTAGGAAGTTCAGTTTTAGATCTCGGTAATTCGTGTTTAAAAAAATAACTATCTATTTTTTCCCCTTATTTTTTAACTCACTATGTAAACTTTGTTGTAGGTGTCTTTATACGTGTATCAAGTTTCTCTTACTGGAAAATCTAAAAAAAAAAATGCATGTACTTAATATCTCCAAGAAATGTATATAATACGTTTAATAGTGGGTAATGGAAGTCGTGTGGTTCTTTCACACCAGATTTTGTAATAGTATATATTATACGAATATTGTTTCATATTATTGATTTTTCCCTTAATATACATTATTAAAAACCATCAGTTATGGAAAAAATTAAATATATTTGCGAGATAACTTGGCAATCATTTTTTTCTTTCCGCCAAGGATGATTGATATAAAATCTTTTCCGAAAGCAAGTAGCGCAATATACAGCCGCTAGGGAATTGCAAATGACATTTGATTATGCAAGTTTCATTATGTTGATTGGAAACACGGTTCATTTAAAATAAATTAAATGTGCATTCGCGTTAGAAATCTACTTTTGTATAGGGCTTCTTTGGCGATATTTAAAATTTGGCAACGCAATAGCTAGGACGTTTCACTCGAAGGACTTTACGTATTTGCGATAACCTTTTTAATTCACCGCCAAAATCACAAAAAATATTAACGATCACTAATGGAGAACCATTACTAAAACAATAACCAGATTACTTTGCGGACGTTAAATTTAAGAAAATTAAAAACACATAAGCTCTGTGTTTAATAGAAATTAATATTATAAGAGCAAATAAATAATAATTAAAGCAATTATGACGTCAACTTTATCAAACACATATTCATGTTATAGGTTTATTTTTCAATATTTTTTATTCATGAGTAAAGACATGCTTCTTTTTATGAAATAAATAAATAAATAACATAAAGTAAAAATTACCAACATTTAACAACTGATTGAAAAAAATAATTGTAAAATTATATTTTGACTTTTCAGTTGATAATATTGCCTGACTATAACATATAAACTGATATTTTTTTTTTGTTTTTTGCATATCAATTCATCGTTAACTAAAATTTGTTCATCCGTGCGAAGTAGGACGGGTCAGCTAGTCAGTTATAAAGTAACACAAAGTCCAATGAATCAGAGTGATATTTGTTGTATCTTTGAAAAAGGCAAGTCATTTTTTTCAAGCTGTAGTATGTGCATCTAAGAGGGCTATAGCTGAAATTTCTAATGGTTACGGCTTTGTGAACTCTTTAAAATATCCTCTAAAGACAATCACTCAATGAATGTCTTATAATACTTTATTTTTTAGTTTTTATATAATTTGTTACGTTCACGTAATTCAGGGTAGAAGATGGGGGACTTTTTATAAAATGTTTAGATAGAACCTCCTTACTATGGATAGTCAGATAAGACAGATTGTTTGTTTGTTTGAACCCTTTGTTGCATCGTGTCCACTGTAGTAGACAAAAGTTTAATTTTTTTTCCTTTCACACAAAGGGTTTTACAGATTTGGTTTCAATGATTTTTCTTTCTGTATTATTTAAGCTTTCAACTATTGCTCATAGATGGCAGCATACTATCAAATTACAGATTGCATTGTTAGTTTGAAAATAGCGTCAACCTCTACTTCCAAGTTAGTATGATTTCTCATTGTAAATATTGTATATAAGAGCTAAAACCTTTTTTATTTTGACTTTTTACATTTAGAAATAGTAATTTTAGGCATTTTAGAATATGTTTGAATAGAACATTCACTTTCAGATGCAATTTTTCATGAAAATTCATGTGTTTTTCTTTTTGTCAACTACAATGGACGTTATGAACATTGGCTAATGTAGGGCTGTTTCCGTTTGTCCATTGTAGTTGTACAAAAGGGTATAATTTAATTTTATAGATGTTATCGTGATGAATTCTTGGATTTTTTACAAAGCTGTCATACCACAATGTTCTATGTAACTAGGAGTTTTCAAGACGTCCATTGCCAAAGGAACTAATACAAGCAGTATCAAGAGTAATTGATCAACAAGATACAGAAGAAACAATGGCAAATATCAGTGGAAAAACCTGCAATAAAAATTTCAGTCAAAGGAAACTCTGTCCTCATGGATGTCCGATACGATTGAGTGGAGCATTTTGCTAGTCAAACATCAAATAGTGCTCGAGGATGTAAGATGAAATTACGCTCAAGAAAATCTACATTTTCATGCGTAAAATACAAAGTTTACTTGTGTATCGATTAAAAAAGTGACTGCTTTTAATATTTTCGTTACCAAAATTGTTAAAACCTCTACTAGATATCCAGTTTTTATTTGCATACTGTCCACTACAGTGGACAAACTGTAACTTTTAAAATAAACAAATTTTGGAGAAACAAATTTTTTCTTTGATTTCTAGGGCAATTTTAAATAGGAAAAACACAATAATTTCCTTTAAAGTTTTGCAGGTGATTGGGATGCAACAAAGGGTTAAGAAGCTTTTCCTCAAAGAGCTGAAAAGGAATTCTTCCCTATTTGAAATTTCAAAAATGTCCCTCTCCCTAGACACCTCTATGTTTAATTACTCAAAGTTCTTTTTAAATTAAAGAAAGATGCCCTCCAGTTTATTTAGCACATATTTTAATGTTTTCAAAATTTCCAAGAATATTTCGAGATACAGTGAGGAGGGTGGGTGCCTTTTACTGAAAATTTTAATCCTTCATAACTTATTAAAAATATATAAGAGGTAAATTTTTTTGACAAATAAATAGTTTGTCTTTAAAAGACATTTTCATCGCCATAAAATAGCGTAAATTCACTTCATTCCCTCCAGCCCCAATTTAAACGGAATTCCTTTTAAATTTATTCACGAATTTTACAGTTTTCAGAAATTCTGACGCGTTCCCATGACATGCAGTAGTAGGGTCTAACTATTTCGTGGACCTTGTATATACATACGTACGTGATTGTGAAGCTATTATTATTCTATTGAAATGCTACTGGCTAATTGTTATATTGACGAATCGTACTAAATTAATAGAATGAATGATTATTGATGGTACTTATTGTTATTATAGATATATGCATGTATATATATGATGGTGAGACTATTATTATGTTAATGTATGTCACTGGCTGACTGCTCGAATGAGAAATGATATTAACTTCATAGAATGCATGATTATTGGTAGGGGGAGGGGTACACACCTTATCCCATTTTTACTTTCTCTTACCGATAAGTTAGAGAAAGTATTGTTTTTGGGTCAAATTTTCGAAAGTGAGACTTTGTTATATTTACATGTTCTGAGGCCCCCTGAATACGAAACTCATTTGCAACAATACGTTTTTCCACATAAAATAAAACTAAAATTAAAATTATTTAACGAAATTTGCGTTAGAATTTTAAATAATGTTTTATTAACCTGATGACATATTTTCGTGCATAACCATTGAAACAAAAATGATGATTTATTTATTTTATATTTTATTTTAATTTAAAACCATACGCGATATTCATTAAAAAATAGTATGAAAAACAAAACAGTAATTATAATAATAATTTTAGGAATATTTTTAAATAAATTCAATATTTTTATTTATTTAGTTAGTTAGTTATAATATTAACAAAATAAAGATACATATCTATTTTTTTTTTTTTACTTCAATTCAATGTTTAATGAATTTGTAATTTACTACACTCGCAAAATAATACTAACATTCCAAAGTAAATAAAATTTTATTAAGAATTTGGGAATTAGAGCACAAAAATAAATTAATAAACGTAATTTTAAATAATTTTACTCCGGTAACCATTTCATTGTTTTACTTTTGTTGAAAAAAATAAACCTTTTCAGAAATTTATTAAGTTATTAACAACTAAAAAAAAAAAAAAAAAAAAAAAAGCTTTTTGAATCTTTTTGTGGACATTGTTTAGGGAAAACTCAAAAAATAATTAATACTTTAAAATGTAGTGAAGAAAGCAATGATATTGCATTTTTAGATTACACATGATTTTCAATAAAAATATGTGTGTAAAAATAATGAATTTGAAAAATACATTAAAGAAATTCTAACATTTATGTATGACTTTTTCTCAGGCAATAATAATTCAATGATTTTTAAAGCATACACTCTAATTTTATACATCAATAATATTTACAAAGAAAACATAAATAAATAAATAAAGTAAATATTAAAACAAAATAAAATGAACTATCGAAAGTTTGGTTATTTATAATTTTGTTTTTTTTAATTTTCATTATTCTTTTGAAAGATAAATCATATGGCGTCTGTAAATTTTAAGTATTTTTGCATATGAAACTTATTTTTAAGGAATATTTAAATATTTTTAGATTTTTCATGATTCAAAAAATAGAGCATTAGAATAAAAAGACAATGTCTAGAAAAATAACTTAAAATTAACTTTGAAAGTTCTTAGATAAAACTTTAAAAACGCTGTGAAAATACGACAAAAATTCTTGAAGAAATACATAATTTAAGCAAAAATATATATATTTTTTTTAATTTTATGAAAAAAATATCAATAAAAAGGTTTATTTAAACACTCAAGAAATAACTAGATTGAATACTCATATCAATTCCAATATGTTTTCAATTATATAAAAACCAATAGTTTAAAGAAAAATGTTAATAACAATATAAGTTTTAATCTAACAATCGAGAAGAAATGTTCAAAGTATTTAACTTTTTTTTTTTTTTTAATTCAAATTATGTGTTGATCATGTAGTTAGGACTCGTGTGATTAGAACATATCATGCCAGTCGTGACTCTGATTTTTAAATATTTTGACGCAAGGATATATAGACGTCAGTCGTATACAACTATAGTGACAATATGCATATATACAAACTTAGAATAATATAATAACTTATAATTAAATTCGAAATGAGTTACTCAAATATGTCTTATCCTACACACACTTGGATTGGCGCCAAAAATCAACTGCTATAAATAAAAATAAATAAAATAAATAAAACATTTTCCGATCTGCCAAAACTGTGGAGGTTTTGTTCGTTGTTAAAATAATCTGCTGTGTCACTCACACGACTTTCTCTTACCCTAAAAATACTATACTATAATTCTGAGTGAGGGGGGCTACAGCCCCTCAATCACCCGTTTCATTCATGCACCTACATTTTTATAGAATTCAATTCGGTTATTAAAAAATAATTCTGTTTTTTTAAATAATTTGTTAAAATTATTATTTAAAAAAATTATCTTTTATGTTAATGCAGACGATATCCATATTAGAGAAGTAGTATAACACCAACTATCCAAAAACAGTCCATTTTATTCTCAATATAAAAAAATAATAATAAAATAAAATAAAGGTTTTTTCGTTAAAAGCAAAAAAAAAAAAAAAAATCGATAACTTTGTTTTAAATTATCCCAGATCGATCGCTCAACCATTCGTTTTAAAGGTATTGGCGAGCTCTTTTGAAAGATACCCATTATGAAAATTTACTCCCCTCGAGGAGGGACTTCCCCCCCAGGGGGAGGCGAGGCTCCTACATACACATTTTTTTCCCCTGTTGACTATCTCTATTACAAAAAATATATATTCGTTTCATTTGGTTTAGTGCAGTCTATAGATGTTAAACTCTACTTACCTGCGATTTCCCAATAGACGTAATGTATTTGTATACTTTTGAGTGTCCTTGTACACGAACCATTTGCTTGATCTTAACGAAAAGTTTAGTGTAGCATCCTTATATGATACACATTTAGAATACCAAATTTAAACTTTCTGCCATCGTATTCAGTGGTCCTCAGAACATGTAAATATAATAAAAACTCGCGTTCGAAAATTTGACCCAAAAACAATATTTTCTCTACCTTATGGGTAAGAAGAGTTTTATATGATAATTATTTCTGTGTGAGGGGGGCGGAAGCCCCCCTCAACCCCCCCATTTCATGAATGCACCTACATTTATATAGAATTTAATTCGGTTATTAAAAAATAATTCTGTTTAAAAAAATATTTTATTAAAATTATTATTTTAAAAAATTATCTTTTATGATAATGCAGACGATTTCCAAATTAGAGAAGTAGTATAACACCAAATATCCAAAAAATAAAAGTCCATTTTATTCTCAATATTTAAAAAGAAAAAAAAAAATACTATTTTTTTTTTTCGTTAAAAGCAAAAAAAAAAAAAAAAAAATAACGATAACTTTGTTTTAAATTATCCCAGACCGATCGTTCAACCATTAGTTTTAAAGTTATTGGCGAGCTCTTTTGAAAGATACCCATTATGAAAATTTACTCCTCTCGAGGAGGGACTTCAGGCTCCTACATACACAATTTTTTTTTCCCAGTTAACTATCTCTATTTCAAAAAATATATATTCGTTTCATTTGGTTTAGTGCAGTCTATAGACGTTAAATTCAACTTACCTGCAATTTCCCCTATAGACATAATGTATTAGAATTCTCTTGATTGTCCCTGTACACGAACCATTTGCTTGATCTTAACGAAAAGCTTACTGTAGCATCCCTATATGATAAACATTTAGAATACCAATGTGTTGTATTTCGTCATTGTATTCCTGATTTAATCTATTGGACTGTTGGTAAGTGACGTCACGTCCAATCAATGATCTGTTCATTCCTTTTTACGTTTATCTCTGCTAGAACAGATCGCAGTCTTAAAAATGTTGTCGTTCATGTTACTTGTATTTTTCATCTGTAATTGTCATAGTCATCTATTAAATTTTATGTGTTTAAAATGAAACGCCTCGTCATATCCTAGTTATGGCTTATAAATCTTCTCCTGCCTACAAAATACTATATTGGCGACGAAATGAAAAAGAAAAAAGCAAAAAAAAGTTTTTCTCTTCAACATTTTCTTCAATCAACATTCTACTTCAAGATGATTAAAAATGCAATTTGCAGTTCTTCATAAAGAAAATTGATATTTCGAAAGTAACGAAAAGCGATCGGAGACGGGCAGTTGGTGAGTTTTTGTCTACTGTCAGGCCGGAAATGCATAGGCGCCAGAGATAATTAGTTGTCTACGATTTTTTACTTTTTCGGGAAAGAGAGAAAAAAAGGTATTTGCACATTTATTTTATTTTTTTTCTTTTTGTTCTTTTATTAGATTGCATGTTTTTATTGTTAGAACTAGTATATTTTCATTAAAAATGTTTCAAAATTTTAAAGAATTCAATGATTCGGTAGAGTCTTTTGAAATTTATGTCAGGAGATTAGAACAGAACTTTATATTGTTCGATATTAAGGATGAAAAAAAAGTTTGTGCCTTAATAACTTTTATCGGACCGAAATTATATAATTTACTTACAAATTTACTGTTCCCAGATCTCCCTGAATCAAAAACTTACACTGAATTAGTAGATGTCTTAACAAAACATCTGTGTAAGATACCTAATAAAATCAGTGAACGCATTAAATTTAGAAAATGTTGTCAAGAAGATAACGAATCTGTGCAGGATTTTAGTGTTCGTTTAAAGAAACTTACAACACATTGCGCGTTTACAGGCGATTCGCTGTCAGAAAATTTGTTGGAACAATTTTTACGCGGATTAAAAAATGAAACAATCCAAAGCAAATTGATGTCTCAGGTTGAAGATTTAACATTTGAAAAAGCAGTAGAACAAGCCGTAACTATGCAAAGTACTGAAAACGACATGATAGAATTACAAAATAAAAATTTGAATTTGAATAAAGTTTCTGTTAGTGTTAGGAAACCAAAACAAAATTATTCTCAAAATAACTTAAGTAAACAAAACGTGAACAAAACTGCGAGTGCAAATAAAAGTAAAACTTATTGTTATCGTTGTGGAAATAGCTCTCATTTAGCAAATGTTTGTAAATTTATTAATGCAGTTTGCAATTTTTGTAAAAAACGTGGTCATTTGAGTAAAGTGTGTCGGAACGCACAAAACAATGTTACTCAAAAGAAAAATGTAAATGTTCTTGATACTGTAGACATTTTGTCGTTACAATCTGAAGGCACTAAACCTATAAAAATTTGGGTTTTGATAGAAAATAGTGCTAAAGCAGAAATGGAACTTGATACGGGATCGGCGATTTCCGCCGTACCGATAAATCGTTTTCGGAGATTATTTCCAGAACATAAAATGTTTCCTGCTGATGTACAATTAAAGACAGCCACGGGAGAAATTTTCCAGCCCGAGGGATTTGTTAGAGTAAATGTAACTTACGAAAACAAAACTAGGAATGTTAAGTTATATTTAGTTAAAAAAGACAATTTTCCTTTATTGCTAGGTAGGGATTGGATAACTACATTTAATATATTCTCAAACAATTTACAAACTGTTCCGGTAAACAAAGTACAAATCTCGGATAATTTAAATAATTTACTAAATGAATTTACGGATTTATTCACAAATAACGTAGGTGAAATTAAAAATGTTAAAGCTGAATTACATTTAGAAAAAGACTCATCACCAATATTTTGTAAATCGCGAACAGTTACGTATGCATTAAGGAATGCGGTAAATGAAGAATTGGAAAGATTAGAAAATGAAGGGATAATAAAAGCTGTTAGTACGAGTAAATGGGCAACACCTATTGTTCCGGTGGTAAAACCTAATGGGAAAATTCGTTTATGCGGCGATTTTAATGTCACGGTAAATAAATTTTTAAAGGTTGACAAATACCCGCTACCAAAAATTGAGGATATATTAGCAACTTTAGGGTGTGGATTACATTTTACAAAGATTGACTTAAATCAAGCATACTTGCATTTACCGGTAGAGGAAAATTCACAAGAATTACTTACTATTAACACTCCTAAAGGCTTATTTCAGTTTACGCGATTGCCATACGGAATTGCCAGTTCGCCAGCAATATGGCAGAGAACTATAGAACAAATTTTAAAAGGTATAGAGGGTATTTCAGTTTTTATTGACGATATATGTATCTCAGGGGAAACTGATGAAATACATTTAGAGCGATTAAAACAAGTGCTAGAAAGGTTACGTGAATATAATCTTAAAATAAATAAAGAAAAATCTTTTTTCATGAATGATGAAATTACATACTGCGGTTACAAAATTGATAAAAATGGCATACACAAAACGAAAGAAAAAATTTCTGCTATTTTAAATGCTCCAATACCTCAAAACGTAACTCAAGTAAAAGCGTTCCTAGGCTTAGTATCTTACTATTCTAGATTTGTTCCTAAATTATCTACGATTGCTTATCCTCTAAATGAATTATTACGTAAAAATGTAAATTTTCAGTGGACTAAAAAATGTGAAAATTCATTTAATGCAAATAAACAGGAAATTACTTCCGAAAGGATTCTCACCCACTTTAATCCTAAATTACCCTTAATTTTAGCCACTGATGCTTCTCCTTATGGAATTTCGGCAGTACTTTCGCATACAATGCCAGATAACTCCGCAAAACCCATAGCTTTTGCTTCTAGAACTTTATCTTCTGCAGAAAAGCGGTATAGTCAGGTAGATAAAGAAGCGTTAGCAATAATTTTTGGTGTAAAGAAATTTTTTCAATTTTTATATGGTAGGAGATTTACACTGTATACAGATAGTAAACCCCTAGTTTCCATATTTTCACCCGTAAAAAGTATTCCGGTACTTTCGGCAGCTAGAATGCAAAGATACGCATTATACTTACAGACATTTAATTATGATATTAAATATAAAAAATCTGCAGAGCACGGAAATGCCGATGCTCTATCACGTCTTCCATTACGTAGTGAAGACTTACTGCTGCCGTCGTCCGATTCGCTACAACCAGAAAAAGTGTCACCAACTTTGTCACCAAATTTATTTGGCAACCTTGATGAATCCGATTGTTTATTTATTCATCAAATCACATCGTTACCGTTAAATACAAAGATATTATGTGCAAGTTCTAAGCGAGATCCAACATTGAAAGAAATGTACCGACATTTAATATCAGGCACATTTAATATCAGATGCCAAATTACTTACTTTTTGGGCATAAACAACAAGATTTTTCTATACTAAATAATTGCATACTACAAGGGAATCGTGTTGTAATTCCTACTGTTCATAGACAAAAAGTGTTGGAAGATTTGCATTTTGGCCATTTTGGCATAGTAAAAATGAAAGCACTGGCACGTAGTTTTGTATGGTGGCCAGGTATTGATAAAGACATTGAGAATTTAGCAAATAACTGTTCTGTTTGTATTAAATTAAAACATAATCCTCCTAAAATGGAAAATCATCACTGGGAATGGCCTACAACACCTTGGAACAGAATACATGTAGACTTTTTTGGTCCAATGATGGGGAAAATGTTTTTAATCGTAGTAGATGCCCACAGTAAATGGACAGAAGTGTTCATTGTTCCTAATACTACGGCTGAGAACACTATAAACTGTCTTTCTTCGCTTTTTGCCAGATATGGCTATCCTGTGTCCCTTGTGTCTGATAATGGGCCACAATTCATTTCAGAAAAATTCGAACATTTTCTACAAAGTAAAGGCATAAAACATAGTTTAACTGCACCATATCATCCCTCTACAAATGGTCAAGCCGAAAGATATGTCCAAATTATTAAAAAAGGATTGAAATCCTTAAGTTCAGAACCCGGAAATCTCCAATTTAAGTTAAACGAATTTTTATTCCAATATCGAATAATGCCTCATATTACAACAGGGGAGAGTCCCGCATCATTATTTCTGAAAAGAAATATCAGATCAAAATTAGATTTGCTTGTACCAAATGTTAAAAATTATGTTGAAAACAAACAACATAAAAATGTTTTTAACAAGAAAAAGATAAGAGAATTCGAAATAAATGAAAAAGTTGCAGTACGCAATTACACATCAGGAGATAAATGGAAAATAGGTTGCCAGACTAGGTAAACTACATTATAAAATTCAAGTAGGTTCATGTGTATGGAAAAGACAGGTTGATCAACTAAAAAGTGTAGGTTCCAGAGTACAACTGGAGGAAACTACAAATCCTGGTGAAATTCAAAAGAACACTCTTGATGGAAATATTCCCATGGTTTCCGATAGCAAGAGTCCACACCTGCAAAGCAATGGAGAATCTAAGTCTGGTAGGAGGCCTGCCATTATACCAGATCCAGTGCCAACCGATCCTGCCAGTACACCAGATCCAGTGCCAACCGATCCTCCCACTACACCAGATCCAGGGCCAACCGACAGTAGATCTGTGTCTACAAAGCCTGGAGAAATTGACTGTGATAAAAATATCAACAGTACTCTAAATAAAAATAAACTAAAATCTGAACATTCAAAACTTAAAAACACTAATTTGTCTTTTTCTGAACAGGTTGTAAGAAGATCATCTAGAGTAAGAAAACCTCCCATCAGGTATGGTATACAGAATTAAGGGGAGGAGAAATGTGGTGTATTTCGTCATTGTATTCCTGATTTAATCTATTGGACTGTTGGTAAGTGACGTCACGTCCAATCAATGATCTGTTCATTCCTTTTTACGTTTATCTCTGCTAGAACAGATCGCAGTCTTAAAAATGTAGTCGTTCATGTTACTTGTATTTTTCATCTGCAATTGTCATAGTCTATTAAATTTTATGTGTTTAAAATGAAACGCCTACTCATATCCTAGTTATGACTTATAAATCTTCTCCTGCCTACAAAATACTATGACCAAGTTTGAACTTTCTGCCATAATTTGTTTTTGGGATATGCTGATAACACACAGACACACACACAGACTCACACACAGACACACACACAGACATACAGACACACATACACACAGACATACACACAGACATACACACAGACCATTTGCTAAAAACATGATTTTCGTATTCAGGAGACCTCAAAACGTGTAAAAATAACAAAATCTTGCGTTCGCAAATTTGACCCAAAAACGATACTTTCTCTAACTTATGGGTAAGAGAAAGTAAAAATGGGTGTAGTATGAAGCAATTAAACTCAAGAAGTTCTTACATTTAACAAGAGTTCGTTTTATGTTTGATGAAGGACATATTTACAAAAACGACTTTAAAAACAAAAAAGCAATATTGATAAAACTAATTGAATTGTAAATATTGTAACAACAAATACTATTAGACAATGTAATAATAAAAATATAAAAAAATTGATTTATGTATAAATGATGGGATTTCCAACAACTGACGCATAACGAAGGTGGTGTTCGATGATATATGGATATTCAACGACGGACCATGGAATTCAAACGATAAGGCACTCAGATTCGGACACGGTCTGCTGTTTAGTCTTTTGCTGACAAAAAATATTGGGAGGTTGATTGATTGTATGCCAATGTTATTGGTGCGTAGCAAAAATTACAAATTGTATTCGCTTCCAGTGAGTTTTGTCTTATATGCGGTAAAAATAAAATGCATATATTTATTAATTGTTTGATTAAATTATCTTATAATGTCGTAACCTAGTGTTATAAAGGTAAAATCTAATAAACACAATGTTATAAACAGTTGAATTTGTTATTTTTTTATTTTACATAAGTATCTGATTATCTTCAAATAAATAGGATTATTGTAACAGATTGATTACTGATTTAAAAAATTGTTTAATTTGTTTGTACTCGGAGTTTCTTTTAATTACGTATGATTAAAATAAAGGACATTTGTTTATTTCATGTTCAAATAATTTAATTAAAAATATTTTATGTAAATTTTAAAATAAATTAACAAAATCACTGTACTGTGACCATTTAAATTTGCCAATTTTAAATTTTTGAATATTTATCTATCTATCTATCTACCTATCTATCTAAGTATGTATAATGTATTTAATATAGTTTAACTGAAATTTTAATTTAAGATTTAAAAAAAAAAAAAAAAAAAGACATATTTTGTTCAATATTTCGCAATGTGTGAGATAATAGATTTTATATGTATTTGATCATAGTTCTTTTAAGATAAATTATGCACTAATTAAAAATACAATTAATTCGTAATTTAAAAATTACAGCGCTTTTGATTTTGCTATGAAAATTTAGTTGATCACTTCCAATTTTATTTTCACGGTAAAAAAATAAATAAATAAATAAATAAATAAATAAATAAATGGTACAGTCGGGGAAAAAAAAAACGCAGCACTCGATGTAACTCCGTTGCTAATCAATGCACAAAAATGTAATAGGTATCATTCGACGGGGAATTGAGAGTAGATTCAGAAAATGAACGGAAATTTTGAATTGGGGGTCGTCTACATATTAAAACGCGCACGAACTTTGATTTTTTCAATGGTAATGCCCCATTTTTATTTTATATTTGAATTCCTGGGATCGCGACAATTCGAAAAAGTATATTGGTTGTATATTTTGCTTATTTTTTCACAGAGTTATAAGCGTTCAAAGTTTGAAGGTGCTAATGTTAAATTCATATTTCAAACTTTTATTAATATCTTCACAAAAAATAACTTGATCGATATAATTCTTTTTTTACGAGATACAGTGAAGAAACCCAAACATAATCCATCATTAATTTTGATTCTGAAAAATATTTTTAATTCTGAAAAATATTAATAAATTCATATTCATAAAAATTATGAATTATGACATATATTAATTTTTATATAAAATGAATCCTAATGCTGAAAAATATGGGTGTGCAAATTTGCAGCTCATTCCAGTTATTAGTTTTCGAGATATAAATAAATCTTTCTTTTGGAGTGGTTTAGGGGGCCGTCTCTTAAAAAATTTTGAATGAGATAACGAAGCAAATCTTAAAACATCACGGAGAAAATTGAACAAAATATTTTTATTTTTTATTTAAGGGTCAAATTATATAACAACAACGTGAAATGCAAAGAATTGAAACAAAAATGTTGATTTTTAGACATTTGTGTTAGTATCAAGAATTCCTGTTTTCTAAAGCCCCGCCTTTTATCGTTCTTCAAAACAAAACAACACAGAAACGAAAAGTGGATGTGACTTTGAGTATTCGTGTTAAACCCCTTATTTTACATTGACAAAAATATACACAAGTGGTATTTACTTCATCGATTACTGGTGATAAATTTAGAAACGAACACTAGAAGAAAAAAATTAACTTAATAGGCGGGGTTTACTGTTTGAAATACTCTCAAAATAAAATAATTCAAAACAAATTATCTGTAACACAATTATATTACAGATGGATATACATTATAACTATATTATTTCTAACTAATATATTTCTATCCATAGTATATTTTATTGCAAAAATATGAACACTGGATACATGCTTAAGAAATAAGTAACACACAAATTACGAAAGAAACGCCCACTGGCATTGTTAAAGATTTTCAAATGATGTGAATCTACGTCAGCAGTTGCGAAAGCGTTAATTAAGAAATTATATTTTCATAGAAATTATAAAACAAATCGTACAGTTCCAAAGAGTTCAACTGACCCAAAACTGGTAAGTGCTATTAAAATTGTTTAATATTTACTTTATAAAACCTTACAATAATTTATCCGAAAAGATTTAGTTTATGCGTTGTTGTATATATATATATATATATATATAGCTATATTATTTCAGTTTGTATATAATGTTACACGTACGAAAGAAAATTTAAGCTTTATTGGTGATCAGTATATCCATGATAGATACTTTTTAATTGAAAAATATTGCACTTTTATAAAAAGTATTGTCTGACCAATCGTAAGTGTAATAGATTTAAATATACCTAAAATTATCTAAAAAAGTACTAAAGTATATATATATCCAAAAAACTAAATTCATGATAATTAAGATACTGCAAAGGTGTTAATATTTTTATTTCTTTTTATAACTCTTTTTTTCTTGAAATATTTCCGGTGTGAAACAGTATAATTTTGTCTTGTTCTTGTAGGATCTTAATTTTATTTTTCTATATTTAGAGATAGCCCCCTAACACATTTTTGATCATAACTCTATGAATACTACAGATAAAGTATACAAACAGTATACTTTTCCGCACTGCCAGACTCTCAGAAATTCGAATATGAAGTCAAAATTGGGTGTTGCTATTGAAAAAATCAAAGTTGGCGCTCATTTTAATATGTAGATGACCCCTAATTCAAAATTCGACGACATTTTCAGAAAGTGCATTTCATTTCCTGTTGAATGGTGTCTATTAAATTTTTCTGCGTCAATTAATAACGAAATACCATCAAGTGCTGCGTTTTTTTTTTCCCCGACTGTACATTACATTGTTCGAAAAAAAATCAATTGAAACTTCCACATTTTATTTTATGGATAAAAAAAACAATAAAATAAATAACATGGTACATGTTGTTCGAAAAAGAAATGCTCTTGAAAAAAAAAAAAAAAAAAAAAAAAAAAAAAACATACTCGAGTTTACATTTTTTTTGTTTTCGTTGTTGTTTTATAAAGATTTCCAAGGAAAATCAGCTACTTTTTTCCCCATAAAAACAAGAAAGAAAAATTATGCATTCCTAATAAATAACGAATACGTTTCCAAAAGAACATATCAGTTGAGTCGTTTAACTTTAAATACATCTGCTTTCATGACAACACCTTATAAAACATTTTGTTTTTAATTATAGATGAAAAGATTCTGAAAAATAATTTTTATGCTTTTTCTTTTATGTTAAAGAGAAATCATATAATGGATTGTCTTCCTGTAACACTCATATAATGACTGCATTTTTAGAATATTGCCAAAAAGCACAACAGAGTATTTTGTTTAGCCATTAACAAGAATCTCACAAAAAGACCGCTAAACATTTTTTTAATAAACAAAAATCTTTAAACAACTTGATGTTTAGTACCCCTGTATATCGGAAAAACATGTCACAATTAGTACACTTTTTTTTTTTTTTTTTTTTTTTAACAATTTGTCGTGTCTTTTCCGGTTCCTTTGCTCACAGCATAAAAATCTACTATATACAAACATGGAATTTGTCATTTCTTACTTTCTTTTACCTATATGTATGGTAGAGAATGTATTGTTTCTTGATCAAATTATCGAGATTGACTTTTTGTTATATTTTATGGATAAAAATAAACAATAAAATAAATAACATAGTACATGTTATTCAAAAAAATTATTTTTCGAGGAACATTTCGAGGTCCCCTGAATCCGAAATTCATGCTTTTAACTGTTGGTCTGTGTGTATGTGTGTGTCTGTGTGTGTGCGTATGCGTGTGTGCGCCCGCTCAATTTTTGAGTTTTGGGTTTTGTCCCCTTCTTCAAACTGTTAATTTAAATCTATTAGTACTTTTAAGAGTCTAAAATATTACTTTTTTAAATCTCTATGTCATTTAGTGTAAGAAACAAGTTATTCACGTTTCAACCGTTTGACTGCTAAGCAGCGCGATAGCGCTGCAATGTTCAGACTCGAAAACTGCGAAGCAGCGCTATCGCGCTGCGAGAGGTACAATTCAGATATCACTGGAATATTAATTTAATTTTTTTACGTAAATAAAATCAATCATTCAGAACCAAAACACAGTTGGTAAACATTATCTTTTCATTATTCTCTTTTACAAGAAGTAATTATAAATATATACCGAGCTGCTACCCTAATCTGGCAAATTGTTAGTACTGCCCATTTTTCTACACCACTTAAATAGAGTAATTTTCTTCAAAAATATTTACGATGATTCAGAAAACAAATACTCTAAAAATTAAGTGGTGAATAAAAATGGGTTGGTACTAACAATTGACCGGATTAGGTTGGCAGATCTGTATATATATATATATATATATATATATATATATATATATATATATACAGTGGAGCACCGTTTATACGTTTTTCAAGGGACCGTTCCTAAAAAACGTATAACTGAAAAAAAATGTACAACTGAAAATTCGTTATAATATAATACGTTATAATATATACACAATAAGGTGCCATATTAATAATAAAAGTCTAATCAATTTTCATGATTTCCTTTACATTTATTTGAATAAGATATATTTTTAATTAAATTTAAAATATTTTTAAAAGGTAGAATAAAAATTAAATGATATTTAAAAATATAGAAATTCAGAAATGTTTTTCAAGATTTCGATTTTAACCTTTAAAGACAAAGCGTTTCGTTCTCTAAACGAAAACGACATTTTTGCAAACAATTAAAAGGAAGGGAAAAAAAAATATATTTTTTCTCCAACCGTAATGCCAAATAAACACGATAAGAAATGAAAATCTTCCATATCGCCTAACAGATGTGAGTATTAAATCTTCAAGTTTACAAAATGCCTATAAAGTTGTGTTTCTTTTTTTTTTCTTTCACACCCTATCCCTGGAATCAATTAAAAGAGAAAGTGGGAGGTCTTCAAGTGGTCACTGGTTACTTGTATACCTACCATTCAAGCCAGTAGCCAACTGCTTATCTCTGAAAATCCCTCTAACACCCCTCTTTCCCCAGGCTATCGATGCAGGTCACACTTTGTTACCATAGTTCTAAGAAAAGATAAGAATAAAACATAAAAAGCATTCTTTTTTTTTTTTTTAAATCCTGAAATGACACTCAAACCTGGGATTCTACAAGGAGAGGAAAAAAAAAAACGTATAAGTGAAATTAAGAATTTACTTGTGTCGTATAAACGAAATATTTTAACATTAGAATTCAATGGAATGATTTGGGATCGAAATTGAAAAACGTATAAATGAGAAAAACGTATAAATGAGAAACGTATAACAGGTGCTCCACTGTATATATATTTGTTTATTTATTTTATACATTTATTTTCTTTCATTATTTATTTGTAAAACATAAAAAAAAAATTAATAAATTAACTGACAATTGTATGAGTGATTATGTTTTATTTATTTATTTATTTATTTTTAATGCTCAAAAAATATTACCAGAAAACAACATCAATACTCTAATCACTGAAATCAATTAAATGTATTTCTTTCGAAAGAGAACTATCTAACATGATTTTTGAAGCATACAATATTACGACGTAAAGTTTCATCAGTTTTAAAATATGTATAATTATATTTGTGAAACAAGTTGGAAAAAAATAAGAATGGGTGGAGTCTCGATAAAATTTTATCAAAATATGCCCTTCACTACGCTGAATTGCATATTTGGAAAACAAAATTGGATTTTTTTGCTGATCCTAAGTTTTCGTAAAATATTTTGTGTGAACAATTATTAATGGTAAAACACGTTTTTTTGTTTTTATTCATCCTTTAATGATACTTAAATTAGCCTTTTGCAAACGCTGCAGTAAGGCGTGGTTTTCATTAATTAGTTGTGTTTTTATAGATCATTAGAAATTTTCATATTTTATTTCTGTAGAAGGAGCAATCGAGGATAAATAATTTAGGCATAAAAATACACATTTATACATTTCCTTTCGCATTCTGCTTTCTTGGACTTTTTAAATTTTTTACTGCAAGGCGTGGTTATCCAGTTGGCATGATCGGGTTTCGAATTAGTTACAAAACTAAAATTAAATATTCACACCGGAAAAACTTGTATTGAGGCCTGAAATAGTGATAGCAATTTGAGGCTGTATTTCAGAAAATGCTTCAGCATTCAAACGGTTAAACCTATTTTATATAACGTATCATTTAATAAATGAGTTTATTTTCAGCTTATTTTTAATAACAAGATAATGAGGATGAGTTTGTTCAATGTCAGTAAAAAACTTCGACACGTGACTGGACTAATTCAATCCATTCGAGATGGCGCATCTTTTTGAGTCTGTCTTGAGAATCTGAAACTAAACAATATTCGGGAGCGACCCGACCTACTAAAATTACGCCTCTGATGAGATTTAGATCTTGAATGATTAAGTTTGCCTATATAAAATTTATCGCAAAGTATTTAATGCAAAGTATTTATCGCAAAGTATTTATGTTATAGTGTATCTGTTTAGTTTTGCAATATTTTCAAATATGATGCTTATAATAACAGGAGACTTATAATAACAGGAGGCGTTGGAACATTAAAACTCGAATAAACGACTACGTCAGAAATGCCAAAGAAAAATATTGGAAATGCATACAGCTGTTTCGGCAGCTTTAAGCGTGCCGTCTTCAGTGCAAAAAGGATTCCGAATCTGCAGAAGTGCTCGTATATATAGGAGAGGGGCTGAATTCAGCTCAACCAATAGAATTACGGGAAAGGTGGGGAGAGAGGCCAATACGAATTTATTAAAGTTAGTTGTGTAAACAGTAGAAAAATTAAGAAAATGTGGACTGAATATAAAATTTCCAACAGTCAGACAAATAGGGAATAGCGAAATCACAATTTACAAGGTTTTTTAATTTTTTATAAATATGAAATATGCTTATGTTTTGCGCAGCTGTCGTCTCATTAAATAGTAGCGATAAAACTGAATGCAAATAAAAAATATCAGCCTACTGAAAATAAATAAATAAATAAAATAAATAAATAAAATTAAGGACTGTAATCGTCTAAATTTCAATAAAATAAAATAAAATAAAGAAACATAAATAATTTTAAAGTTGAAACAAGATTTCTAACCAAGTGAGATTTAGATTTTACATTTTGAACATTTTTGTTTGAAAGATTTCGAGGTTAAAAAAAAAAAAAAAAGAACTAATAATGAGTGGATTTTAGGCTTAAATTGGACGGGATTAGACATACATCATAGCACACACTGTGAGCTACTCATCTTTTAGACTCGAAAATGCATTGCAGATACAATGTGCAACCTGCCTCGAATCGGTTAACTTGTGGCAGACAATTGCACGATAGCTTCAACATTTACAACAATAAGTGCAACGACTCTGGATAATGGGAGATTCGGTTATGAAACAAGAAACCGTTAAAGCTGAAAAGAATATTTAGTAATTTTAAGCATAACTGCTAGCATTTTAATTTACTCTGGAGTATTTTTAGCTTCGTGTTTATTTCGTACCATTTACTTTTTAGTTGTAATTTTTTCTCATTTTATCGAAGTTATATTTTGGAAAAAAAATGTCTATACATTAAGGGATGTGAAATAAAGGCAGGACAAAAAATACTTCGTAAGAAATTAAAATTTTGACAGCTATGATTTTATGTTAAACGTGTTATCTAGTAACTTAATGTTATTTGCAATTTCTATCTGGTACTGTACACTACTCTGTTTCTGTAATATTTTTTCTTTAAATAAATTTTTGTTATTCTTAAAAACATTTTTTATTTTTCTGATTTTTTAATTATTGAATTGAAATATTCACTCCCAATACAACAATGCCATTTAAGCGCAATTATTATTATTAAGAACGTAATTGTAGTTACGCACAATCTCTCCTAACCAAATGCGCAATCACTCCTACCTTACAGAGAGAATTAAAATAGTCTCTTGATTTTATTACAGCTGTTGTTTTAAATTACAGCAGAACAACAAAATAGTAATGGAAATGCATAAAAGAAGAATCATTTCAAAATTATGCACCAATAGTTTAGCAAAAAATAAATATTTGGATGTTTTATATTGTTTTGATAAATTTTGCCAAACTCTCCTAGCTTTACCTTATATACAAGCAGGCATTGCCCGCTTCACTGTTCATTCTATTTAAATTAACTCTCAAAATTACATATAACTCATTATTATAAAATTCTCATAAAATCAAAAAGATAAAAAATATATATAATTGAATTCGGTCAAAAATTTCAGTCTTTTGCAACCTCGAGCAACCAGAAAGGAGAACTCACAAAATTCCTTTATAGTACGTGTTGTATATGCATAACTAAATCACACATAAAAAAAAAAAAAAAAAAAAAAAAAAAAAAAAACATTCCGAAGATTTAATTTAGAAAAAAGCTACAATTGGAAACGTGTTCTTTGCTCCCCGACCGCAAGGGGGGGGGGGGGGGGGGAGGGGGAATATTTCACAAAATCACTTTGTAATGCGTGTTGAGCATATAGCACACCCACAAAACAAAAAAAATTCTTTTGTGAGACAATTTTAAATAGAGTTACGCTCAGAAGCCTTTTATAGCTCTAATCTCAAACTAATTTTATAAAATCCATTTTTAAAGTGTTTTAGGCGCACATAACCAATCAATACACAAAAAAATCACCTTTCTGGGACAAATTAGAAAAAAGTTGTAATTGGAAACCTGTTCTTTACGTTCCTCCCTACCCGAACCCAAAAGGGGGAATAGGGCACTTCGCAAAATCTCTTTATAGTGTCTTTACTAAAAAAAATGTCTGTCTGCGACAATTTGGGACTGAGTTATGCATGGAAAAACGTCCTTTGCCCCTACCCCCTTAGGAAGAACGGGGGCGGGGGGGAATTTTGCAAAATCTCGCCAGAGTTGGTGTTTTATGCAAATAGCCAACTCATACGCAAAAATTGTGAATGATGTCCGCATAGTTTCCCCAGGCAAAATTAACGGAAAACGGGATCTCTCGAATTTGGCCAATTGTAAATCCCCCCCCCCCCCACTCAAAAGTAAAAAAAAATCAAAAATCAAAAATTGAGAAACACAAAACCGATTTGTAGAAACAGACTTCCGAAGACGAACAGCCAATTTCAACTTCTCTGTGCATTTTTGGAAAACTTTTACTGTAAAGTCGGGAATTTGCTTATTATCTCCTCTCCCCAAAAATAGATTTTTCTCCTTCTTTCTTTAAAATCGAAAATATTATTTGAGTCTAGCCTCGCTATGTGCAATTTCTTCGCCGTGAAGCAAATTGGAACTGAGTTATGCTCCCAAACAAGTTTTTGTCGTCTGCCCTCTCAGGGGTAAGGGGGCATTCTGTAAAACCATGACTTAACGTGTGTAAAGGCTCTAGAACCAACTTTCACAGCAAAATTCGTGACCGAGTCCCACTCAGAATCTCCACAGCATGTTAACTCAGTGGTGGATGTGCTCAGGTGAAGTGGTTATATGAAATCACGTTTTGCTCCTTTTTTTCCGTGGGGGACAAATTTCTAAAATTTAAAAACTTGTGTTTTAGGCTTTTTTATTTGTTATATTTAAAAATAAAATTTAAAAGGATATCGGATTTCCTCTTTGAGATATGAAGGATAGTGTGAAATCACATTTTAGACCATGTGAAAGCATGTTTTGCCCCTCCCCCCCCTCCCTCCTGGGGTGACACATACCTAAAATTCGAAAAATTGGTTTTTAGGTTTTCGTGTTTCTTATACATTAAAGTAAAAATCATACGGATATATATATTTGTTTGAGATATAAAGGGTTACATAAAATCACGTGTTGCGCATGCGAAATTACGTCCCCCCCCCCCCCCCCCTGTTGGTGACGAAATTTCTAAAATTCCAGAAATTGGTTTTTAGATATCCATGATTGTAATGAAATGCTCGCCTTCTGGTGGGCTAAGGTTAAATTACAATTAACATGAATAGCTTTCAGCTTTGGTTGAGACGCCATTGCTTGCCGATGTTTAGTTTCACATATATTTATTGAATAAAAATGAATAAATCCGGTAAAAAAGATAATACTTGCTGTTATGTGCTACAGTGTAACTCCAAAAAATCAAGAAATCCAGAATTAAGCTTAAATTTACTTCCAAATGACAAATTTAAAATTTAATTTGCTTCGGCTAATGGAAGTAAAGAATTAATCAGATGATTTGAAACTAATATTTGTTCAGCTTCAGTTAAAAATCTACTTCACATCTAACTTTCAAAAAACTGAAATATTTTTTTGTAAAGCAATCAATTTTCCATGATGTAATGGCGGAGAAATTATAGCACGAATATTAAGTAGTAACACAAATAGAAAAATAATAAATACACGTGGATATTACATTTACTAACAAAAGCTGAAAAAGCGCCATCTATCGATCATTACAAACGCGAATTTGTCTTCTCTATATTTTGAAGCAAAAAAAGTTACGAACATCTGCTTTTTTGATGGAGGTTTTTTAAGCATGTTTTTCCCCTTCCCCCCTTGCGGAACGAATTTTGTAATATCAGTGACGTCACAGAAGAAAAGTTTTCACAAAGTTTAATGCTTTTAGGTTCAGGAGTTTGAGCTGGGCAATGGTGAATTTTTTTCATTCAGCACAAACGATTACATATATACACACATATCAGAAGAACTCTTTCACGGATATTCAAAATATTTCTAACTAATATGTTTATATTTTATCAAATAATGTACAATTTCTATTGTTCCAGCCTTTAACTTTAAATTTGCATAACCATAAATTTCCATAAAATGTATCGTTTATATTACAGCATAAGGCTCTTTTTTAAAACTCAAATGAATGCACTTGAGTATACACAAAAATTTTTATGCTAATCGAAACCGATCATGATCCTATTATTAAACGAATGGCCGCAGCAATACAAATTAACAACTCCATTTAAAGTTGAGGTTGATAGTTTATGGGGTTTAATCACCCTAAAGTTACGGAACGGGCAATTGGTGACGGTGTTTGTGACGATGTTTCATCCTTACAACGGTTTCTATATTAAATTTTTAAAACTCTTTTTACACATTTTCTCTTAATTTTATTTCTAGTATAATTTAACTTTGCGCCAAAGTGAAAAAAAAAGTAAAATAAAAACTAGTTTTGTTTCGTACATTTTGCCTAAAAGAAATAAAATTCTTTCCCTAACTGTATTTTTTTAATATTAAGTAAAATATATATCTAGTATATCAAACACTGTATTATAATCTGTAAGAAAATAAAAGAAACTCTCAAAAAAGTCGATTATAATTAATAAAGCTACAAATTAATAGAAAACGAATGTCCATCTAATAAGTATGTCGATGTAAAAATATCGAGAATTGTGTTTCACAATCAGCAGAAATACTGTCTATATATTTGTTATTAAGATGTCCATTTTCTTAATAATCGAAACGTAATATATCGAAATCCTCCTCAATGGAATTAATTCTAAAATGGTTTCTTTAGGAGTATTCCTGGTAAAAATATTACAAAAAGTAATTTTGCAATATGTAACTACAGATTAAATGAATGAATAACACAACTCTTCGTTGATATACTGCTAAAAAAAATTAGAGGAGTAAACAAAAAAGTGAAGAAACCGTTGTGTAATAGCTATGTATGGGCATAAAATGTAGAATACACGTGCATTAAAATGCAATAGAGAAAACTAGTTGGCATAGGTGGACTCCGCGCAATTCCCCATCACGTATTTGTTTCCACACATTTTAATTATTGTTAAAAACTATCAAAGTAAAATTAGCATATCGCATCCCGGCAAGAAAAATGACACAACTTAAAAATGCAGTATTTGAGAAGGATCAACTTAAAGATGGTATAAAGAATAAACTTGGCTATAATAAAACTAACATTCATGCCTCTCAGGTGGATGAATTTTGTAAGTTATAGATGCGACATTTTCCGCGCTCATTGGGGGCATTTTATACGCATTTTTCAATAACATAAACCCAAATTTCCTAATTTCTGCCATATATTAAAACTGGCCAATAAAGGTTTAGCTGCGAATGCGAATTTTTCTGAAGATGAGGATAAGTCCAATCGTTTAAGCACCCCGAAAAGCCTTTAATCCCAAACATTGATCAAAATTCCTATACCCATTTCTAAGTAAACCGAATTACTGCCATATGTTGCAATCGGCCGATAAAGGGTGAAATGTGAACGCGAACTTTTCTGAAGATGAGGATAATTTCAAACGCTTTAACTCCCCGAAAAACACTTAACTCCAATCATTTTTTAAAATCTTTATACCCCTTTCGAAGTAAATTTCTGCCATATGCTGCAATGGGCCGATAAAGGGTTAACAGCGAACGAAATTTTTCTGAAGAAGAGGATATTTTCATTCGCTTTTTCTCACCAAAAAATCCTTAACTTTAAACTTTCATCAAAATCGCTATGTCCAATTTCGTGTAAACCATATTTCTGCCATACGTTGCGATTGGCCTTTAAAGGTTTAACAGCGAACGCGAAAGTTTCTGAAGATAAAAATATTTTCAATCGTTTATGTACCCCTAAACTTTCATCAAAAATCTCTATATGGAATTCTGAGTAAACGCAATTTCGGCCATATATTGAAATTGGCCGATAAAGGGTTAACTGAGAATGCAAATTTTTCTCAGGATGAGGGTAAGTCCAATCGTTTTAGCAAATCCCGAAAACACTTAATCCCGAACTTTCAACAATATCGCTATATCCATTTCCGAGTGAACCCAGTTTCTGCTATGTTTTGCAATTGGCCGATAAAGGGTTAACTGTGAACGCGAATTTATCTGAAGATGCGATCCAATCATTTTTTTTCTCATCAAAAATTCCTAACTCCAATTTTTCATCAAAATCGCTTCCTCCATTTCCGTGGAAACCCAATTTCTGCCATACGTTGCAATTGGCCTTTAAAGGTTTAACTGACGTTAATTTTTCTGACGTTGAGGACAATTCCAATCGTTTAAGCACCCCTAAAATCACTTAATTCAAAACTTTCATCAAAATCCCTGTAACCATTTCCGAGTAAATCCAATTTCTGCCATATGTTGCCATTGAACAATAAAGGGTTAATAGCGAACGTAATTTTTTCTGAAGATGAGTTTTAGTCCAAGCACACAGAAAAACACCTAACTACAATCTTTTTTGAAAATCGCTATATGCATTTCCGAGTAAACCTAATTTCTGCTATATGATACAATGGGCCGATAAAGGGTTAACAGCGAGCACTAAATTTTCTGCCTTGCGAAATTTTCAAAGTCGCATGCTTATATTTAATGATGTTCATACCGGCATCAAAATTTATATTTAAGAGCTGTTCTTACATCTTTACGATAAAAGTATTTCTTTTCATTCACGTTTAAGTGAAATTTTGTCCCATTCTCCCATGTTAAGAAAATCATAAATTTCGAATAACTTCTGAAGTTTTTTAATTAGAATTTTACAAATAAATAGGGTTCTTGCCAGTGTCATAAATAATATTTTAAAACTGGTCTGACCTCTCTGCCATCATTTATTCGTGAGATATCGTGTAAGAATACTAACAAACTAACGGACAAACAAACTAACAGACACCATACAAATTTCGTCATTTTAGTATTCCTCACACCTGAAAACGTAAAAAAAAGTCAAAAAACCGAGGTCAAAAATTTTCACGATTACCTAAGTTCCCCATACCTATACGAGGGTTGCTATTTATATTTCTGGCCTTGGCAACAGTAAGTGTTGCTAGGCGACCGCAGACGATTTTAATCGAAAGTTTGATATTTTTAAACGTAAATTCAGCAGACGATTTACCATTATAGCTTTATTTGTGTTGTTGACAGTAAATTGAAAAGTTCTTCTCTTTCAAAAAATGGAATTGAATCGTGAAAATTTTCGTGCGATTATTTTTCATAACTTTCGACGTGGATTGTCAAGACAAGAGTGCTTCGATGAACTTAATTCTTTATACAGCGATAAAGCGCCATCCTACAGCACTGTAAAAAATTGGTATAACGAATTTAATCGTGGTCGATGTTCGATCCAGGACGAATTCCGTGCAGGTCGTCCAAAATCCGTTGTTGTGCCAGAAAAGATCGATGCTGTGCGTGAACTGATAAAGCAAGATCGCCATGTGACATACCGTGAGATTGAGGCGTCTTTGGACATTAGTATGACTAGCATCAATAAAATATTGCATGAACATTTGAGCGTAAAAAAAATTTGTTCGCGTTGGATCCCGCATAATCTGACAAACGCTCAAAAAAAGGCTCGTGTCGATTGGTGCAAGGAAATGTTGGAAAAATACGTTCAAGGTACATCAAAGGCTGTGTATAACATCTACACAGGTGACGAATCATGGATCTATGCATATGAGCCGGAAACAAAACAGCAATCAACTGTATGGGTCTTCCAAGGCGAGGCAAAACCAACAAAAGTTGTTCGAGGAAGAAGCACATCGAAACAAATGATTGCCTGTTTCTTCGGCATTAACGGTCATGTGGCGTTAGAGCAATGCAGGACGGTCAATTCTGAGTGGTACACGACCATTTGTTTGCCAGAAGTCATCGGAGAAATTCGAAAAAAGCAGAAGAACAGACGAATCATTCTTCATCATGACAATGCGAGCTCTCACACATCGACTCAAACAAATGCATTTCTGACTGAGCGAAAGATCGAACTGATGGGTCATCCGCCGTACAGCCCTGATTTGGCACCCAATGACTTCTTCTTATTCCCGCACATCAAAAATAAATTACGTGGACAACGATTTTCGACCCCCGAAGAAGCGGTTGATGCATTCAAAACGCATGTTTTGGAGTTACCTCAATCGGACTGGAAAAAGTGCTTTGAAAATTGGTTCAAACGCATGCAAAAGTGTATTGATCATCATGGAGAATGTTTTGAAAAACAATAAAACCAATTTCGATCCTACATATTTGTTTTTTCATTATTAGGCCAGAAATACAAATAGCAACCCTCGTAGTATGATGGGGAAGTAAAAAGAAGCAAAAAACTAGTTGGCATATTTGGGCTCTGCTCAGTTCCCCATTATATTTATGTTCTCATAAATTTCTAGTGCGAGACATATTATAATCATGTTAAAAGAAATGAATTTGGCCAAAGCTTGATACATTGACAGAATGAAATCCCCGCCTAATAGGCTATCCACCGTTCACTTCGATATAATTATCTTATTATAATCTATTAATTTATTTTATCAGGGTCAATTCCGTTGTTTAGTTTTCATGCTAATATTTCCAATGCAATAATCCTCAAAATTCATATTTATATGAAAAATTTACAATTGCGCTATGTTGATAAAACCGTAAATTACAAATAATTTATGAAATTTTCCTATTAGAATATTTGTATTCAATCATGTGCAAACAAATATCAAAAATACAATTTTAAAGTTGTCTAATGTATTTACGATCCTCAAAATGGAAGTTTATGCTCAATTTTGCCTTATTCTGATATGTTATGTAAATCGTAAATTCAAAACAAATTGCGAGTTATTTTAATTGGAAAAATCATAGTCTATGATATTCATGCCAGTATCCTAAATAATATTTTGAAAGTGGATTGGCATCTTTACGATGAAAATATCCCTAAAGTTTCACGTTTATGTGAAATTTTACTCTATTCTGCCATGTTAAGAAATTCGTAAATTTCCAATAAGTTACAAAATTTTTATATTGGAAAATTCATAGTGATTAATATTCATGCCAGTAAATAATATTTCAAAAGTATTCTGACATCTTTACGATGAAAATATCTCTCAAAATTTACGTTTATGTGAAATTTTGCCCTATACTGCCACGTTAAGAAATTCGTAAATTTCCAATAACTTGCGAAATTTTCAAAGTAGCATATTTATAGTTACTGATGTTCATTCCGGCATCAAAACGGGTATTTTAAAACTGGTCTGATCTTTTTGCAGTAAAAAGTGTCTATTTAATGAACGTTTAAGTGACTTTTTGTCCTATTCTCCAATGTTAAAAAAATCGTAAATTTCTAATAACTTACAAAGTTTTTTAATTCGAATGTTGCAAATGCATAGGGTTATTGCCAGTATCGAAAGTAGTATTTTAAAACTGATCTGACCTCTCTGCGATCAGTTGTTCGTGAGATATCGTGTAAACAGACTAACACACCAACGGACTAACAGACACCCTACAGACAGACACCATACAAATTTTGTCATTTTCGGATTCCTCACACCTGAAAGCGTATAGAAAAGTCAAAAAACCGAGGTTGAAATTTTTCCCGATTACCTAAGTTCCCCATACCTATAGTATTATGGGGAACTAACTGTTGTATCGGAACTTTAATTCTTTGGAATGGTAGAAAGAAGATGAAATGATGCCTCGGGGCATCAATGTAAATGGCATGTAAGTTACATTGTAAATAACAGAAAACTTATTATTTGGAAATGATAACAGCATGTTTAACATGGCGTGTGAACCGCCCTTTCCCCCCAATCTGCTACGATCGCCGCACATTTGTTTGGCATAGATGCGATGAGGTTATGGAAAAGACTTTAGGGAAAACTGTTCCACTCTTGAAAAAGTGATATCTTCAAGCCTTCGACAGTAAAAGAGGCCTTGGGCTTGCAGCAAAGCTTCATCTGAGTGTTTCCTAAACATGCTCTATCTGTATTAGAACGAGACAACATGCTACCCACTCCATACGCTGTACTGTTTCAGCTTCAAGAAAGTTCTCCACAAGACGAGCTGTATAAAGTAATCGTATGCTAAGGTAATGCATTAAAATAAAGAAATCGCCAATTGCTGCAGCGTAAGGTATGGTATGAGGTCCCAGAATCTCGTCTGCATACATTTAGTCCGTGAAAATGCTATTACGAATGATATACAAGTCCGTATGTCCACCTATGCTGATTCCAGCCCATACCATCAAACCACACGTCTATAATTTGACCTTTTTCGAACGAATATAGGGTTATTTCGAGTGTTCCTTTCTCATTAAGCAGAAACGCGTCTGATATCATCCAGTAAAAGGAATCGAGACTCGTCAGTAAACCACATTTGACTCTAAGCACCCAATCTCGATGTTCAGCAACCCACATTCTCCGGTCCACACGATGTCTTACTGTCAACGGAATATACACCATTAGCCTACGTGCATAGAGACCACCCACATGAAGTCTATTTCGGATTGTTTGGCTTGAGACCCTTCGTCCTGTTGCCAAAAGAAAATGTCTTTGCAGCTGAGTAGCATTAGTTGTTCTGTCTCGACAAGCTGTTAACAGGATATATCGGTTATTATTTGCTGAGGTAGCACGTGGACAACATTGTCTCTTTGTCCTGGTCTACGTCTAACATTCCATGTTCCTTGGAATAGGTTCCCCCCTCTTGAAATGACACTTCTTATCACTCCAACAGCACCCGCTACACTTTTTTGAGTTTGACCACATACAAGACTCCCGATGATATGTTAAGCCATGGATTCCGGTAGATCACGTTGTTATGACATTTTCAAGTCATCTTTTCTCAAAACAAAAACCGAACAATTTCTGCACTTATATTATTTTTCTAGTTTTTGACGTCATGAACGTTGATTTGCATATAATTTTTTCTTCTTCTGCTTTCTGCTATGCTTTAAATTATGGAGGTTTCATTTGACATTATTTATCTGTGTAAGTATTTACTCAATTTTGTTAAAACGATGTGCTGACATAATTTTTTTAGCAGTGTAGTATAGAGATATTTAAAGAAAACTTTCTTGTTTACACCCAGAGAAAATTCATAATATTAATAATAATTATTTCTGTTCCTCGGACATAATATTATTTTCAATAAAAGAAAAAAAAAGCTGGGGGGGGGGGAGATTGTGTATTGCGTTTCAATAATTAAGAAACGAATCAAAATGTTGCATAATGATTATAATTTTAATCTGTAAATTAAAAATGTGCTCATATTCTATAACGACATTTTTTGCAACGATGGAAACCTATGCACAATTGCTGACGCAACGAATTCAGTGCTGCTAAAGTAGGGGTGATTACCCGTTGGTTAAGAGAAGATAAGGGATAAGGGAATGCCGAATGACTTTCTTTTGCATCCGTCGATCAATTTGTCAACTCTCCAAGCATTTAGAATCATACTCAATACTAGGTACGGTAAATGTGGCTGTACTACACATTAAAAAAAAATGCACTGCAATAAAATACAGTGATATGTATAGAAAATATTTTTGGCAATTAGTATTCCATCAATTTTTACTCTAAATTCAAGAAAAAAGCTTTTTTTTTTTTTTAATTTTATATCTCAAATTAGAAAAAACGGGAAAATTATGCTTTCTTGTATTACTTCTTTTGACTTTTGAGCCAGTTTTGAAAAGCTTGACCGTTTATTTTTTACAATCACTCACAGTTCCTTCCTATTCATTTTCATTCAAGAATAATAACAATACCTAATTTGATATTTTCATTGCTCAGGGTTTTCTGCATGTTGCAATATTACATAAAGAACCAATGTTGTAAAACATATTTCAAGACTGGAATAGAAAGCTAATTATCTTGATTGAAAGTTTATATCCACCTATAAAAGTTCGTAGTTAATGCTGAGTTAATAAATGCTTGAAATTATAATTTTACTTTTAAGAATATAAATAAGCTCTCGACCATAATATGTTAAATATTGTGTATATATTGTGTATTGTCTCTATAGAAATAATACAAAACTAAATATCCTTGCACGCTAAGGGAGTGTAAAATAACTAATATTAGCACTTTAAAAAAGTAATTTTCTTTACAATAAGATAAATCGACGTAAAACTTCGTGAATAAACGAAAGTATTTTCAAGAGTTACTTGCACAGTATTGATGTTGATACATGAATAATTTATTTATTCTGATATTTCAAATTAATAATACTTTTGTTATACTATGTCTCTTTAGCTTCAAAATATCAATATATGAATTTTAAAAATTCATATTAATAATACTTTCATTCCATATACGATGGATGAAAAAAAAAATCTTTTATGCACATTTATGTTATGAACAACAACAAAACAAAATAAATGAAATAAGAAAGCTGTTTAAAAAAATATATATACTGTTGCTATGCCAACCACAATGGCTCTTGAAACAATGGTTTTTATACACGAATAGCAACTGTTCCGAGTATTTATCGATTTCAACGACTTTTATTGAATGATACAGCAGTAAATAAAATTCTCAAGCTCAGCGAATGGCGTAATGACATTTATACATCTGCATCTGTAATAATGCTCGGTGGATAAAGTCCATTAATATATTTAATATACTTACAAATGTATCAAAAACTATCTACGAAATGGAATCATGAATTAGAATAAACTGATAAACAGACATTGCAAATGGTATGAGTTTTAACATGAAGCAGTATAGTATTAAATGTTCTGAAATAACATCAAAACAGAAAGTTAAAAATTGCAAAGATACGAATGAAATTAAATGGTTTGACAGATACATTTGGTTACTTAATATGTTCGGTATTGATATCCGTGAGCCAAGAAATATTCTACGCAATAAATTTGTTAAAACATTTTCTAGTATTTTCACTAAAATCATGTGGACAGTTGCATTTTACTACCAAATAATGAAAACATATAATGAAATTCAAGACATATCACGAAGAAAAATATTATGGGCAGCGAATGCATTGGTTCTGTGTGCATTTTTGGTATGGTATTATACTGTTCGATTCCAAGGGAAAATTCGAAAAGCAATAAGTAAATTAAAATATGTATCAAATACAATTAATGTTACACCACCTGAGAATTTTGTAAAATACTGCCTGTTGCTTTTGATTTTTCTATATATTTTTCGAATATCTGTGATTCTGTGTTACAAAGAAGAATCAAAGAAAACCTTTAAACATATTTTCCTTGGTAGATTGGAATTTGACGATATTGACACAAATTTGGCAGCAATTATTTTATATTCTGTTTTGTTTTTTAAAAACTATGTAATTTTCCTTTTTCCGTTTTACTTTTCATTATTATTCCTTATGCTATTTCGTTTTATGACGCTTATTTTGAATAAGTACATTGACATTACCAGAATTGTTAAAAGAAGGGGTAATATAACTTCAGTAATCTGTAATAACAGTTTTTTACACTATAATGGCATTTTAGAATTGTACAACGACATAAATGAAATTTTATCTACTCCAATTTTTATTCTATATGTTTTTTATGCAATTTCTATATTCCTTGGAACAACAAACTTTTTAGAATCAAAGTTTCCCCCCAAAATAACAACTTTTGCGATAGGCAGTTTTCTGTTATTTACAGCAATTAATTTCTTTGCTTCCGCTATTAATGACGCTGATAAAATAGCTAAACAAATTAATATCGAAATGTTGTACCATCTAGGTCCTGGTGAAAGAAAAATTTCTACAATCAGCACAGAATATTTAATACAAAAATACCATGAACCGGCATTTGCATTCTCCGGTTGGGGCTTCTTTCACTTCACAAGAGGTTTTTATTTTACAGCTATCGGAAGTTTAATGACATATTCATTGCTTATAATAAACACTTGATATAAATATCGAGAAATGTATTTTTTCTCCATAATTAATTATTATTATATATAATTATTGTTAATAATATTTAATATGTTTTGTTAATGTCCATATGCATAGCATAAGTTCACGATATGTAAAGTGACGTGTATAGCAAGTTTAGCTAAATGAATTTTTATCAGGATAATTCAAAAAGAGATTATGTTGCTATACACGCTGACAACAGATTTCAAATCATTTAAAAAATAAATATCAATGTTTCATGTTTATCTTGCAAATAATTTAACCTTGAAAAAACAGTAGCTTAGAAATATTACCCGTATCAATATATTTCCGTTCATTGATGTTACTTAGTACTTGAGTTTGTAAAGATGATTTAAAAAAAAAAAAAAAGAAATGTCTATTTACAGCGAGTAAAAACTGTTTATTTGTCATTATGTTGAGGTTATATTGTGGAGTGTGTTCCTTGGTAAAAGACATGTTCCATAATGAATTTAAAACTGTATTTTCTGCTTTAGTAGTTTAGTTTGTAAATAATAGGTTCTTCAACTTCTAACAAGAACTGAAAAATCACGTATTATTTTTACCTAGTTGTAGATATCGCCTCAAGCGTTCCATGCCACTAACCACCCTTCCTGATTGTCAAGTTATTTTTAAAATTCTGGAAAATACGCCACCACACACACTCAAATGAATATAAAAAACTTGTTTATATTTTATTGTATATATAATTATATATATAAATAACTTTGCTAATTTGGCTTTACCATTAATTTTATAAAAGTTTACATGCACTTTGATTACAACTGCAATGAAGCTTTTTCTTATGCGTATTATTTTAATTTTTAATTATTTACATTATTTGGCTGTTTGTGTATCTATGCTTTTACCAACTATTTGATGTAGAATTGTTTTATCTAAGATAAATATTGGGATATCAGTATCGCAACATTTTTTTTGTCAGTCTTTCCCATAAGTTAAAATCAGTTCTCTTTTTTGTGTGTGTGTTGGTACTGTTTTGTATCTATTGATTGCTAAATTTTAAGATTAAATTTTATTACGATATCTATCATTTATATTTGCATTTAAATTCCATTGGCTGCTTTTGCGCAATAAAATTAAATGTATTTTGTTTAATATAAAAAGATTTTCATTAATTTTAAAATCTTGTTTATATTTTATTGTATATATAATTATATATATATATATATATATATATATATATATATATATATATATTAATAAGAGTATATCTGCTATTAACACAAAAAACAAGTGTTGTAAATTTTTCATAGAAGTGCCCTTATTTTTTGTAGAATTTTTTATAAAATTTCGTGACACTTTTCTATGATTAAATAAGATAAAATTTCTACAAAAGAAAAAAAAAAGTTGTTTCTAAAAGGCCTATCACATTCAGTTGTGTATTGAACACAAACTGTCTTGGAAAATACGTTTCTCATTAAATATAAGCACGATTTATCCATTTATATTTTTATTATTTTTCAAAAAGGACTCCTACCTTAATATACAAGCAAAGTTAAGCAATCGGACACAAAGTTTGTAATGAAAATATTTTTAGTAATAAATATTAAGTTAAAAAAAGATTAAGCAAGAAAAAAGAATTAAAGGGTTTATAGAGCTGACAACCTAATCCGGAGGATTGTTAGCACCACCCCTTTTTTAACCCCAGTTTTTTTTCTTTCTTTAAGAGGTTTTTCTTTAGTTCATCATAAACACATGTCAAGGTATTACTCTGAAAATTAAGCGGTGTGGAAAAAAGGGCTGTACTAATAATCCTCACAATTAGGTCAGAAGCTCTGGATTTAATTTAACAAATGATTTTACTAAGTTAATTATCAACATCTTAGTTTCAGATACAACGTGAATTGACATCAATACATATAAAAAGAATAGAAAAAAAAATTTCACTTTTTAAATCAAATTATATCAAGATTTATGAAATACAGTTGTATTTTGCAGAAATAATCAGCTTTATTTCTTCAGCGTTTATTTTCTGAACCAAAAATGCATTTTATGGATTTCTATAATAAATATATGTATATATATATACATATATATATATTCTTTCTTTCTTTTTTTATGAAAGCAATGTAATTATTGTTATTTTCAAATTAAGTCTTTAAACAAAACTGCTGATGTTATGAAAGAATTGAAAAAAAACAGGTATTTCATCAGGCATTTTACGGCATATTCTTTTTATGATAAATCCTTGAATTCGCTTTCTTTACAGATTAGTGAAAGATTTCAATTATTCATCAATCTAATATATTTAATGTACTGAGAAATGCAGACATAAATTGACATGGCTTTCTAGTGGGCTGAGATTATTTTCTTTTTTAAAATCCAAGACATTGGCATATCAGTTAAAGAAATCGCTTTAATAAGTGCTAATATTTAATATTTCAGGATTTAATACATTTTGACATTCCCATTTATTTATACATTATCACTATAAATACATGTTTATTTTTAAATGATTATTTTAAAATATTAATTTCGAACAGATATATTTTTAGATGCCCAAGGGAAATATTATTGCAACAATTAAAAAAAGAAAAGAAATTGTTTTAAAAATGGCATGGCTCTATATATACATATAAGATAAGAACAATTGTTTTTAACCATTGCATAAAAAATATTTAATAACAAAAATACTTTTAGCAAATTTACATGCAAACAAAAAATGTAGATCAGAAATTGAATTGAAACTTAATCCAAAAGCAAAGAAAATAGAAATTGCACTGTTAAAAATTGTGTGTTAGTTTGAACCAAAACTTGGTACTTGGTAGCTGCAACCACCCGATGGTTTAACCATTCACTATGATTTGGTAATTTTATGTTGAATCAAATACTGGTACTATGTTTAAAAAATTCAAGATTCGACTGAGACGGAGGTCGAACTGAAGACCTTCTTGTCTGAAGTCAAACATTCTAGTATTGTGCCACACTAATTCTGTTTGTTTGATTTTGATAAAATGAGCTAAATTTTCTAGGATCTTAATTTGGCCCTTGGTTTAATTGTTGCAGAAAATTTGTACTTTATCCTATGTTTTCGACCACGCCCTTTAATTTAAGCTTGGTTTGGTTTCAATAAGAATTTTACTGATTTAGACTTCCTTGTGAGCAGAAGTATGGTAGCTCCAAGTTTTGATGCAACTTATGTTCAATCGCAAGAAGTAGAAAACTTAAACGTGAAGTTGAACCATATTATGGTATTAATAACAGGAGACTTTGCGTTGGAATATTAAAACTCGAATAAATGACTACGTCAGAAACGCCAAAGAAAAATATTGGAAATGCATACAGCTGTTTCGGCAGCTTTAAGCGTGCCGTCTTCAGTGCAAAAAGGATTCTGAATCTGCAGAAGTGCTCGTATATATAGGAGAGAGGCCGGATTTAGTTCAACCAATAAAATTACGGGAAAGGTGGGGAGAGTGACCAAAAGGAATTTATTAAAGTTAGCTGTGTAAACAGTAAAAAAAAAAAAAAAAAAATTAAGAAAATGTGGACTGAATATAAAATTTCCAACAGTCAGACAAATAGGGAATAGTGAAATCACAATTTACAAGATTTTAAAAATTTTATAAATATGAAAAGCTTCAAAGAAATCGAGTTCATGAATGGATTTATGTCTGCAAATTATTTTAGCTGAATTAAATTTAAAATTATGATTTTCCTCCCAGCAATGTTTAGAAATAGCCGATTTATTGGTTTCTTGTTTGCGGACGTAATTCATATGTTCTTTTAGACGAAATTTAAGACTGCGTTTAATTTGGCCAATATATGATAAACCACACTGACAGGAAATACTATAAATACCCCAAGAATTATGCGTATCAATGGGATATTTTAACTGAGAAAAGGTGAGTTTATTGGAAGGCGAAAATATTATTTTAAAATCATATTGTTTGAGAATTTTAGCTATGGTTTGACTGGATTTAGGAAAATAGGGTAAGACAATACTGATATTAGAAGAGAATGACTTAGTAGACGAAATACGAGGGAGCTGTAATTTTTGGATAGCTTTTTCAATTATGGAAGGGTCATAACCACTGTGAATTGCAATGGCTTTCAGGTATTTAATTTCAGATTTTAATAAACTAGGATTTGAACAAATATTAAGGGCACGGTTTACAAAAGTATAGAAAGCAGCCATTTTTTGTTTAGGTGGGTGTCAGGAACGCGCATGGGGAGGAAGGGAGACAGCAAAATTTTTTCGATATACGGTGGTTGAAAATGCATTTACAGTGCGAGAGACGAGCGTATCAAGAAATGGAAGGGAGCCATTATTTTCTATTTCATATGTAAACTGGATATTACTGTCAATTGAATTTAAAGTTTCTAAAACGTGCTCAATATTGTGATGAGATATGTTGATAAGCGTGAAGGTGTCGTCGACGTAACGGGTCCAAAAAGGAAAGGATATTTTCTTAAAAAGCTTGCTTTCGAAATAGTGCATGTAAATATCAGCAAGAATTGGGGAGAGAGGGGAACCCATGGCTGAACCTTCAGACTGACGATAGAATTTATTTTGGAAAGAAAAAGTGGTTTGTGATAAACAAATGCGGGAATCCTTTTTGCACTGAAGAATGCACGCTTAAAGCTGCCGAAACAGGTGTATGCATTTCCAATATTTTTCTTTGGCGTTTCTGACGTAGTCGTTTATTCGAGTTTCATATTATGGTATTGCTTATAACTTTACTCCAGATAGAGGTTCAAGTTTGATCTGAAATTTTTAGCAGTGTAAACAGTCAAAAATGCTTCGATTGGCTTGAGATATACGAGCGGTTACAGTATGCTTTTACAAGAACTCAACCTCCCCCCCCCCCTCCATAGCAAACAGTTTAACTCAAACGCATATTTAAGGCTAATTTCAAGGTGAATTTAATGAAAGAAACAAGCAAAAATTGATCAAATTTTCACAAACGCCATCTGAAAACACCAACAATTAAATCTCCAGTTATATATCCAGGAAAATTCAACAGCCACTACTGATCATCTCAATCCATTTCAAAACACAAATGTATGTGAGTAGTTCCAAGAACCATGTCAAAGCATCTCAAACCATTTTAAAATCTGAAAGATTCCAACTAAAACAATAAAATATCTTAGCGTCATTCATTTTATAAGGCACATAGCATAATAGATGTAATAATTTTAACAAGAATTAATTAACATTTACATTTTGCGTATTTTAAATATTTTCATGTAATATAACTATGTAAAAAAACTATAGGATAATCATTATCTATATCGATATTAAAGAATTTTTGACTATCTTTAATTTATGATGGTTATCAAGAATTAAACTTTCGTTTCAGTTAAAGAATTTTAAAATGACGTTTCTTTATATCAGTTTACTGATATTAGAGTTACGGTGTATTATTTTTAACACATTACGAATTGAATCACATGAATGAATATGTAAATAAATATACATATACTCAATCAACCATATTAAGAAATATAAATAACAAATTTATCAGTTTGAGGTTACATAATAAAATAAGCATAATTAGACTATGAGATGATGAAATAATAAATGAGAAACGACTCAAAAAAAGAACTATATATTTTCCAAGGGATGTCAATAAATGTAGGGGAAACCAGAGGAAGCTTTTTCTGAAATCGCGAAAGATTATTTCCAAAAAAATCGCTAACAATGCTCTACAATTCCAATAAAAGATATATCAGTACGAGTTGAAAAAGTAAACTTAAAATTGATGAAAATCACAGAATGATAAATAAAGACTGCAAAATACGAGAAAGAAGTAAAAAATTAAGCTTAAAATATGACAGAAATAAAAAGTATCTTATGTTCATACACAGTTACATTCTGAAACAAATATACACAGTGTGCTCATTAAAGTCCTTTGTCAACCTACCAACTGCTGAACGGCTTGCAACTATATTTATAAAAGAAATATCTAGGTATATTGAAGTGTCTGTATGCTACAAGATGAAATAATTACAACGCCACCTGGGGAAAAGGTGAAATACAAAGTTGTAGAGCATCGTTGAATTATTACGAAAAGACAATTAATTTGTAGAGACGGAAGCTAAAAACCAATCACTTAGAGCACGATTTTATTTGTTTGCTTTTTTTTTTTTTTTTTTTTACAATAGGAGGTGAGAAATGGGTGTGAGAAAGATAGAACAGCTAGTTATCACAAAATACCTTTATTTGAGAGGTTCAAACTTCCGTCTGTCAGCTGCTATGCTCAAATGGACCCTTGTTTGAACATTATACTGCCCATGTTGCAGTGTAGTGGGTGACAAGTACGCTACGTAAAATTCGAACAAGAGTCCAGATGTGTATTGCAGCCACCGGACAAAACTTTGAAAGTCGAAAATAAAGGTATAAATTAAATATTATTTAAAACTATTTTCTGTAATTCGAAGAAGATTATTACTATTTAAGGAATTGTTTATTTATTTATTCATTAGATTGGTTACCTTATCAATAATATCATTAAGTTGTCCGATTTTATACAAATATTTTATTTGTTAACAAATATATATATATAGCTCAGACGTTAATTCTTTATCGATTAAACGGGGTTTGCAATGCTTTTATTTCATTAACTTGTTGACATCTTCCTATTCTCCAGTTTGTGTAAAAGTTTTACATGTGGCTACTCTGCTTTTTTCTAGTTTTCGCTCTGGATTTCTTGATTTGATTTAATAAATTACTTAATTTCTTATTCAAAATGGTTTTTCTGCCTCGATCGGGGCTGAAACAATATAAATTGCTATGATTATCTATATTGTTTTATGAAATCGATGCGGCTCTCTCAGCTTTCGGAGGTACATGCCCCCTGATGAGTTTATACTTCAAATTTTTAAGCATTTTTAACCAATTATCATTTCTGTGGTTCTTTATTTACTTTGTCCGACATTAAATTTAATAGTCCTTTCTTATTATTATTAATCATGTCGGCGTAAGTAATTTAAATTGTTCTTGTCTCTTATTGGTTCTTAATCTGTATCGCAACATTTTTGTGTCAGTATTACCTATATGTTACAATCAGTTCTATTTTTATTCTGTTGGTATTGTTTTGTATCTATTAATTGCTAAATATTAAGGTTAAATTTTGGTACGATAACTATTATATATATATATATATACATACATATATATATATTATTTACTTACTTGATCGTTTACTGAAATACTTTTTACCCTGCTCTGATAGCGTATTAAAATAAATGACTTTATATGACAAATGTTTCTTTATTTATTTTCATTCAGCTGGGCGATATTATCTAAATAATAACTTGCTTAATTACAACGTTTGTTTATTTGTTTGTTGATCAGTTATTTTATTGTTATTTTCATCAATTTGTGAAAATTTAACTAAGAATAAAACTTGATTGTAACAACATATACTTCTTTATTAAAATATATCGTTATACTTTAATATTATTTCATATAAGTGAGTTATTTTATTAACATGTATAACTTCAGATACATAATAACATTTGTTACTTTATTTACATGTATCAAAGAAGAAATTATTGGATCCATGAATGGTTTCGAACATCCATTTTTGCTAGATTTATACGTTTTGTGATGTCCTGACACGATTTAATCATTTTTGGAAAATGTCTGTTTGTCTGTCTGTATTTCTGTCTCCATGTGTGTGTATCACAAAGTTTGTAAAAACTGTATGCTACGAAGAAAAAAAACAAAAACAAATTCTGTATTTAGTCCGATTTTTAAATAATTTAGTACTAGTTAAATTTCTGGATTAATCGTTCAACTGGATGCGTTGTTATGCCATTTTTAAAAGTGTTTAATATAGAAGTATAGGACAACATATTCCATTTTTAAACGTATTTAAAATAGCAGTATAGGACAACAATTGCATAAATGTACAAAATTATTATTAATTTTTGAAATGAATTATTCCGAAATAAATAAAAATTATTTTAAGTAACAGTAAACTAGAAAAAGAATTTTGTGCATGTAGGAGAATCGCTCCAGACCCGTGGGTCCCGGATAGTGTAAATTTTTAATATTTGTACATTTCGAAAGAATTCATCAATACCTCTAAAACGAATTGTTGAACCATAGGTCTGTAATGATTTAAAACAAATTTATTGTTTTTTTTCATTAAAAAGAAAAAGAAAAATTACACACACACACACACATATATATATATATCATTTCTAATAATGTCGGCAAAAAATTGACTTTCATTGAAAATTTAGTCTTATATTTCTCTAAGATGAAAATCGCAAGTATTCATAAAGAAAATTATTTTTATTAATTAATTATTTTAATAAATAATTTGTTCTAGATATATTTATATAGAAAAATATAGAAAAAATGTAATTTAGTGGATTTTTAAGATTTCTCTGCATAATCAACATGTAAATTCATGCTTTTCTCCCACTATTTCTTGAACATTTGAAGGTCGTCTTTACAGAACTCAACAGTTTGCCTCTAAAATGCGGTTATTTGTTAATATGGTTACTATCATAAAACTTTTGTTGGAAAAGTATATAATAGAAATTGTCTATAATAGAAATAAATTTTATAAATAAATAAAAATACATCAAATTTATTCTAATCATGACTTTATTTTAAATTATAGATAGGAATGTATGTCTTTCATCGCAAATATTTCAAAGATATTTATTCCACTTTATTTACTTACATATGTTAATTGAACATACTTCAAGCATAATTTGAATAGTTTAAATTATTCAAACGGAAAATTTGTTGTTGAAAAGGTTAATCATTTACTGTAAAATAATTAAATCAAAATTTAATTATATTGATTCTTCAATTTAATGTATATGTTAAGACTTCGAAATTGGATTTAAAAAAAACCTTTTGTCTTTTACTTTAAATAATATATTCCTTTATTAGAAATAGTTATGTAAATATTAGTAATTTTAATGAATTTAAGATTAATCAACCAGAAAAATATTTGGAAAATGTATTTTTGGCATGCATTCTTTTTAAACAATATAATTCGTTCTCTCTATAATAATGAAATCATGGTCAAATTATTACAAATGAGTTATTTTCTCGCTAGGTTTACTTTTAAACTATATTCCGATAATTTAAAGGCGACTTAATAAAATTTTGAATAAGATGATAGTAATATGCATACTATTAATTAATCATTTTTATAATACTGTGAATACTATTAATAGTTTCTAGTCTATAGGATATAGTGGTAAAAATCATTTTACCTTAGAAATAACTATTACTTTAGAAATGGAAATTAAGACGATGCCGAATGTGAGCTGGCAATGTACATTATTCACCAAGACTTTAAATATGGATGACACAAACTTGATGATGTAAACAGGATTGTGATTTGTCGGAAACGCGAGGTCACGCCATCCCCGCAACCAAGTTCGTCGTTGATCACACATTAAAGGCGCCCATATCAGTGATGCAGCTTTGAGGGTAATCGAAATTTTGGTAGCCGAATACTTGGTCATGATTGTATGTGGTATCATATGATACTCATCTCGATCATTTGTTGTTTTCATTTCCGGCACTCTGAATATCAGCCATCACATTTCTGACGAGTTAAGACCCATCGTTCTGCCCTATATTCAAGCCCTCTGTAGCTCAACATTTAATCGGAGCAATGCACGACTTAAAGTTGTTCGTATTGCCCGAACCTATATTGATGCATTATTCGTTTGACTGCTGCTTTGACCAGCGCATTCTCTTGATCTTGCACCAATCAAACAAAACGACTGTTTAATCGTTGAAAAGCGACTAGCACGCCACCTTTCACCCGTAACTACGATCGATGAATTGTGGCAACGTGTTGAAGCTTCATGAAGTTGATGAGGTAGTAGTAGTTCATGAAGCTTCATGAACTACTCTACCCGTCCATGTCATCAAATCGATGTTTGAATTAGTTCCTAGGTAGATGAGGGCTGTCATTGCTCGCAGAGTTCGCTGCTTTATGTTATGTTTTCTCAGTATACATTACCGCACATTTCCTGAAATTTGAATCAATTGTTCCATTATTTTATATTAGAAAATCCCTGAATATAAAAAATAAGGTTTTTAGCGGTTGATCGACATGCTTGTCTATGTGACTGTAATATTTTATCAGCATAATTTAAGAAAAAGTTTTAGAAGTGAATCCAAATTCATTACCCTAATATTCTATCACATGGAGATGTTAAATAAAATTTTTCATTGAGATTTGAAAATGTAACTTGTATAATGGGTCGTACAAAGTGGTTCAAAATGTTTCGTCTACGAAGAAGTTTCTAGTAAATAAAATTTAATAACGTCTATATTGAAAATTCATTTTTCCAACTGAGTGAAAACAATGCCTGGATCGGGCGTCGAACTCCGTATCTTTGATGTACAAGTTCAAAGCTCTACCAGTTGAGCTCAACTGGTGGAGCGTTGGCCTTGTAAGTCAAAGATCCGGGGTTCGAATCCCGGTCCAGGCATTGTTTTCCCTTAGTTCGAAAAATGAATTTTTAATATACACGATTTTTTTCCCAATCTGTTGATTGTGTGATATTAATAAATGTATTAAAAACATATGACTACACGAAGAATAAATAAAGAAATAAATAAAATTGGCATATATTTATTATGAAGGTTATTTTACACGACAGAAAATTACTAGCCGTACAATAGAGAAAATTGTTAATAGTTAAATTAATAAACAAATGAAAAGTTCCGTTTTCTAGTCTGTATATGAATAATTTGGCAAAATGTATTTGAATATTTGTAGATTATAAGAGTAGAGACTGTCAACGTGGAATTTACGTTTAACAACGAGCAGAGTGGTGGTAACAAAACAGCAGAAAAATTGAAGGTCTTTAATTGGCTACAAGTAATCCTAAAATTGGGAGAGAGGATTAACTCTGGCCTTATCATCTCCCATCCAAGCACAAATTGTACAGTTAGAGCAAGGTATCAGTTTTCATTGCGATTTCGTCAAATTTTACTTCGTGAGAAGTTCCCAGCAAAGCACATTTGTGACTAAATCTTTAATGCATATATTGTAACCAAAAGGTATGCAATTTAGACTGCAATGCATGATCATAATTGCCAACATCCTAATTAATATTCCGTAAAGTAGTTAGTATCCGCCCCTTTTTCCACTCTATTTTATTTTTAGAGAAAGTTTCTCCAAATATAACTACGATTAAATAATAAAAAAAAATACTTTATAAAAAAGGCTAATGGGGTAATAAAAGGATTATACTAACAATGTTACAAATCGTTTATTAGAATAGTAGCAGTTATACATGATTAAAAAAGACCGAATACAGTCCAGCTGCGTTCACAAAGTGAAACGAAAAAAATAAAAATTTAAAATATATCTTTCCAGATCTAAAAGAATTTGCATTATGTTAGAATTATGTTACGTTGGACAAGAATTTAGTTTCTGTTGCCTTGAAAAATCTATGGGAATTTAGAAAATGTACATTGACTGTAAGTTATTATTCATTGGTTAAAATAGTTATATAGCTTTATTTATTTATTTATATATTATTTATTTTAAGATCGAATAATTCAATTTGCAAATTCATTTATTTAGAATATTTGCTTATTTTATTAAAAAAAAAAAAAAAAATTACATAATATATTATACATTTACATCACAACATTTTTTATAGGCACAAATACATGGTTCACATGGAATATGATACTATTTAATTCATTTCTTCTGCGTTATTAGATGTCCAATAATACTAATATGTATTATAAATGAGTTCTGATATTTTAGAACTATTTTAAAAGTAGTTTAATTCTTGTTCCTTATGCGACTCATTATTACTTTCTCTTACCCATAAGGTAGAGAAAGTATTTTTTTTTGAGGGGGGGGGGGAAATTTCGAACACGAGTTTTTGTTATATTTACATGTTCTGAGGTCCCCTGAATACGAAAATCATGTTTTTAGCAAATGGTCTGTGTGTATGTCTGTGTGTGTGTCTGTCTGTTATCAGCATATCTGAAAAACAAATTATGGCAGAAAGTTCAAACTTCGGTCAAGCAACTTGTTCGTGTACAGGGACATTCAAAAGTATTCAAATACATTACGTCTATGGGGGAAATTGCAGGTAAGTAGAGTTTAACATCTATAGAGTGCACTAAACCAAATGAAACGAATATATATTTTTTGTAATAGAGTTAGTCAACTGTGAAAAAAAAAATTGTGTATGTAAGAGCCTCGCCTCCCCCCTGGGGGGAAGCCCCCTCGAGGGGAGACGAATGGTTGAACCATCGATCTGCGATAATTTAAAATAAAGTTATCGATTTTTTTTTTTTTTTTTTTTTTTTTTTTAACAAAAAAAAAAAAAAAAAAAAAAAAAAAAAATATTATTTCATGTAATACTGAGAATAAATTCAACTTTTTCTTTTTTTTTTTTTTTATATATTTAGTGTTATGCTACTTCTCTAATATGGAAATCATTGATAATTTTTAAATAATAATTTTAATAAATAATTTTTTTAAAACAGAATTCTTTTTTAACAACCAAATTAAATTCTACATAAATGTAGGTGCAATAATGAAACGGGGGTTTGAGGGAAGCGGTAGCCCCCCTCACACGCACCTAATTATCATATAAAACTCTTCCGAAACCTAATTTGAATTATTTAACATAGGTTTACATAACAGTACTCGTTATCTTACCTTTTAATCTCCAACCTGTATTTATAGTATTAAATTTCAGGGTAAGAGAAAGTCGTGTGAGTGACACACCAAATTATTTGTATTAAATTTAATCCAAAAAAAAATTCCGTTTTTTTTTTTTCCTTAACATTTTCAGTGCAATGCATTTAAACTAATTGAATTTTTTGCAAAATATCAATGAGTTTTATTACTTTAACCTTTACTAATATCTCTTTTTTCAAAATACAATTTAGTGAATTGTTTATATGTTTATCAAATGGAAACAATATATGACTTTTAGTCTTATAAGTATAATTTTATTCTCACTGATAAACAACTAATTAAAAATGTATTATTGTTGAACATTTCACGGAGTAGCATAGCAACCATATCCAAACAGGTTTAGTTTTTTTATTGTTATAGTATAAAATTTTTAATGGTGTTAAACTTTTGAATGAAGCTAGAAAGAATGTTGTGCGAAAAATAGAAAGCTGAAAATTTAATACTGTTATGAAAGAAAAGGGAAAGCAGTAATTCTGATTTTCGGAATACTTTTAGTGCTGTTGAAACACTACAATAGCAACATGTATATTATGTAAAGATCATTATAACTTTTGACACCTGAACAATTTTGCCTTTAAGGGAATTTTAAGAGAAAGGGAAAGTTTTATGTTATACATATACTTTTCCGTTCTTAATATCAAAGTTTATTTTCTGCTTTGTTGGTAAAAATAAATATGTTTTAGAACGACTAGGAATATAACAAGGATTTAAAAAGGATAAACAGTTTTAAAGAGTTTACAAGAAATATATTTTAAAATTCTACTTCAGTGCAAATGTACAAATAAATCAAGAGAGAGGAGTGTGTCGGGAAACTTTTCGAAATATAAATGTTTTAAATAGAATAGTAAAACAATTTTCTAGAACGTGTAAAATGTTTCTAAAGTGAAATTTTTACCAACAATTACTTCGTAATTTTACGCTCCATGCTGTCCTAGGATGCCTTAATTTATTTTTTTTATTTATTTTTTTTCCGTAGCATAAATTGGTAAAAGTTCTAAGAATGTGTACATTTATGTATTCCTATTGCTAATGTAATATAAATCTGATTAACAATTGTTTTAAAAATATATACGTTTAAGTATGATATGACATAAAAAAGCTCTTTGTTATACCAAAATAATATAAAATAGATAAATATTACAAAAATATCAATAACATATAACTGCTTTGTTGGTAAAAATAAATATATTTTAGAAAGACTAGGAATATAAGAAGGATTTAAAGAGGATATATATTTTTTTAATTACAAGAAATATATTTTAACAGTCTACTTGAGTTTCAAATGTACAAATAAATCAAGAGAAAGGAGTGTTCCGTGAAACTTTTCGAAATATAACTGTTTAAAATACGATTGTAAAACAATTTTCTAGAATGCGTGAAATATTTCTAAAGTGACATTTTTACCAGCAATTATTTCTTAATCTTACGCTGCATGCTGTCCTAGGATGCCTTTATTTTTTACGTAGCATAAATGTGTAAAAGTTCTACACGAATGTGTATATTTATGCATTTCTTTTACTTATGTATTACAAATCTGATTAACAGTTGTTTTAAAAAATATGCATTTAAAGATGATGTGCTATAAAAAAGCTCTTTGTTATACCGGAATCATATAAAATACAAAAATATTACAAAAATATCAATAACATATATATATATATATATATATATATATATATATATATTAATTTTACGCCTTTACCTTTTTTAGCTTTTAAAGCATTAACGTGAAAAGACTACGACATACTGTGCTTTGCAAAACATGAATGGATTTAAAAATAAAAAATGTCATACATAAATCGTTTTATATATAAATATATATTAAGTTTAATGTAAAAATAGCAGACATATAATAATCATTTTTTTTTTTTTAATGTTTGGTATTATATTTGTTGATAAATATTAGTAAAAATACTAATAATCTATTTTACATTATCAGACATTGCGAAATACTGATTATGATATTGGAGTGTTGGACAAATGTTTGAATTTATATGTTTTTGTATGCTTTGTAATAATAATTGTAATATAACAAAAAACATAATATTTGAAAGTACGAGAGCGTGCTTTTAATGATTTTAATTTAAATGATTCTAAAAAATAATGGAAAATCAAACTAGATATGGCATGCCTCTGGACCACCCCTAGGGATGAGTCTCAAATCATCACCAATCTCCATAAGCGCAGAACTAGTGAGACGTAAAAACTCAACCAAATCTTAATTTATGTGAATACAAATGAAAATAATTTTGATACAACACAAAAATCATGTGAATCTGGCAAATTATAATTACGTAAATTGTAAAAGTCATTTTTTATGAAAGCTAAATATGTCTTTGTTAAATTTGTTGAAGAAAACAAGAAAACTAGATTAAATTTTAATTTTCATATATAGAGTTCTAACAGATGACGTCACGAGCATGTTTGCTGAGGGACAGTTGACCCCACTGACCCATTTTATCATTGCGGAATACTGTTACAAATTTATTATAACACAGTGTTGTAAATGTATTTGTAAAAGCATAAAAAAATTCGACTACTACGCTTCCAAAGGCATGGAAAAATTAGCGCTGTCCTTCAGCAAAGTACGGTTGCTAAGAAGAAAGTCACGTGGTTGTTAGAACATTATACCGAAATTTAGCAAGCAAATCCATTTCAAGCTAAAAGAAAAAACGTACTATTGCAATTGTACGTACTATTTTTACGTACTATTGCAAAAGAAATCTCTTTCAAAAAAAAAAAAAAAAAAGAAGAAGAAGAAGAAGGAGAAAAAGGAGAAAAAGAAAAAGAAAGAAAGAAATATTTGTATTAACATACTTGAAAAACATATTGCATTGGGGAAAGATTATCATGAGGATTTATTTTAATGAAATAGTTTCCCAAATATGCAAAATAATGATATGAAAACTGTTAATATTTACTTTATGTTTTATTACATATGTTTTATTACATATGTTTTACTACATTTCCTTGAAAAGGGTACATAAAGATAAATATTTTTAAAAAAAAAGTGTCCTTCAGTTACGACAGAAATATTGTGAGGTCGAGACTCTAGACCGTCACCAAAAGTTGGGACGGTTAAGGCACTTCGTCGCCAGTAACTCGGCGAAAGTCTTGGTCGAGTTAGTTTTATGTCGGCATGAGGCTGCAGTGAAATAATTAGGATCTGAGTGTTTGATGAATGGGAAGTGATTGTAAGTTTTACCTGAAATGAAGGGAAAGGATGTTTGTTAGGATGTAGTATAAAATGAAGTATAGTGAATTGATAGGGGTAATGTAATGGAATGGTGATGAATTGATAGCTGATTAGTGTGGAGTTAAGAGTAATGTTGATGGTGATAGCTTTACGCGTATGATGGTAGAGAGGTGTAGTATTGTGGCGTAAGTTAAGAAAAGGATCAATCGCGCTTCGGGAATCCGGCCGATATCCTGGTGTGTGAAGAGTAGCGATAACACAGAGCAACCATCGTCAAGATCAGTGTTGGTGAGATAGCGGCCTTTTATTTTATGTCTTGTTAAAGTTATTTCCTGGGGTTTATTAAAAGTTATAATAGAGTTAGCTCAACGCCTACCTTGATATTGAATGTTAAATAAACTTTGTTATTTATTTGTTATCTTTGTCTCGAGCTCTTCTTATTACTACCCAATTAAGCAGTATTCCTTGAAAAGGGTATATAAAGATAAATATTAAAAAAAAAAGTGTCCTTCAGTTACGACAGAAATATTGTGAGGTCGAGACTCTAGACCGTCACCAAAAGTATTCAAGTTTATATTTAAGATCTAGTAAGATCTAAGATCTAGGATTTAAGATCTACATTTGTGAATATGGTATCCTCTTATTCTCTACAGTGGTGCCCAAACGAGTTCGACCCCCCCCCCCCCGCTCGAGTATATTTTACCGGCAAAAATAATGTACTTAACTTTTTTGAGGAACTTGAAGAATATTTTGACGTATGTCATATTGATATCTCTGATCGATTTAAATGGTTAAAATACTCCTTAAAAGGAAAACCTAAAATGTGGCTTGACCTCATCGCTTCTCATTCTTTGGGTCAAAATCCCACCTATGAACAATGAAAAACCAAAACTATAAGTACATTTTCCTCGAGTGCTGATAGAGCTAAATTAATGCAGGAACTGCATACAACGAAAATGTCTGTATTCGATAAGCCGACAACCTTTTTTCTGCGGAAGCTTGATTTAATTAAGCAACTTGACTTACAGTTATCATTTTTTGAATAGTTGGGTATTATAAACCAGCTGTTTACAGTCCAAATTCAAGATTTTCTAGATTTAAAATCACCCGCATCTATTGATAATATTTTCCAAATATTGGATAAATATCAAGCACGTCACGCTGCTAAACCTGCGAATAACTCCAATCGCCCGCAAGAACCCGTAAATATTCAAAACGAACAGCGAGAAAATTTCGCCCCCCCCTCAAAATGTTAATTTCAATCATCCGCAACAAGCTAACTTTTCACAATCAAGACCCAGTGACTTAAATCAACCAGAAACTGTTGCAGGAAATCAAACACACTCTCATAATACCGAAGCTCAATCTATATGTTTAAATTCTCTTTCTATTTCTTCAGTCAACTTGCCACATTTAAATTCTTCTCAATGCGTTTCCAATTTAAACTCTCCGTTACCTTTAAATTTAGAGAAGAATGAAATACTATTAAACGTAGCGGCTAATCCTTCCGTCAATAGCTCAAATGCATGTTTTGAAACTATTCAGCTAACAGATTTTTCTAGTGGTTTAAATTCACCGCATGATAAATTACAGTTTAATTCTCAAACTGTCAAGTCGGCAGATTCTGCTATTTGTAATGGTAAATCTTACGCAAATGCTAAACTGGTCGAGTCTGGAAATTCTTCTCGTGTAAAAGGAAAAAGTGTCGCAGAAAATGATGTTAAAATTAATGTTGGTACTTAATCTTTATTAAAGGCATCAAACTCTTGTTTTCATTCTGTTCAACCAACAGATTTATCTATTAGTTTACATGCATCTCCTGATAATTTACGTTTAATTTCTACAACAGTCAAGTCGACAGATCCTTTTAGTTCCACGGAAAAAGTTGTAAAAGAAAGTGGAACGTTCAATAGCGGTCCGGCTCAAAAACTGCTAGCTCATTTACATAAAAATGTAGGGAATAAAAGAGGTAGATAAAAACATTTCTACGTTAAGGCATTAAATTTATGTTCTACAACTGTCAAGTTGACAGAGTCGCGTATTTTGGCTAAAAATCCAGTAACTGACAAGGATATATTAAGTAACGCTGCTTCTAAAAATTTCTTTACAAAGTTAAAAGAAAATGATGTGATTTCCATTACTTCTTTGAACTGTTTTCAAGCTTGTAAGCCCTCCAAGACCTCAACATTCATGAGTAGAGAGCGAGCTGAATCGTCCTCTGACGCTATGGACAGCGACTGTGTGCCGGGTTCGATCCCAGCCCAGGAAGGTGCTTTTGCTACGCCTGACCCAGTTCTACAAGCCTCCGGCCCTGTGATTTCTGCGGCCAGTGCAATGACCAGCAGGTTTTATACTAATGCTGTTACAGCGGAAACTTTTGGTCAGGTTGTATCGTGTCTTATTTAAATTTTTCTCAAGTATTTGTTTATCAGAGTTGTACCAAAATGTTCGACATGTATTGAAGCCGTTTGGACCTGTGAACCTCTTCTGAAAGAAATGAACTTTCTGAAACTAAAAACTGTAAAATTCAAAATTTGTGCATGAACTTTCACGTCAAAATTCATGTTTCTGCTTCAATGTCAACATTTTTGTTCTCTCTTAATGTATATTTTATGTATGTATACTAAGTTCTTTTACTTTGTAGCCATCACCTGCAGAGTGGTTAATATAAAATTGTTTTTAGCCTTTGTAAATATTCCCCCCCTTTTTTCGTATTTCTGTAAATATTGTATTTGTATATATAAAATGAAATTTCATAAGTGTATAAAATGAATATTTTTTATTGTTAAAACTTTTGTATTCAACTAAAAGTTATCTATATATATATGTGTGTGTGTGTTTAAGTGGGGAAATATTTTTTTTTTTTGCTTATATGCGTAAATCACGCGTAACTTTAAACTAAAATCCCTAACAAATTAATTTTTGTCGTTTCGCATGCTATAGCCCAGGAGGGAAAATTATTGTATATAAACTATTTTATGTATTCAGAGACAATTTGTCTCGTTTATCTATCTACAAGTTGTAGTTTAAGTCTTTTTTTTTTTATTTATACAGTAAAAAGAGTTTTATATTTTAGAAACTTTCCAAATGGAATTTCCAGTCCTTCCAATCTAATCTGATGTCCACAGTCCTACTCTCCTGTAAGCCAAAGATAGAAAGCCTCGTTTTTTTGATGACCTAAGCTAAAGCTGACGTTTTTAAGCCTTGACTGGCTCTCTAATGGATGAAGAAATTCCACATCATAAGTTTCGAAAGATGGCTTGCTTCAAAGAGGATTGCAAAAATGTTTTTTTTCAATAAACTATTTCCTTTATGTTGCTTGGTTATGTTTAAGAAACCCTCCTGTACCTTCTCCCTCCTACAACTAAAGTTTCAAATTAAGTTTTTTCCTTTCTGGAATTACAGAAAGTTGATTGTAAGCCCCGTTGTATAGTTGAGCTAACTTATTTGAGGCGTTTTTTTCCCCGTAGTTTCCGGCTGTAAAGGGCCCTCGTTTTAATTTAAAACTTAAATTGCTTTTTTCGAGGTTTGTCCGGTTTTAAACTTAGGGTTTTTTTATTCGCCATTGTATTTGAAGCTGTAAGCAGTTCATTGCTCAGAAAATTAAACTTTAATTTTTTTTCTAACTTATTTTAAAATTTCGGAAACTAAGTTGTGGCTGCACTCACTCCTATGAGATTTATTAGTGTTTAAATTTACTCGTTAAAACCCGTTGGGGATTTTCCCGACTAAATTATTTTTCTTGGAGGGGGACTGTGAGGTCGAGACTCTAGACCGTCACCAAAAGTTGGGACAGTTAAGGCACTTCGTCGCCAGTAACTCGGCGAAAGTCTTGGCCGAGTGAGTTTTATGTCGGCATGAGGCTGCAGTGAAATAATTAGAATCTGAGTGTTTGATGAATGGAAAGTGATTGTAAGTTTTAACTGAAATGAAGGGACAGGATGTTTGTTAGGATGTAGTATAAAATGAAGGATAGTGAATTGCTAGGGGTAATGTAATGGAATGGTGATGAATTGATAGTTGATTAGTGTGGAGTTAAGAGTAATGTTGATGGTGATAGCTTTACGCGTATGATGGTAGAGAGGTGTAGTATTGTGGCGTAAGCTAAGAAAAGGATCAATCGCGCTTCGGGAATCCGGCCGATATCCTGGTGTGTGAAGAGTAGTGATAACAGAAAGCAACCATCGTCAAGATCAGTGTTGGTGAGATAGCGGCCTTTTATTTTATGTCTTGTTAAAGTTATTTCCTGTGGTTTATTAAAAGTTATAATAGAGTTAGCTCAACGCCCACCTTGATATTGAATGTTAAATAAACTTTGTTATTTATTTGTTAACTTTGTCTCGAGCTCTTCTTATTACTAGCTAATTAAGCAATTAACTATTCAAGTTTATATTTAAGATCTAGTAAGATCTAAGATCTAGGATTTAAGATCTACATTTGAGAATATGGCATCCTCTTATTCTCTACAATATTAATTTGGATTTTTTGAGCATTTGCCAAATTTCAAGGTATAATGACATCATTTATAAAAAACTATTGTCATTATTTACATATGTTTGCGTACAACCTTTATTTTTATATACTTATAGGTTCGAATTTGGGGACACTTTCAAACGAAAAAATAAAAGGATTATCCTCTAGTGTAGCATTACAAATCATATCCTGTTCACTTTGGTGTTTTGTTTTTATCTCAGTAAATAAAATATAAAAAGTTGTTCAAGGTATGAATAAGTTAATGAGATTATTTAATATACAAATATCTAAAAAATTTCAAATCATGTTTATTAATTTTACATTTATTTCATATTCACTTTCGATAGTTTGCTATCTGTATCCTTTTAGTAAAGAAAGATTTACACGGATCCTTCCTTTTTTTTACATCAGCAGTGATAATGAATCTCAGAAATTCTTATCTCTTTTAGTATCTATGATAGACCAAGCTTTTTATACTCTCCTTCCTCAGTGCTTTCTAAGCCTCTATGTTGTTCTTTGTAAAAATATGCATGAAATATTAACATGTTACATTCAAAAAAATAAAACTGCTTTAAAGAATGGAGCTAAAGAATATATAATGAGACAATTTGATTTATACAAAACAACATTGCACGTATTTCAGTCGTTTGAATCTGTATTCTCTGTAGGTATATTCATTGCTTTTTCTAGTACAATTGTAAATTCGTTTTTAATGATTATTATAAGAAATAATACATTTGCGCCAGTTTACAATCATGGATGACCTCAGTTATATTTATTGCTGCCAATGTCAATGAAATTGATAAATTTGTGAAAGACATAAACTTGAAATGTTTGGAGACACTTTTAAAAACAAATAAACAGATATCTTTGGGTAAAGCTGTGAATATTTGGAGAATAAATCACTCACCAGCTTTTATTCTTACTGCATGGAATTTTTTTACTTTCACAAAAGCTCTTTATTTCACTGTTATTAATGGCCTAGTAACATATATTTTATTAGTCAAAAATTTATAAATCATGCTTCAAGTGTTATTTAAAAAGAATAGAATCGTTTTTAAAGTTATATTTCATATTCATTTCTTAAATAAAGCATATAATTTAAGGAAAAAAAAACTAATCCTTCAAAAATGAAATAATACAATATTTGTTTATGAAAATTCTAAAAGGATGCAATGTGTCTATGCATTCGGTAAATTTAAAACTCTTTAAATTTCCAGTAATACGTTTTTCCACATAATTAAACTAAAATTAAATTAGAGTTTTAAATAATATTTTAATAACCTGATGACATATTTTCATGTATGACCGTTGAAATATATATATAATTTTATTTTAAAACCATACATAATAATCGTTAAAAAATAGTATGAAAAACAAAACAGTAATAATAATGATAATTTAAAGAATATTTTAAAATAAATTCAATATATATATATATATATATATATATATATATATATTATATTTTTATTTTTATAATATTAACAAAATAAAGATACATAATGATAGGGTTTTTTTTTTTTTTTTTTTTTTTTTTTAAATTCAATTCAATGTTTAATGAATTTGCAATTTACTACACTCTCAAAATACGAGTAATACGAACATTCCAAAGTAAATAAAATTTTATTAAGAATTTAGGAATTAGAGCACAAAATAAATTAATAAACGTAACTGTAAATCATTTTACTCCGGTAATCATTTCTTTACTTATATAAATGTATTTTTTATTGTTTTACTTTTGTTGAAAAAAATAAAACTTTTCAAAGATTTATTAAATTATTAATAATTAAAAAAAAAAAAAGTATCTTTGAATCTCTGAGTGTGGACATTGTTTAGGGAAAACTCAAAAAATAATTAATACTTTAAAATGTAATGAGGAAAGCAATAATATTAAATTTTTAGATTACACATTATTTTCAATTAAAATCTGTGTGTGAAAAGGATGAATTTGAAAAATACATTAAAGAAATTCTAACATTTATGTATGACTTTTTCTCAGGCAATATTTAATTCAAGGATTTTTAAATTATACTCTCTAATTTTATGCATCAATAGCAGTTAAAAAGAAAACATAAAAAAATAAAGTAAGTATTAAAACAAAATAAAATGAACTGTCGAAAGTATTGTTTATGTATAATTTTCTTAAAACTTCTCATGAATCATTTGAAACATAAATTGTATGGCGCCTGTAAATTTTATGCATTTTTGCATGTAAAACTTATTTTTAAGGAATATTTAAACATTTTTAGATTTTTCATGATTTAAAAATTAGCATTAGAAAAAAAAAAAGATAATGTCTAGAAAAATAGTTTAAAACTAAAGTTGAAAGCTCTTAAATAAAACTTTAAATGTGCTGTGAAAATGTGACAGAAATTCTTCTATAAATGCATAATTTAAGCAAAAATATTTTTCTTTTAATTTTAGGAAAAGAATATCAATAAATAGGTTTTTTTAAACACTCAAGAAATAACTAGATTGAATACTCATATCAATTCCAATACGTTTTAAATTATAGAAAAATCAATAGTTTAAAGAAAAATGGTAATAACAATATAAGTTTTAAGCTAGTAATCGAGAAGAAACGTTCAAAGTATTTAACATTTTTTTTTTTTTAATTCAAAGTTTGTGTTGATCATGTGGTTAGGATTCATGTGATTAGAACAGATAATGCCAGTCGTGACTCTGATTTTTAAATATTTTGACGCATGGATATATAGACGTCTGTCGTATACAACTGTAGTGACAATATGCATATATACAACATTAGAATAAAATAATCAGTTTAAATTAAATACGAAATGAGTAATTCAAATATGTCTAATGCATCCTACACACACTTGGATTGGCGCCTAAAATCAACAGCTATAAATAAAAATAAATAAAATAAAATAAAATATTTCCCGCTCTGCCAAAACTGTGGAGGTTTTGTTTGTTGTTAAAAAATGGGTGTAGTATAAAGCAATTAAACTCAAGAAGTTCTTACATTTAACAAAAGTTCGTTTTATGTTTGATGAAGGACATATTTTAAAAAAAATGACTTTAAAAGCAAAAAAGCAATATTGATAAAACTAATTGAATTGTAAATATTGTAACAATAAATACTATTAGACAATGTAATAATATAAACAATTTCTGATTTATGTATAAAATGATGGGACCTCCAACAGATAATACCTATGGGACGTTCACGAAGATGGTTTTCGCTGGTATATGAATATTCAATGACGGACCATGGAATTTAAACGATAAGGCATTCAGCTTCGGACACGGTCTGCTGTCTAGTCTTGTGCTGTCAAAAAAATTGGGAGGGTGATTGATTGCATTCCAATGTTATTGGTGTGTAGCAAAAACTACAAATTGTATTAGCTTCCAGTGAGTTTTGTCTTATATGTAGTAAAAATAAAATGCATATATTAATTGATTTTTCGACTAAATTATCTTATAATGTCGTAACCAAATGTTACAATAGGTAAAATCTAATAAACATAATATTATAAACAGTTGAATTTGAATTTTTTATTTTACATAAATATCTGATTATCTATAAATAAGTATTATTGTAGCAGGATGATTACTGATTTAAAAATTTGTTTAATTTCATTGTACTTGAAATTTCCTTTTTATTAAAATAAAGAACATTTGTTTATTTGATGTTCAAATAATTTAATTTAAAGTCTTTTATGTTAATTTTAAAATATAAGCAAATTAACAAAAATCACTGTACTGCGAACATTGAAATTTGCCAATTTTAGATTTTATGAATATCTATCTATCTATCTAAACGTGTATAATGTATTCAATTTATTTTAGTTTAAATTTTAATTTAAGGGGAAAAAAATGAAGGCATATTTTGTTTAATATTTCGTTATGTGTGAGATAATGGATTTTACATTTATTTGATCATAGTTCTTTTAAGATAAATTATGCACTAATAAAAAAAAAAAAAAAAAACAATGAATTTGTAATTTAAAAATACAGCGCTTGTAATTTTGAGAAGAAAATTTGGTTGAGCACTTCCAATTTTATTTTATCTTAAAAAAAAAAAGTGGTAAATTATATTGTTTGAAAAAAAAAATTAATTGAAACTTCAACCTTTTATTTTAACGATAAAAAAAAAAAATAATAATAATAACATGCTACATATTGTTCGAAAAAGAATGCTTTTGAAAAAAAAATCTTTTTCGAGTTTAGAATTTTTTTTTTTTTTTTTTTTTTTTTTAATAATGATTTCAAAAGAAAATCAGCTACTTTTTTTTATTTTTTCCTAAAAACAAGAAAGAAAAATTATGCTTTCCGAATAAATAACGAATGCTTTTCCAAGAGAACATATCAGTTGCGTCGTTTAACTTTCAATGTATCTGCTTTTATGACAATACCTTAAAAAACATTTTCTTTTTAATTATGGAAAAAAGATTCTCAAAAATGATTTTTATACTTTTTGTTTTTCTAATGTTAAAGAAAAATCATATAATGGATTTTCTTCCTGTAACACTTACATAATGACTACATTTTTAGTATACAAAATACCTTTAAACGTTTATTTATAAAGAGAAATTTTACGGTTTAGTATCCCTGTATATAAAAAAAAAACATATATTTATTAAAACATTTTTAATTTTTTTTTTTTTTTTTTTTTTTTTTAAACAAATTATTGTGTCTATTACGATTCCTTTGCTCATAGTGCTCATAGCATAAAACTCTATCATATAAAAACATGAAATTTGTCCTTTTATACTTTCTTTTACCCATATAGTATATGGTAGAGAATGTAATGTTTTTTGGTCAAATTTTCAAAATTGACTTTATATTATATTTACACGTTTCGAGGTCCCCTGAATCAAAAAATTTATGCTTTTAGCTGTTGGCGTGTGTGTATGTATGTGTGTGTGCGTGTGCGTATGCGTGTGTGTACGTGTGTGTACGTTAATAAAATTTAAGGTATATGAATGTATATACTGGATGATCAGTTTATAAGACTACCTGTTGGTTTTTCTTATTACCCTTAAATCTGACGAATGTGGCATCTATGTGGAGACAATGTGGCAACGAATGTGGAGACAATTTCTAACACTGTTGGATTGTTACAACTTTATTTGTAAGGTAAAATAGAAATGGAGACGCACAGGGTTACTTAATTCTGTGATAATTTTATTTTCGAAAAACATAATTTAATTCAGATTTTTACATTAACATTCCTTACAGGAAACGTTGAAAATGTTCGCCAGCATTTTGAATGCAAACATGAACATGTCGAACCAAGTTTTTTGACCCACTTCGCAGGATTGTTGGTGTTATTCACGAGATATCTTGAGTTATGATCTGTTTCAATTCATTGATGTTTGCATGACTTCTCTAGAAAATCCTATGAAATAATAAGGTAAAAATGATACTGATAATCTAATTATAATGTAGGAATGATAATGTAAAAATTTGAATTAAATTTTCTTTTTCATGAATAAGATTATCACAGGATTAAATAACATTGTGCGTCTCAATTTCTGTTTTACCTCATAAATAAAGTTGTAACAGTCCAACAGTGTTGGAAATTTTCTTCCACACTTAAACAAGATTCAAACAATTATACTTCAGTGTTATAATAGTTGCCGCATCCGTCATATTTAAGGGTAAAAAGAAAAACCAACGGATGCACTTTTAAATTGATCACCCTGTATATATATGGTAAAGCTAGGAGAGATTGCAACATGGGGGATCGACGGAAAAGAGTAAAGTGTGTGAGTTGCGATTTCAGGTGGTTGTAGATTGTCAACAGTGATGTCTCGAATTGAATGTGCATGTTGATTGCTTCAAGAGTCTAAGATAAAGCGTAGTTATTTTGTCTCGTTTTCAAAAATGAATAATTGAATTTTAATAACACTTCCTAGGAATTTCTATAGAATGGTAATAATACAAAATATTTTTAAATTGAACTCTTTCTTATAAACTAAAAACCTAGAAAAATTTACAAGCACTGCGATTTTCTCTAAAGTCGTATATATATTTAATAAAACGCTGCGCAATTTCTCCTGCCAAATTAGGAGAGTTTTCGCATTTGCTATTTAGGAGAGATTGCGCATTTAAAATTCTATACTATTAGAGATTTAATCGCTTATTTTTAATAGCAAGACAATAAGGATGAGTATGTTAAATGTCAGGAAAAAACTAAGACAAGTGATTAGACTAATTCAATCCATTCGAGATGGCTCAACTTTTTGAGTCTGTCTTCATAATCTGAAACTGAACAATATTTGAGAGTGGCCCGATCTACTAAAACCAGACCTCTGATGAGATTTATCTCTTGAATGCTAATAACGTATATAAAATTTATCGCAATGTATTTAAATGTTATAGTGTATCTGTTTAATTTTGCAATATTTTCAAGTATGATGGTCAAGTTTGGTGCAGCAGTCGCCTCCTTAAATAGTAGCGATAAAACTGAATGGAAGCAAAAAATATCATTCTATTAAAAAATAATAATAATAAGGACTGTAATCGCCTAATTTTCAATAAAATAAAATAAAGAAACATAAAGAATTTTAAAGAGGAATCATGAAGATTTCTAACCAAATGACATTTAAATTTTATACTTTGAACATTTTTGTGCAAAAGATTTCGAGAAAAAAAAATCTAACTAACGGTAAGTTGATTCTAGGATTAAACTGGGCGAGACTAAACATATATCATTGCACACACTGTGTGCTACTCGCCTTTTTTGACTCGGAAATGCATTCGAGTTACATATGCAATCTGACTCGAATCGGTTAACTTGTGGCAGACAGTTGCACGATAGCTTCAACATATACAGCAATAAGTGCAACTATTCTGGATAAGGAGAGATTCGGTTATCAAACAAGAAACCGTTAAAGCTGAAAAGTATATTTACTAATTTTAAGCATTGTAACTTCCAGCAATTTAATTTACTCTTGAGTATTTTTAACTTCGTTTCTATTTCATACCATTTACTTTTTAAGAGTGATTTTTTTCATATCTTATCGAAGTTATATTAAATTGTCTATACATAAAGAGATGCAAAATATAAAGGCAGGACTAAAAATACTTCGTAATAAATTAAATTTTTGACAGCTATGATTTTACATTAAACGTTATCTAGTAACTTAATGTTATTTGCAATCTTTATCTGGTCTTGTTCTTTTTCTGTTTCTTTACCAATTTTTTCTTTAAATAAAATTTTGTTATACTTAAAAAAAAAAAAAAAAAATTCTGATTTTTGAATTATTGAATTGAAATGTTCACTACCAATACAAAAATATTTTTTTACAGATACCTTTCAACAATGCCATTTAAGCGCAATTATTATTATTAAGAACGTAATTATAGTTATAATTAAGCGCAATCTCTCCTACCCAAGTGCACAATCATTCCTACACTTTAAGGAGAGATTCTGCAATATAACTCTCTTGGTTTTATTACAGCTGTTATTTTAAATTATAGCAGAACAACAAAATAGTAATGTAAATGCATAGAAGAAGGATCAATTCAAAATAATTCACCAATAGTTTAGCAATATATATATATATATATATATACACACACATATATATATATATATTATCGTTTTGGTGAATTTTGCTCAAATTCTCCTAGCTTTACCTAATATACAAGCAGTCGCTGACCGCCTCGCTGTTCACTATATTTAAATTAATTCTCAAAATTGCATATAACTTATTATTATAAAATTCTCATAAAATCGAAAAGATGATATATATATATATATATATATATATATATATATATATAATTGAATCCAGTCAAAAATTTCAGTCTTTTGCACCCTCGCCCCACCAGAGAGAACTTACAAAATTCATTTATAGTACGTGTTGTATAACTAAACCACACATCAAAAAATCACATTCCGAAAAGTTAATTTAGAACAGAGCTACTATTGGAAACGTGGTCTTTGCTCCCCGACCCCAAATAAGGGAAGAGGAATATTTCGCAAAATCACTTTATAATTCGTGTTGGACTTATAGAACACCCACATAACAAACAAAAAAAAAAATCCTTTTGTGAGATAATTTTAAATAGAGTTACGCTTAGAAGCCCTTTTTATCTCTGCCCCCAAAATAATTTTACAAAATCCATTTGTAAAGTGTTTTAGAGAGACATAACCAATCAATACACCGAAAAATTATCTTTCTGGGATAAATAAGAAAAGAGTTATAAATAAAAACCTGTTCTTTACTATCCTCCCCACCCGAACGCAAAATGGGGAAGGGGCACTTCGCAAAATCCCTTTATAGTGCGTTTACCAAAAAATTGTCTTTTTGCGATAATTTGGGATTGAGTTATGTTTGGAAAACCGTTCTTTGCCCCTAGCCCCTAGAATGAAAAGGGTTGAATTTTGCAAAATCTATACTTAATGTTTTATGCAAATAGCAAACTCACACACAAAAATTTGTGAATGAAATCCGCATGGTTTCCTCAGGACAAATTAACGAAAAAAGGAGTCTCTAGAATCTGACCATTTGTAAATTCCCCCTTTCACACCAAAAAAAAAAAAAAAAAAAAAAAAAAAAAATCAAAAATCAAGAAACACCCAAAATTGATTTGAAGAAATTGACTAGAATAAGACGAACAGCCAATTTCAACTTCTCTGTGCCATTTTTGGACGAGTTTTACAGTAAAGTTGTGATTTTGCAAATTCTCCCCCCTCCCCCCATCCAAAAAAAAAAAAAAAAAAAAAGATTTTTCCCCTTCTTTCTTTAAAATTGATTTTTTTTTTTTTTTTTTTTTTTTTTTGAGTCTAGTTTCCCCATGTGCAATTTTTTCAGCGTGAAGCAATTTCGAACTGAGTTAGGCTCCCAAAAAAGTTTCTGTCGTTCGCCCCCTCAGGGTAAAGAGGGAATTTTTAAAACACTGACTTAATGTGTGTGAGGGCTCTAGAACCAACTTTCACAGCAAAATTCTTGACCCAGTCCCACCCAGAATTACCATCACTCAGTAGTAGATTTACTTTTTTATATGTACAAGTGAAGGGGCTTTGTGAAATCACATTTTGCTCCTTTTTTTCCGTGAGGGACAAATTTCTAAAATTAGGTGTTTGTATTTGCTATATTTAAAAATAAAAATAAAACGGATATCGGTTTTATTCTTTGAGATATGAAGAATAATGTGAAATGACATTTTAGACTATTTGAAAACATGTTTTGCTCCTTCCCCTTGGTTGACAAATACTTAAAATTCGAAAAATTGATATTTAGGTTTTTGTGTTTTTTATATTTTAAAGTAAAAATCTACTTTTTTTTTTTTTTTTTTTTTTTTTTTTTTTTTCTTTTTTAAGCTATAAACGGTTGCATGAAATTACGTGTTGCGCATGTGAAATTACGTTTTACTACCACCCCCAGTTGGTGACGATATTTCTAATATTACAGAAATTGGTTTTTAGGTATTTGTGTTAGCTATATTTTATGTCAAAACGTTTTACGGATACCTTCTTTTTTGTTGGAGATTTTTGTATAATCATGTTTTCCCCTTTCCCCTTGCGGGGCGAATTTTGTAATATCAGTGACCTCATACAAGGAATGTTTTCACCAAGTTTCAAGCTCTTAGGTGCAGGAGTTTGAGTTGAGCGATGATGAATCATTCACTCAGGACAAATGATTATCTATATTAATAAAATCAGAGTTTTGTCTGTAAATTTGTCGGAAAAAAAAAAAAAAAAAAAAAAAAAAGCGATATCTTCACGTTTCACACCCCATGAAAACCGAAAAGGACTTCAGAAAATTTCGCCTGTGTGTGTGAGTGCGTGTGTGTGTGTGTCATCGTGTCTGTATGTCGCTTTTTTTGTCCGGGCATTACTCGAGAAAAGCTGGATGGAAATCAATGGCGCTTGGCAGAAACTTAATTCTTCACCCTACTTAAAATTATATCTATAGAAAAAAAAAAAAGATTAGTTTTTGAATTGTGGGTAAAAAACGCCTGCGCATGTGCCATAAATATTTTTTCGCTAAAACGCTTTGAATGGAAAAATAAAATATAAAAATAAATTTTTAAGTTAAAGAATTTTTTATTCGCGTGATTTTCACTACGAATTATGAAAAGATTGAAATGAAGTGTTGCGATCAAAATATCATACTTTAGTTGATTTTAAAAATTCTAATTGTCGTATCGAAAAACTGTTTCCACCTCAGGATTCAGAAAATTCACCCCTTTCATTTGGTACTGAATTTGCAACGATAGGTCTAATATTTCTAATCCCCCCCCCCCATTTTTCCGTTTTTCCGTTGCAACTTCAATTTCATACTTTAGTTATTTTTTAAAACTCGAATTGTCGCATTGAAAAACTGTTTGCACCCCTGGATTCAGAAAAATTGCCCCTTTCACTTGGTATGAAATTTATAAATATAGGTCTGATATTTCTAATTTATTTTACCCTTTTCCGTTTTCAACCCAGATTCGGTAGAAGGTTTTATATTTATGTATACGCATTTATATATATTTTTATTTTCCAGAAATAAAATGAAATATTTTTAATTTCACATGAATAATAATAAAAATTAGTGAAATAAATAAATAATTGACCTACAAAAGTTTCTGACTTTTTTTTTTTTTTTTTTTAAATCAGGAATTTGTATGTGGATAAATATTTTCATAGTGATATTTGACATTAGTTTAATATTTTTATTTAATTAAGAAGTACTTTTCTTTCCTGCAGTAAAACAAAATTTTTTGTTGTTATTACGTACTTTATGAGATTCTTTTATGTTCTCCCCTTAATTGTAAATGATTATAATTTGGATTTCATTAAGATTTTTTATTTTTATTTTGTAAATATCAGAAAAGATTTTTTTTTTTTATTTTATTTATTTATTTATTTATTTTGTGTATGGAACAGCTTTAGTATTGGATCCCTTTGACTAAATTTCAAATTTGGCATCGACGTTGCTCGGACATTTCTCGCCAAGATATTTAATTGCACAATTGAGATAGCCAATTCAATTCATCGCAAAAAACGGCTTAAAGTATTTAAAGTCACTAAAGGGGTCCCATACTAAAGCTGCGTTTTTTGTATTTATTTATTTATAATATTTTCTATTATAGACTTCTGTGGTCACGAAATTTGGTGCGTAAATTGTTTATATGCATCCGGCACTTATTGTAACTGGATTTCCCCCTCCCCTTCTCGGAGTCGAAAGGCAATAAACATGTGTAAAAACATGTTTTTCCGTTTGAATTCGCTTTGAAATATCTTACGATGGCGAATTTTGGTGTGTGGATATTGATTAAGTGTACGCATTATGTACATTAGTGGGATTTTGCAAAACTTCAAACTCATCCTCTGAGGAATTGGAAGTAAGAAGTGGGTAAGTGACTGCTGAATGCATTGGGGACCCAGACTCCTCACCTTGCGAGCGAGAAAAACCTCTACCAATCACAGCGAGAACTTAGGTTATTAATAAAGATATGGGATTTTGACAACTCGGGTAAAACCTGCTATTATATATATATATATATATATATATACACATATGACTATATATCAGAAGAACGCTCTCACGGATATTCAAATTATCTCTAACTAATATGTTTACATCTTATCAAATAATTTACAATTTCAATTGTTCTAGCCTTGAACTTTAAATTTACATAACCATAAATTTCCATAAAATGTATCTGATATATTATAGCACAAGGCTCTTTTTTAAGACTCTAATGAATGCATTTGAGTATGTACAAAAATTCTTATGCCAATCGGAACCGATCATGATAATAATGATAAAAGGATGGCCAAAGCAATACGATTTAACAACTCCATTTAAAATTGAGTTTGAGAGTTTATGGGTTTTAAATCGCCTTAAAGCTACTCAACGGGCAGTTGGTGACGGTGTGTGTGACGAAGTTCCACCCTCAACAACGGTTTCTATATAAAAATTCTCAAAACTTCTTTTAGACATTTTCTTTCAATTTTCTTTATAGTATAATTTAACTTTGCTTCAAAGTGAAAAAAATAAAAACTAGTCTTATTTCATAGATTTTTCTTAAAAGGAACATAATTCTTTCCCAGAACGTATTTTTTTAATACTAAGAGCAATATATATCTAGTATATTAAACACTATATTATAATCTGTAAGAAAATAAAAGAAACTCACAAAAAAGTAATTAATAAAGCTATTAATCAATAGAAAGTGAACACATCTATTAATTATGTCTATGTAGGAATATCGAGAATTGTGCTTTACAATCAGCAGAAATACTAATGTCTCTGTATTTGTAAACTGTTATTAAGATGTCCATTTTCTTAATAATCGAAATATATTATATCGAAATCCTTCTCAATGTAGTTAATTTTTAAATTTTTTCTTTAGAAGTATACCTGGTGAAAATATTATATACAAAAGGAAATTTTGCCATATGTGACTACAGATTAAATGAATGAATAACACAACTCTTCGTTTATACACTGCTAAAAAACATTAGAGGTGCAAACAAAAACGTGAAAAAACCGTTGCGTGATAGCTATGTATGGGCATAAAATGCAGAATACACGTGCAGTAAAATGCAATAGAGAAAAAAAGAAGCAAAAGACAGTTGTATGGGAAATTTAATTTTTTGGAATGATAGAAAAAAGATGAAATGATGCCTCAGGGCAACAATGTAAATGACATGTAAATGACAAAAAACTTAATGTTTGGAAATGATACATGATGTTTAACATGGCGTGTGGTCTCCCCAAACTGCTAATATTGCCGGACATTTATTTGGCATGGATATGATGAGTTTATATATAAGAATTTGGGGAATACTGCTCCACTCTTGAAGAAGTGCGATCTACAAGCCATGAACAGAAAAAGAAGGCTTTGATCGTGCAGCAACGCTTCGTCTGAGTGTTTCCTAAACATGCTCGATCTGATTTAGAAGGAGAAAACATACTAGCCCCTCCATACGCTGTGCTGATTCAGCTTCAAGAAATTTCTCCAGTGGACGAGCTGTGTGAAGTAATCGTATACTAAGCTAATGCATTAAAATAAATAAATTGCCAACTGATGCAGCGTAGGTCTTAGAGTCTCGTGTGCATATATTTAGTCCGTAAAAATGCTATTCCGAATGATTTTCAAGTCCGTACGTCCGCCTATGCTGATTCCAGCCCATACCATCAAACCACCTCGTCTGTAATGTGACCTTCTCCGAAAGAATATAGGGTTATTTCGAGTGTCCCTTTCTCATTCAGCAGAAACAGGTGTGATAGCACACTCTAAAGTTAATCGTTTGGCTGCAATCCCTTTGCACCCAATCTCTATGTTCAGCAACCTACATTTTTCTGTCCACACGATGTCTTACTGTCAACGGAATACACACCATTGGCCTATGTGCATAGAGACCACCTTAATGAAACCTATTTCGGATTGTTTGACTTGCGACCCTTCGTTCTGTTGCCAGAAGAAATTGTCTTTGCTGCTGAATAGATTAGTTGTTCTGTCTCGACAAGCTCTTAACAAGATATATCGGTTATTTTCTGTGATAGCACGTGGATGACCTTGTCTCTTTGTCCTGGTCTACATCTAACATTCCATGTTCCTTGGAATTCATTCCACCCTTTTGAAATAACACTTCTTAGCACTCCAACGGCATCCGCTACAATTTTTTGTTTGACCGTATGCAGGTCTCCCGATAATATTTTAAGCCATTGATTCCATTAGATCACGTTGTCATGACATTTTTCAGGTTATCTTTTCTCAAAGCAAATACCGAACGGTTGAATTTCACCACTGAGACAGTGAGAAAAAGAAGCTTCTGCGTAATCACGATGTCTGCACTTATATTATTTTTCTAGTTTCTGACGCGATGAAGGTTGATTTGCATATAAATTTTTCTTCTTTTGATTTTTGCCATGCTTTAAATTATGGAGGTTTCATTTGACACTAGTTATCGGTGTAAGTATTTACTTAATTTCGTTAAAACGATGTGCTGACCTAATTTTTTTTAGCTGCGTAGTATAGAGATATTTAAAGAAAACCCTCTTGTTTACACACAGATAAAATTCATAATATTAATAATAATTATTTCTGTTGCTCGGACATAATATTATTTCCATTAAAAGGAAAAAAAGGAGATTGTGTATTACGTTTCAAGAATTAAAATAATTACAAAAATGTTGCATAATAATTATAATTTTAATCTGTAAACAAAAATGCACTCATATTCTTTAACTACATTTTTTTGGATCATGGAATGCTACTATGCGCAAGTGCGGACTCAACGAATTCAGTGTTGCTAAAGTAAGGGTGATAAACCGTTGGTTAAGAGAAGATAAAGGATAAGGGAATTCCGAATGACTTTCTTTCGTAACCGTCGATCAATTTTGCACCCTTCCAAGCCTTTAGAATTGTACTCAATGCAAGGCACGGGAAATATGACTGTACTACACATTTTTCAAAAAAATTGCACTGCAATAAAATACAGTGATATGTATAGGAAATATTTTTGGCAAATAGTATTCCATCAATTTTTACTCTAATTTCTAAACAAAAGATATATATGTATATATATGTATATAAATAGAATGAAAAAAACATCAACATATGTAACTGAAGAGCAGCGAAATAAAAAATGAAGACAAATGTATCTATATGGCAGGGGGGAGTTGAGACCACCCCACTCCGGTTAAACAAGTTTTATAACCGGTCAACACTCCCGGATACCAGATTCTGTGTCAAAACTCAGAATAAACTTACATGAAATTGGCAAAGTAAGGAATAAATTACAAATAAACACATTTAAAAAAAACCAAATCATAATTTAAAGCAAAAGACAAGAAAAATCAGGAAGCCATATGCAACCGATCCAACTCAATTCAAACGTAGAATCATACAGTTAATGAAAGTTACAGTTAATAAAAGGAAGAAACTTCAAAATCGAATTGAGAAACGATTCAAAAATCGGGATTTGCAAGTAAGATAATCTAATTGGTAATATTGTTTAAGAATATCTAACAGAAAATAAAGAGGATAATTATTATCTAAGGCAATTTGTATAAAATTAACTACAAAAGAGTCACTGTCATTACTATAAGTAAAAATTCGACTGCATCGAATAAGTTGGTTATTTATAATATTTCTGAATATATTTTTATGTAAACAAGAAGACCAAGGAGAAATTCGATTAATTTCAAATTTTAAAGCATCACGTTTATCATAGATTTTAATTACGATTATTTCTTTATTAATACGAATATTAAGGTCTAAAAATCAACACTATTATCATTGTTAGGTGCAGTTTCAATTAAAATTAGATTATTGGGGTAAAAATTAAAATTCAGAATAAACTCTTCTTGTTCGTATCCAATTAGAATATCCTCAACATATCTCATATACAAAATTTCATTTAAAACATGAGTACCAAATTCATAATGATGAAAATAGCTATCTGCAAGGGCAGAGGAACATCCTCCCCCCCATAGGGATACCGTAATCTGTTGGTAATAACCAATCCCATTATATAAAATATTTTCGTTTAAAACGGTAGTCAAAAGGACTTTAAATTTTGGAAATGTAATGAATTCTTGTAAATCATATTGTTCAAAGTAATTTAACATAACCTGAAATAAAATGTGAATGTCTATAGTATTAAATAAATCAGCAAAATCAAAACTTACAACTTTTTTAACTGTGCTAATTGAAATTTAATTTAACAACATTATAACTATTTTTAACAAAAAAACAGCCGTCGATCCTTAATTTGTCAATTAGTTTATTTAAAATTTTTAACAGATTGTCGTTAGCGAAAGTAAGATATGTATTGCATGCTATTGTGACAGGACGAAACTTAATAGGGTTTTTATGTAATTTGGGAATGAGAGCTAAGTAGGGAAATTTAAAATTCTTGATTGTAAGACCAGTTTTTTTATATAAAGCAGAAATTCGATTTTTAATTTCACGTTCACTTAGATTTAAAGGTTTATATAAATTTATGTCATTAGAGGACTGAATTAATAAATCGTAATAGAATTTTTTACAAGTAAAAGCATAATTAGGTGCAACTTTATCTAAATAGGAAATTACATAATTATTTTGTAGATCAGTAATAGCACATTTTAATAAACGCATATTTAAATGTTGGCCTGTAAATTGATGTGGATAATAACTAAAAAAATGCAATATAAATTTTTCTTTCCATTCATCAAATGAACATAATGGTAAACTATATTTTACAGCCATTCTACATATGAAACATTCCAGATTAGCTTTAATAGACGTTTTAATATTTCCGTTTTTTTTCGATTTTAAAACTTGTGCCCAATTTCATAATTTTTTTTAATGTAGAATTCTTTACAATATCTAAGTCACTAGTTATTATATGATAACCCGTTGGTTAAGAGAAGATAAAGGATAAGGGAATTCCGAATGATTTTCTTTTGTAACCGTCGATCAATTTGGCACCCTTCCAAACCTTTAGAATTGTACTCAATGCAAGGCACGGAAAATATGACTGTACTACACATTTTTAAAAAAATTGCACTGCAATAAAATACAGTGATATGTATAGGAAATTTTTTTGGCAATTTGTATTCCATCAATTTTTACTCTAAACTCTAAACAAAAGATATATATATATATATATATATTAATCTCAAATTAGTGAGAAAAAAAAAAAGCAAAATTATACTTTTTGCATTTTTTCTTAAGAATTTTGAGCCAGTTTTGAAAAGCTTTACCGAATAATTTTTGCAATCACTCACAGTGCCTTCCTATTAATTTTCGTTAACGTATAATAACAATTTCTCATTTGATATTTCCTTTGCTCAGGAGTTTATGCATGTTGCAAAATTACTTACAGAATCAATGTTGTGTTGTTTTTGTCGTCGTTGTTGCTTATCCTTCTTGTCTGACGGAGTCAGACAAGATCCACGAGTTCGTTGACTGTTAGGAATTCAAAGACCAGAAGATAATTGGTAAAAAGATCCTCCTTAGAAAGTCCCATGCAATCCAAAAAGTGCCCAGGAGAAGCCTGATGATTTTGGCACTTGGTGCAGGTGACGAATTTTTCCCTGCCCTCATTCAAAGTGAGGCACTTGATGTGACTGCTAGCGAATCTTGAGAGTACAGTTCGTGTACGTCTGTCACACGGGAGGTCAAGAGACAAACCCGGTTTTGAGCCCATGTACCAATTATGGGTGGGAGAGTTTTCCACCGAGATTTTTGATTTTTCCCAGGAGTATAATTCCAGAAAAGTAAGTGCGGAGGAGGGAATTGAAGAAATCCTGCAACCCTCCTTAGCAAGATTATCAGCCATTTTATTCCCGTGGAGATTCACGTGTGAAGGTATCATTGCAAATGAAAGTCACGATTAAGTGAAATGAGCTTTAATTTAAGCAGTATAGAGGATCAATGTTGTAAAACATACTTAAAGACTGGAATAGAAAACTAAACATCTTGATTAAATGTTTACATCCACCTATAAAAGTTCTTACTTAATGCTTGAGTCAATAAATGCTTGAAATTATAATTTTACTTTTAAGAATATAAATAGGATCGTGACCGTAATATTTTAAATAACGTGTATCTCTATGGAGATGATACAAAACTAAATATCCTTGTACGCTTAGTGAATGCAAGATAACTAATGTTAGCACTCTAAAAAATTAGTTCACTTTACAATAAGATAAATCTACGTAAAACTTCGTGCGTAAACAAAATTATATTCATGTGTTACTTGCACAGTATTGATGTTGATACATAAAAAATATATTTATTCTGATATTTCATATTAATAATACTTTTGTTAGACTATTTCTCTTTAGCATCAAAATATCAATATATGAATTTCAAAAATTCATTTTAATAATACTTTCATTCCATAAACGATGAATGAAATAAAACCTTTTATGCATATTTATGTTATGAACAACAACGAAACAAAATAAAATAAATAAATAAAATAAGAAAGCTGTTTAAAAAATATATATACTGTTGCTATGCCAACCACAATTGCTCTTTTAACAATGGATCTTACACTCAAGTGGGAGCTGTTCCGAGTATTTACCGATTTAAACGGCTTGTATTGGGCGAAACAGCAGTAAGAAAAACTTTTAAGCTCAGCGAATCACGTAAAGACTTTCATACAACTGATCTGTAATGATGTTCGGTGCATAAAGTCGATTAAAATATTTGAAAATTTATCAAAACGTATGTACGAAATGGAATCATAAATTAGAATAAACTGATAAACAGACATTGCAAATGTTATGAGTTTTAACATGAAACAATATAGGATTAAATGTTCTAAAAAAACATCGAAACAGAAAGTTAAAAATTGCAAAGACACGGATAAAGTTAAATGGTTTGACAGATACATTTGGTTACTTAATATGTTTGATATTGATATTTGTGAATCAATTTTTATTCTACGCAATAAATCTTTTAAAACATTTTCTGGTATTTTCACTAAAATCATGTGGGCAATTACATTTTACTACCAAATAATGAAAACATATAATGAAATTCACGACATATCACGAAGAAAAATATTATGGGCAGCGAATGCAGTGGTTCTCTGTGCATTTTTGGTATGGTATTATACTGTTCGATTCCAAGTGAAAATTCGAAAAGCAATAACTAAATTAAAATATGTATCAAATACAATCAATGTTAGACCACCTGAGAATTTTGTAAAACACTGCCTGTTGCTTTTGATTTTTCTATATATTTTCCGAATGTCTGTAATTCTGAGTTACAAAGAAGAATCAACGAAAGCCTTTAAACATATTTTCATTGGAAGATTGGAGTTTGACGATATTGACTCAAATTTGGCAGCAATTATTGCATATTCTGTTTTGTTTTTTAGAAGCTATGTTATTTTCCTTTTTCCATTTTCCTTTTCATTATTATTAATTATGTTGTTTCGTTTTATGACGCTTGTTTTGAATAAGTATATTGACATAACCAGAAATGTTAAAAGAAGGGGTAATATAACTTCAGTAATCTGTAATAAAAGTTTTTTACACTATAATGGCATTTTAGAATTGTATAACGATATAAATGAAATTTTATCTACTCCAATTTTTATTGTATGTGTTTTTTATACAATTTCTATATTCCTTGGAACAACGAAATTTTTAGAATCAAAGTTTCCCCCAAAAATAATAACTTTTGCGATAGGTAGTTTTTTGTTATTTACAGCAATTAATTTCTTTGCTTCTGCTACTAATGACGCTGATAAAATAGCTAAACAAATTAATATTGAAATGTTATGTTTTCTAGGTCCTGATGAAAGAAAAATGTCTGCAATCAGCACAGAATATTTAATACAAAAATATCATGAACCAGCATTTGCATTCTCCGGTTGGGGCTTCTTTTATTTTACAAGAAGTTTTTATTTTACTGCTATCGGAAGTTTAATGACATATTCACTACTTATAATAAACACTTGATATTAATATCGAGAAATATATTTTGTCTCCATAATTAACTATTATTATATATAATTATTGTTAATAATATGTAATATGTTTAGTTAATGTTCATATGCATAGCATAAGTTCAGGATATGTAAAGTGACGGGTAGAGCAAATTTAGCTGAATAAATTTAATCAGGATAATTCAAAAAGAGATTCTGTTACTATGCTGACAACATATGTTAAATAATTTAAAAAATAAATATCAATGTTTCATTTTTATCTTGCAAATAAATAACCCTTGAGTAAACAGTAGCTTAGAAATATTACCCATATCAGTATAAATATATTTATTTCTATTTAATGACATTATTTCGTACTTGAGATGGTAAACATGATTTTTTTAATGGTCAAACTACAGTGAGTAAAAACTCTTTATGCGTCATTATATTGAGGAGTGTGTTCCTTAGTAAAAGAGATGTTCCATAATGAATTTAAAACTGTATTTTCTGCTTTAGTAGTGTAGTTTGTAATTCAATTTCTAACAAGAAAAATTACGTATTATTTTTACCAATTGTAGCTATCGTGTCAGGCGTTCAATGCCACTAACTACCCTTCCTGGCTGTCAATTAATTTGTAAAATTCTGGAAAATACACCACCGCATACACACACACACACACACACACACACACATATATATATATATATATATATATATATATATATATATGAATGTATGTAACAAATATTTCAGCTTACAATACGTATGACTATATATATGTACAGTCGGTAAGACTATAAGAACGTGATTCGACAAGGATTTATTTAACAAAACAGTATTAACTCTACTTTTTTTATATGGGAATTTTTGCTAGAGTTCAAATACTTTTGTTACCGACTGTGTAATCTTATACATGCATGATACGAAAAATAAAAAAGAGAGAACTGCACATTATTCTTATATCTATATCTATCTATCTTTTCTCACTTTCGAACTCCAAAGATAACTGATGATGTGAAACATTGTTTTTATAAAAACTCCATCTTTTTGCACTCGCAGACGATGTTATTTTGGCACAGATCTCAAAAATGATTTTTTCAGCATTAAAAATAATTCAAACACCATACTTTTTATATTAACATTATTATTAATAGTTCTACAATATATAGATAAAGAAACCGTAAATTTTCTTTTTAGCACCAGTTTGTATTACGTGCACATGAAAGTTAATCAGACTCTACGAATTTTAGATATTGAGGGGTCTATTTAACGAATATCGTACATCATTTATAAAAGTAGACTTTGCTACGATGTGAAATGTCCATACTGATATACATTACAACAGTGGCTTTTCCAATAAAGTAAGAATAACTAAATTTTACTAGATTGAATTTTCACCACAAAATAAAAATGTTTTTAACAGAGATGATCCGATTAAAAAATCGCTTCATGTCAAAGCCCGCTATAGTTTCCACATTCTTCTTTTTATTTGGACAAAAACATTTTCGTTTGGTCGATAAACAAAGTAAATACAATCGGTTTGGAGAACGCTATAGAGGAGATATGTAGAAAGTGCCGTATTGTCAGGTGTAAAATAATAATAATAATAATAATTATTTTTATTATACGTAAATAAAGAATTCTAATGTGGACAACACTTGTTTTCCTTCTACGATAATTAGAATATACATATTGTTTAAAAAAGATTGACATTTTTGTGTGAGATAGCAGGTTGGTAAATAAACAGACAGGTTCCAGTACTTGAACATTTCTGAAAACAATCCCCCCACCAAGCAAACTTATTACTCTATACCCAAATATCACGATAATAGGATAGTATATGCCGTAGAGAACGAATAAAGTAGCTTGTTCATAAGCAGCATACCACAGATTATAACAGAATCTCTCATAGGCAAATACACAACTTCTCGAGTGTAGATAGCCTACTTTTGTTCTCTTTGACGAAAATTAATGGCGAGAAACGATGCATTTAAAACAAAACAATTAAATACTTTCAAATTGAGAAAGTTTTTACTAATTCGCACTACCCTGAAACAGTATTTCCCGCCAAAAATCGTTTCTAATCATGCCAAGTTGCCACGTTGTTTTCCAAAGAAGCTTTTTGGTCTTGGCGTTTATTTTGGTGCTTTGATGTCGAATTTGGCGATTAAATTTGGTGAAAAATTGCAGATTAAGGTTCACAAAGTTTGGAAGCTCTAACTTTTAAGAACTGATTTCTGGAATTTTCTAGACACATTCAGTGGTTTCTACTGCAAAACAAACTTTTTTGACAGTTCTATAAATGACTAACAAGATGATAAAAAAGAAGAGTTTTACTGATAATCTTAAACTAGAATTTGCCTATTTCTTTACATGCTTCTTTGTGTATGGTGTTACAGTAAAAGGGAAAACAGATGGCAGATATTTTTATTTCCACAAATGTAGGCATTTACGTAGTGTCAAAGGCACGTTAGCATTCAAATCTGGGAAAAAATGGTTATTTTGGATTACTGAAGTTTGAAAACTCTAACTTCAATAGCAGTCGAGTTCTAGAATTTTCTGTAATGATTCATTGATTTCTAGCGCAGAACTTACAAACGGTTTTTCTTTATCATTGTTTCTGAATTAGCAATAATCCTCTTCTCATTTAACTCTTTTTACTTGACTTCCATAGTACTAAAGATTGTTTCACTGGATTATTTCGAGAGTATATGTTGATTATTGAATTTTATGGTAGGAAAAAATGTGTTATTAACTATCCCCAGCATATTCATTGAATAAAGTTCATTTGTCGAATAGAACCTGCCTATGCCTTTACAAAATACTTTTTACAAGCAAAAATGTCGACAACTTTCATAATATATCATTACGGGCTCTGTCACTTGCTTCTTATGAAATTTCTATGACGGTAGGTCATATATAATGGCCAAAACGTAATTATGCTCTGTCATTATGAATATAATATTCGTAAATATTTCCAAAACGGAGCGTCACAGAGAGACCAAAAAAAAGAGGTGGATAACTAGATGTTACGACAAACCGGTATACCAATTTGTATAGTTCTATGTCCAACCGTTTTTCAGCTATGCAAAATGTACACACACAAACATATACATACATATAGTCGTCACAAAAATCATATGAAAGCTTCTATATCACTAAAAAGGGAGCTCGTTTCAAGACCGGGCCGCGCTAGCCCAGTCGGTAGAGCGCCGGCCTCATAATTTGAAGCTTGCGGGTTCGGTACTCCAGCCGGCCAAAGACCGTCATGCACACTAATGGGGGCTGGTGCACGTAAAATCTGTCGTGGCCGCAATGTCCTCCAGGTTCCCATCAAAAATTATACCTCTGGGGATCACCGAAGCGGGAGAACCATCCCTTCCGTGGAAGATCAAAATTGTGATGGCAAGTCTCCGGACCACCTCTAGGGGTGTATCTCAGACCGTCGCCAATTGTCCATCTGCGCAGCACTAATGCGACCCCATCCATCCATCCATCCGTTTCAAGACTATATTTGAAGATGTAAAACTAGACGTCATGAAAGTTACAATTATAAATATAAAACATTCTACAATTATTTTTTTTTAGCTATGATAGATACAAAATCCATTTCGTAAATCGGGATTGCAACACTTCCTTATACTTTGTATAACGAAGTAAAAAATGATATAATACATGTTTTTTTAATGTGTATATTACGAGTTGTTATAATCATCGGACTTTCATTGAAGTAACATCAGTTCTGATGAAAAGTTGAATGAGAAATATAGAGATTTTTTTAAGTTAATGAAACAATTTTATTGCATTAGGAATAAACATAAACAATTTAGGAGCACAAAAATTCTTTTTCTTCTTAATATATTTATCATCCAATATATCATAACACATTTAATTACAGATATTTTCTAAAAAAACAATATTTAAAGAATATTTTTACACTGTTCAAAGGCCATATATCTCACAGTCTGATTTATAAGAGATAAATGCTTAAAGGTGAATTAAATAAATGTCATTCAGATTCATATTTTTAAATAGTTAATAATGTACCAAATGTTTTTCACAAGCCAATAATTAAATAAATAAATACATAAATTCTTAACAAATATAATATCGAGTCTCATTTTTGACCAGGATTTTCCCGTCATTTGTAAACTTTTAGATTCCAAAATAAACTATTTCTTATTATTCAAAACTAGAAGTTGTTAACCGTGATGACGCTTTTACCTGTCTAAACAATTTTGGAGTGCGGTACTAGTAATAATTGTATAACATATATGACTTTCAAGCAATACATCCGTAATTATATATGTACCTAAAAAACAAAGGAAAGAGAAGAAAACCTGTATACAATGTGTGTAAATAAACTATTTGGCATGGAAAATCGTGATCTAATTTGTAAAAATAGTTTGATATTGTTTTTATTATATTTAAATAATAATAATAATAATAATAAATAATAATAATAATGAAGTAGAACTTATTAATTCTCAACGAGCTAGTTATGCTAAGTTTAACGTTTATGCTGATATCTAGTGGCAATCGAGCTTATGTTGTACTCACCTCAGTTAAAGAATCCTGACTTGATTGTTCCTGCAACCCATCTTAGGCTTCTACATCTTCAGGTGGAGGTGAGCGGTGGTCTAGATCACTGCAGGTACTCCTAAAGCTTCCGTGATAATGATGTTGGTGATAGTGGTTTATTCCACTATATTTCGCACTTGACACATTTCACTCTACTTCATGGAGAATTATTTATTGGCAAGGAATGAAAACACTCACAAAATGAGATTTTACTTGTCTAAACCAGTAAAAATGAATGACAATCATTTTCAATGAATTGCATTGAGAAAACACTTTACAAACACGTATTTAAAAATATAAATTTAATTAAAAACATTTTTTAAACATATTTCGCTTTAATTTTTAAAGCACTTTCAGGAATCACAAAAATGTTTCTTTCTTGTAGTTTAAATATACTTAGATAATAGTTTACATTTTAAGTTAAAAACACAGCTTGACATAATAGTGTGCAAAAATATTTAAAACCACATTCAACTTAGGAGAAAATTATGAACTTTAGATGAACATAGGCTACTTGATGTATAGATAGGCTGCCCACTCTCTGGAAAAACATTTGAAGAAACTTGTAGTAGAAACTATGAGAAACATAAATTTGGAATCTTGTAAGGACAACAAAGTGATTACAACGAACTTAAATCCTTATAAGTGAGATGCTCAGCTAGACCTGCTAACTATGCTAGTTTATCCGTAATGGTATTAGACCCCGCCTTTTTTTCACACCAGAATAGCTGTAGAGTAATATTTATCAATATGTTCTCATTATTAAATAAGAAGACTATTGCTCTACAACTATTCTGGTGTGAAAAAAAGGCGGGGCCTAATACTATTACGGATAAACTAGCATAGTTAGCAGGTCTATGCTAAGCTATGGCAGAGATTACTTGAAAGACGAACTTTTAAGAAGGAACCATGGGAAATACAAGGTATTTCATTTTTAATGAAATATTAACAATGTGCTTATAATCGAATACATCAAGCTCGTTGACATTTAGATCAATCGATTCACACTATGAGGATTATGAAGACGCCTTGAAAGGAAATCCTATGTGATTATAGAAAAACTAGTTTTTCTAAAAAATATAAATAACAAAGTATTCAATATCTTTCGGAAACTAAATCAGGATATATTTATATCTATATCGATATTAAGTGCAAATGAATCGAATTTAAACAGCATATAAAATTTTTGCTTAATAAATATGTATTAAATACATTTCAAGTATTTATTATTATTATTATTATTATTATTATTATTATTATTATTATTATACATTTCTTTCATTTTTGAGTTGGGAAAAACAGGATAAGCAGGAGGCTGGTGTAAGTGAGACACTGTATATTAAATATAATATTACATTAATTCAATTTTTGCGACTTTATTCTAACTAAGGGGATTGCTAAAGCCCTGAGAATATTATCGAAAGCTTATGCCTTTAATTCTCGTAGTTTCTGGCCCGATTATATATATATATATATATATATATATATATATATATATATATATATAAGAGATCAAGTAGTAGAAAAAAAATTAAATTTAAAAGTTTTAATCAGCGAAAATTTATCGAAAATTGTGGAGCTTTTTTTTTTAGCTGGAGTTATCAGAATGTGATAACAATATATTGTCCTTTAAACTTTATTTGATGCCACAGGCATGTTGTTTAAGATAATTAAGTGTTATGGCCATGTTGTCCAATGATGTTTTAAAATTTCTGTAAATACACCATTACAGATGGAGCAAATTTAACACCTGTGTTCCATTTACCCCTTGAATCATTATTTCAACTACCAATAGTACTGACTATTTTGAATTTGCAGTAAGCTTATTTGTAAGGGTGTAGATTTCATAAAGACATGAACTCTTATTATTATGAAAATATTGAAGTTTTTTGTAGCTGTTGAATAAAGATACACAGGGGGCGTTATCCCATTTGCCCCAAATGCATTATAATTGCCATTAAGTTCTAGAAATTAAATGGTAGACTACTTGCCCTACATAATGTGAAAAGTTAGGCACCTAAACGTGTTTCAAGACTTAGCCCCGCCTTTAGACTTACCTCCAAGTTTTGTTTAAATCTTTTAAATTTTATCCTCAAAAGACGATAATGTAAATGACATTGTCATTGTCTAGTATGTACGCTGATGGCACGTAAAGAGTTAAATAAGAAAACTAGAACTTTTTTTGTAAAATTTTATTTTATTCATAGGAATACCTAAAGGTTGGACTTACTTTCAAACGGAAAAGTGCTCTGATGACAATACTTTAAATTATCGCTTAAATTGTCGTTCCAGACCATGAATTCGTTAGTGAATATGACTCTTTACTAATTTTCCTACCTGATCTCAAAATTTGTATATATAATTACTAAACATCCTGTATAAATGAATAATGTAAAATATCTATTTTAATTGTGTTGATCATCATAATTGTGAATTTGTGCTAACTTTAACCATATTTTATCTGTTTTTGAAAAGGAGCATAGATTTATAGTTTATACATTGTATAATTTATTTTAAATATAGAAATACTTACATTTAAAATTTCACTATGCAAAAATTTAAATAAACCATGTAAAAAATAATGCAAATAAAAATCTTTTCGTTGATATTTTTTATTTCTTTGGAACTTATTATAACACTATTAATTAGATATATTTGTAAGTTTAAACTTCGGAATTAAAAAGTTCCTTTATTAAAACAAATTATTCAAAGATTTAAAAACAGATGTTAGCAAATATTCAAAAATAAATCTAAATTTACTTATTTAACTATTTAGTATTGAAAGCAATTATGACAGTAAAAGTATTACAAAATGAATAAAAATATGCAATAAAAGCAAATATTTGATGATATAAAACACTAAATAAGTTTTTCTTACTTACCAATGTTAGTTATCTTAAACACATTATTTACAAAACTAGTATGTTGTGGCCACCACGAGACTTTCTTCTATATTTTCCTATACAAATTCACTCAGTAACAATAATTTAAAAAAAAAAGAAAAAGTGGGACTTTGACAAAATTTTGGGTAAAATGTGAAAATTATTCTAAGTTTGTAAAAACACGGAAACCGTGGGAGTTTGATAGAATTAAGGGGAGAGAGAAAAAAAAAATTTCTAAGTTTTTTTTCGTAAAAAGTAAAAAAAATCGAAAACTTTGTTTAAAATTATCACAGATTTATAGTTCAACCATTCGTTTTAAAGGTACTGACGAGAACTTTCGAAAGATACACATCTTGAAAATTTTTGCCATATATCACCCTGTGGCAACGCAATCTGTAAGACGATTTTTACCAAAAGTTGATAGGCACTAATTTATGTCAAGGTGCAACTACATACCAATTTGTATGAAATTCTGTGCAGTAGTTCCAGAGATACAGTTGGCACAAAATTTTGTCACACACACACACACAGACAGACAGACAGACATTTTCTAAAAATGGTAAAATCGTGTTCTACAGTTCTCAAAACGTGTAAATCCATCAAAAACCCGAAATCGAAAATTTTTACGAATCCAATACTTTCTTCTATTGAAGATAGAAGAAAGTAATAAATAAATAAATAAATAAAAGTGTACATTTTCTTTTTTGATTCACTTCAAAAATAAATATTTATTTATCTTAATAGGTATAAATTATTATTATTTTTTTTTTTCAAATAATATATTTAATCTTTATCTAAAGAAAAATTAATTACAAACGCAAGTTTAAATCTTAAACTTACTCCATAAAAATTCTTTTTGGGCAATTACTTTAAAAGATTACTGTATAAAATGTAGTAGTGGATGAGTGAGGGAAGAAATACTAACAGTCATTATCAAGTCCCTATGAAGTCATTGTCTTCTCAAATGGGAAATATATTAAAAAACTCATGCTTTAATTTCCCTTATTTTGAGGTGTAAATTCTAAAGGAATAAAAAATATCTTTTTCCGCTCAAAAATAAATAATTCAATATTTTTCTATATCTAAAAGTAACTTGGTTTTAACGTGTTCATAAAATGAAATGCCATATTATTATTAAAATTTGTATAGTAATTTAAAAAAAAAATTACTTTATAATAAAGATTTATGTATCTTTAAACATAACGACGGACAAGTGAAAAATAGAAATAAAAACTAATGAATCTTTAAAAGTAACAACATTTAAAAGTAGCAACGTTTAAAGAACTCCCATAAACATAAAAAGAAAAAAAAATCAATTGTAATTTTATTAAAGCAATTTATATCAAATTATTTGGCTTTCGCAAATTGTATATAACATATCAAATAGTCATAAAATGATGTGAAATGCTAAAATCTATCCTGTCAAAACAGCTTTTTGCTCTTTCTTCCAAAACATCATCAACGCCAATTTATTTCAAAAGAAAAATCTAAAATGTTTTATATAGAAAATGATACTTAAAAAAAAAAAAAATAAATAAATAAATAAAATAACAATAATAATAATAATAATTTCTATTATAAAAGTATTTTTCAGTTTCTATAACCGATTTTTTCAATTAACATAATATTGTTGAAATATTTGGAATTTAATTGACTTTTTCCGTTCTTTCTGTATACATGCACAAGAGAAAATATTCGGAAAAATTTTTACACTCCGATTTTCGTTTCATTTGCATGTTTGAAGATGGCATGAATATGATATGAAAATTTTTATCAAATGCCTGTCTGTCTGTGTAAAACCGAAATCTTGTGGACACAGTGTTTCACAAACCAGTTAACGGAATTTAAAAAGCTTGTTTTTTTTTGGTTGAAAGTACAGTCGGTAACAAAAGTGTCCGAACACTATCATAAACTCCTATGTAAAACTAGTTGGCATAGGTGGACTCTGCTCAGTTCCCCATCATATGTATGTTCTCATAAATTTCTTGTACAGGACATATTATATTCATGTTAAGAGAAATGAATTTGACCAAACGCTTGGCACAATGACAGAACGAAATCCTCAGCTAATAGGCTACCCACCATTCAGTTCAACATATTTATCTTATTCTAATCTATTAATTTATTTTATTGGGATCAATTGCGTAGTTTATTTTTCATGCTAATATTTCCAATGCAACAATCCCAAAAATGCATATTTATATGAAATATCGCAACATTTTGCTATGTTGATAAAATCTTAAATTTCAAATAACTTACGAAATTTTCCCATTAGAATATTTGAAGTCAATCATGTTCATTCAAGTATCATAAATAATTTTTTAATTGTCTGATATATTTATGATCCTCAAAATGGACGTTTGTGCTCGATTTTGCCTTATTCTGCCATTTTAAGTGAATCGTAAATTCCAAATAACTCACGATTTTTTTAAATTGGAAAATTCATACTCTATGGTATTTATGTAAGTATCCTACATAATATTTCAAAAGTGGTTTGACATCTTTACGATGAAAATATCCCTCAAGATTTGACGTTTGTGTAAAATTTTGCCCTATTCTATTGTGATAAGAAATTCGTAAATTTCCAATAACTTACGAAATTTTTATATTGGAAAATTCATAGTCATCAATATTCATGCCAGTGTCCTAAATAATATTTCAAAAGTAGTCAGACATCTTTACGATGAAAATATCTCTCAAAATTGACGTTTATGTGAAATTTCGCCCTATACCACCATGTTAAGAAATTCGTAAATTTCCAATAACTTGCGAAATTTTCAAAGAAGCATATTTATAGTTACTGATGTTCATTCCGGCATCAAAACTGATATTTTAAAACTGGTCTGACAATTTTACAGTAAAAGATTCCATTTAATGCACGTTTAAGTGAATTTTTGTCCTATTCTCCCATGTTAAGAAAATCGTAAATTTCTAATAACTTGCGAAGTTTTTAAAATCGAATGTTGCAAATGAATAGGGTTCTTGCAAGTGTCGAAAGTAACATTTTAAAACTGATCTGACCTCTCTGCGACAATTTGTTCTTGAGATATCGTGTACACAGACTAACAAACTAACGGACTAACGGACTAACGGACTAACAGACACCCTACAGACAGACACCATACAAATTTTGTCATTTTCGGATTCCTCACACCTGAAAACGTGTAGAAAAGTCAAAAAACCGAGGTCGAAAATTTTCACGATTACCTAAGTTCCCCATACCTATAGTATGATGGGGAACTAAAAAGTACACTTCATACGGTTTTGTTAAATAAATCCTTATCGAATCCTGTTCTTACACTGACTAAGAACAGGATTCGACAAAGATTTATTGAGCAAAATAGTTTTAAGTGTACTTTTTTGATATCGGAATTTTCGCTAGTGTTCGGACACTTTTGTTACCGACTGTATAGGATAAAATTTCGGATATATATAAATAATGAGAATTATTTTATATTTTTAATTTGAAATAAAAATAAACATGTAATAGTAATATACAAACAATAAAGTGTTTTTCCATATGTAGGGTCATAGATTACCCCATCCTCTGGTAGGGATACTTTCTCGGCGGGATTTAGAATTCGAATATATGTATTTTTCAAAAGATCTCTAAGGTATGGTTGCATAACACTACAAAAAAATAATCTCTAAAATATATGAAAAAAAAAATAACTATAAATATAAATAAATAAAATAGGATTTGGGTGTATATATGTATATATAACAGTTAAATATTTAATATTGCTAGCTTATCATTCTTTTATAGGGACGCACAAAAGAATTTCGATACATTACGATCCTTTTAAACAACATACAACATGAGAAGAAATATTTAATGATCTATTATGACTTTCCCCTTTTCTTATTTAGATCTTTGTTTCATTTTAATTTATCTAAACAACCGTTAATTACACTGCTCGGCATGAAAATTGCCCTGACACCATTTCAGCATATTCTTATGTAAAATGATCTCCTGAATACGAATATGATGCCCATTTTGCCCTATAGCCCACCGTTTTTTAGGAATGGCCCTCAATTTTTATCATTTTTCGGTGATTTTATGGCTATAAATTTGATTTTAGGAGGGGGGGGGGGGAAGGATTATTTTAACCATTAAATATCTTCTGAGGGGCTACAGAGTTGGAAAATTCTAAAACATGAACATTTGGAATAAGGGAATTTTTTTTTTTTTTTTTTTTTTTTGGGGGGGGGGGGGATGGATTTGCCTCTGAAATTATGCATTACATATTTTATATATTTTAAATCTGTTACTAATGTTATTTTTTAAACTTTATATATATATTTTTTTGTTTTTAGGTGTTAAATTAATTATTTTTCATTCTTCAAATCAAATTCATGGTCATAAAATTATCTAACAGGGAAGGAAATTAGGGAGGGGGTGGTGTACCAAGAAAACGGTGGTTGACTGGGCAAAATGAGAGTGATATTCGGATTTAGGAGGTCATTTTACATAAGAATCAGTAAGAATGGTATCAGATCTCGATATTTTTTTTTCAGAGCAGTGCTATTAAATGTTAAAATATCGAGTCGAGATCCTTCAGATTTTTTGTTATATAACATTAAAAGTTCGCACATGAAGAGAACAAAACCACACAAATTTTATTAACCCCTTACTACTTAAATCGTATAACCTTCTTCTCAAAACAATTTTTGGAATAGCTGGTACTTTTTTTTAGTGTAATACCTATATATATAAAGGGAAAAAAAAAACAAGTAATTTTAAATATTTTTTTTTAATGATTAAGTTGAAAAATACATAGATAATTATATTTAACAAACAACATAAGTCAAAAGTTTATCAGCAGACATCTTTGTCCTTATGTGTCCTTAAAACTTTGGAACAGCTGGTATTTTTGTAAAGTATAATACATGTTGATTCTTAAAAAAAAAAGAGAAAATAAAGAGATATAATACTTTGTCGTATATTTTTTGACATCTTACACGGACGTATATCTAAAGAACAAACTTTCATTAAATTAGTTATTTTAATTTATAATTGTTGCCAAAAAAATTAAACTTTAAATTTTACATCTACTCTTTAAGATAGCACGCGATCATGTTTTATATAAAAATTAAATCATCAAATTTATTTTTTTATTTATTTTTATTTCAAATTATTTCACGCGCACTTTTTATTTCCTAATTCAAAATTATTAAAAAAACTTTTTCGATATCGCTTGTAACGATACTGATTAATATTAATTTTCTTTTCTTTTTCTTTCAATAATAATAATTTAAAAAAAAAAGGATTTTCATGAAATTTTGGCAAAAGCAGAATTTAGTTTAGGACGGAGGACTATTATTTATTTATTTATTTATTTATTTATTTTCAAATTATAACATCGCTTTAAAATTATTCAATTATATTTTCGATAAATTTTAGATTTCGACAAATGTGCAACTATCGAAAACGACAACGCAAAAATCCCTGTCTGAGACTAATAGTCCTCAGTCCTTAAAAAAAAAAAAAAAAAAAAAAAAAAGAGCAGAATGTGCAGATATTTTAAAGACTTAAAAAGATTGCATTTAAATTTTAATTGATTCCACAGATTTTTTGCAGTTTTTCATAACATCATTAAAGGTGACCAACACAACGCAGATATTTAGAAAACAAAAATAAAAACAAATCTGCAGTCTGTCTTCAATTTAATTTACATATTTTTTATGATTCGCAAAACACCTTTAAATTTCACCAACAAAATCACCAACATTTTGAAGACAAAAAAAATCTGTATCTTATCTCCACTTTGTAAGGTATGAGTGGCGTCTAGTTGAGACTGTAAAGGTCACCAATGGAATTCAGTATTGGAGAAAGTTGCAAATAACAGTGGTGAGTTGGATTGAGTAAGCAAAGGTCGCCAGCTGAATTTAGTATTGAAAGTATTCTTAGGTGATAATGTCGAGAAAAGATTTTCGGTTGAGAATGGGAAAAATTCTAGCTGGATCCAAGATATTTTGGCGATGTTGTTGGTGATATAGCTGGTTGAAGGTGTCGAGTAGAGGTGAATTTGGATTAGCATGCAGTGTCTAGTTATTGTATAGTTAGTTTGATAATTTGAAATCAGGATCTACATAGGTTGCGAAAGGTGTGTAGAAATTAAAGGCGGATAGCCTTAAGAAAATTATTTTGGTGAAATGAAGTGAATCGTATTGGCTTATTATGAGGACTTTAAATAGAGCACTAAAATGGAACACTGGTGTGTTGTTGGTGATGCAGTATGTATTATGTGTATTGTTGGTGGTATACTGTGACGAAGCATCTTCACAGAGTTTGCTTTAGAAACAAAAATGCTACCCATTGCTTTCTGGAAACATCCTCGACTTTCGGCTATTACTGTTGCAGGCTGCAGTGGTGAGCTATATTTTTATGATAAATCTAAATTACCTACAAGGAAACATTCAAAAGGTGTCTTCTTCAAAATATATTGAAAAAAATATGTGATTCTACTCTTCATTTCATAAAATACCAGAAGTGAAAAAATTAGCGGCTGAAATAAATTACAGCAACCACAAAAAATTATCAAAATTAATCATATTTGGTGATTTTACGCTGTTAAGCGATTGATTTTGAGTACTTGGCGCAGAAGTAAAATACAGTTCTGTTCATATACGGCAATCTCGGTGCTAGCGAACATATCGCCCAACAGCACTAAATCGCCAAAAATGCTTAATTTTGATAATTTTTTGTGGTCGCTGTAATTCATTTCAGTCGATAATTTTTTCACTTTCTGGTGTTTTATGAAGAGTAGAATCACATATATGTTTTTCAATATTTTTTGAAGTGACACCATTTGATTATTTGCTTGTTAGTTTAAGTTAATTTAGCGAGTTCTTTCGCATCCCTACTCCCTTCCTCACGTTTAAGATAAAATAAAGAATGATGTCTCTTTTAATCTGAGTCTCTTGATTGCCTTCTACTCTAAACTAAAAGCATGAATCCAGTTGAAGTCTCAACCGAGACTTTACAGTGGCGTCCTTCTTTGCTAGATCCCCCCCCCCCCCGCAAGAATTTATTTCACCGGGTGAGGCAATGTTGCCGAATTTTTTACTGAAATTGAAGAATATTTTGATTTAACATAAATACCAGCTGAGGTCAAATTTATCATATTGAAATACTCACTTAGGTGACTCTAAGTTGTGGTATGAAAATGTTGCATTTATTTATCTTGGTCAAAACTCAATTTATTATTAAAACCTAAAATTAAAGATATTTTTTCTAATGTTGCAGACAAGGCCAAATTATGTCAATAGCTATACAGTACAAAAATTACTTCCTATGATAAACCAACATATTTTCTACTTAGGAAATTAGATATATCTACACAACTTGAACTTAATTTCTCTTTCGCCGCAGTTTTAGACATAATTTTAACTTTATCTACAATTCCTATTCAAGACATTTTAGATATAAAAAAATTTGTATTTTATGATACTTTATTCCAAACCATATCCAGGAAAGACATCCTGTTAAATATAAAATAAAATTTTCAAGGCGTGACCAATTCATCCTCTCAAAATGCTAATTATAGCTGAACGCATAAAGCTCATTTACTTCAAAATCCAAGACGTAATGCTACTTTTTCACAACCTAGAAACAGAAATTTTAGACAAATGACCATTTTTCTAGAAATGAAAGGAACTCACGTAATGACAATAATCGTCAACAGTTAAACCCCATTTGTCTAAATACAAATTGTGTCAGTCCAGTGGACTTGCCTAATTTAAATATAGATTTGCAAGATGCGGTAACTCCTACATTTTTTTACGACGATGCTTCCTTGCCTACGTTACCTACAGAAAGTACTTCGCTTTTAAACCTCTAAGTCAGAATAATCTAAATGTAACTACGGCACAAAGCCAATCTTGTATAAATAGAGATAAATATTGCCTAAAAGTTAAAATTCGGCAGCTAAAAACTGTTTGCATTTTTATGTCATTGATTACCTACAATATCCATGCATAAAAAGTTTAGATTTTATGAAAGCTAATAAGTCGAACTCAGTATTTCTAGTAAGTAATTATATATTGATGAATCTAATTTAAGTTCTAAACCTGTCGATTCGAAAGAATTAACAGTTAATTTAGAGAAAAAGGCCCTCACTGACACAGAAAGGTCTGATTTTTTTATCTTGCTCAATTTCATGATTTATTATCCAATACGCCTGTCTCAACTCATGTAGAATGTCATGAAATTGATACTGGTAATCATGACACAGTTTTTAGTAAACCATATTGGTATATTAGTATAAACAAGAAATCATAGACTGCCACGTTCATATGATGTTAAATGATGGTATTATTATGCCGGTGACCTCCCTCTTTGCTTCACTAGATGTTTTATGTCGGAAGAAAATAAATTAAACCCAGTGATCACCCAGAGGGGTGGCAATTTGCAAATTCATTAACAAAAACTAAATGTTATTACTCAATTTCAAGAAGGTCCAATTCCAATTATTGATGATCTGCTAGCACATATTACAACTACTGTATATATGTCGATCTTAGACCTCACTTCAGGCTATTTTAAGATCACTATGAAACCAAAAGTTATCGTTAAAACGGCTTTTATTACAAAGCGAGGAAAAATTTGATTTAAAAGAAGGCCTTTTGTTTGTTCGAGGGCAGTTGCTACTTTTGAAAAAGTAATGTAAACAATTCTTAAACCCGTTTTAAATAAATTCGTACATGTTTATTTAGATATTATAATTAATTCATCCTCATTTAATGAGAATCTGATCACTTAAAAGAAGTTTTTTCATTACTGAGAAATGCGTGATTAACTTTGAATTCCTCTAAATGTCATTTCTCACGTAAAGAAATTCGATGCGTCCGTATAACCCCTGCAGGAATCCCAGTAGATAACCAGAAAGTTCAACAAGTTTTTAATATGTCCCCTCCGGCGAACTCAAAGCAAGTTTCTCGATTCTTCTGCATGTGTGCTTCGTATAGTCGGTAACAAAAGTTTCGAACACTAGCAAAAATTCCTATATAAAAAAAGTACACTTCATAAGAATTTGTTAAATAAATCCTTGTCGAATCCTGTTCTTAGTCAGTCCAAGAACAAGATTCGATAAGGATTTATTTAACAAAACCGTATGAAGTGTATTTTTTTTTACTTAGGAATTTTTGCTATTGTTCGGACACTTTTGTTACCGACTGTATAACAAAGTTTATACCAGGTTTTTCTCATATTTGTGAATTCCTTTTTATGTTAAAAAGGAAAAGAGTTAGATTTCACTGGTTGAACGAAGCCCAAGAGACTTTTGAAAAACTGAAAGCGATCTTTAGTAACCATCATGTGTTGGTTCATCCAAATTACGAAATACGTTTTCAAGTAGCAACGAATGCTTCACCGTATGGCACGGGACCCATTTTAAGCCAAGAAGGCCATTGTATCGCTTATGCGTCACATACTCTGAATACTGCTAAAAGAAATTATCCCGTCACTGAAAGAGAGTGTTTAGAAGTGCTCTGGGTGCTACAAAAATTTAGACTGTACTTTTCAAACATTCCAGTAACTGTAATGACGAATTATGCAGCATTAACGCAGTAAAGAACCGGGAAAAATCTTCCATCGCGAATGATGCGATGGGCTATAAAATTATCAAACTATAACATACGAACAGAACACCGTCCTGGATGTGAAAATATGGTAGTTGATGTTTTTCGAGAACCCATACTAATGACCATCCTTCTGAAAATTCAAAGGAGATTAAATCATCTATAGTGCCTCACACTAATAATTGTAAGATAAATTGTGCTGTAGCACTCCTGCAACACCAGTTTTAAACAACCGTGAACATTTAATTAAGGAGCAACATGATGATCCAGAATTTAGTAAATTACATAAATATCTTGAAGATCCAGACTCAGTTTCTACAGTAGAATCGGCTATAGCAATTTAAAGGTCCCAATCGATTTGTCTGGTAGATGACTTCTTATTTTATTCTAAATTGTTATCATCTAATGTAGAATTAAGAGTTGTAATTCCCAAATCTCTTAGCCAAGCCATCCTTTTTGAGTTTCACGACTTACCTACTTCTGGGCATCTAGGTATTAGGAAAACTTATAATAGACCTATGGATGCCTATTACTTCAGAAAAATGAGGAAGTCGGATTGTGATTGATTGTGTTTTTTGAGTTGTCTCTTGTGCCAGCAATATAACTATAAAAATGTTAAACCGGTCGGTAATTTAATTCCTGTTAAAGTAGAATTTTCAAACCAAATTCTCGGACTTGATCTCATAGGTCTCTATACCCTCTCTAATACTAACAGATTTAGATGTGTATTAGTAATGGTGGATTATTTTAGTAAATAGGTAGAATTTGTGCCTTTTCGTGTGCCACCTCAGCACAAGCATTGACCACTGCTTTCTTTGAAAATTACATTTATCGTCATGGTGCCCCCTTCAAATAGTAACGGACCATGCGGTCCTCAATTTATTAGTGAAGTTTTCTCGCACTTTGCGACTAACCCGAAATAAAACATACTTTTACGGTTCCTTATCGGCCCCAAGCAAATCAGGCCGAAAGAATAAATCGAACATTAATTCAAATGTTTTCGACGTACATTGGTCAAAATTATGAAAATTGGGATCAGTTCATCTATCATTTTCGTTACGCTTTCCTCACGTGAGTCAGTGATGTTACTGGTAAGGCACCTGCTGAACTATTTTTGAGGAGAAAATTCCTGGCTCCATTTCAAAAATTTGTTATGACACATATGCATGCATCAAAATACATGATACAAAACATCGAAACTTTGATAGCTGAAGTACAAAAGAATTTACGGAAGGCACAAAAGCAACAAGCTCACTATTATAATCTCCGCCGGCGTACCATAGAAGTAAATGTTGTGGACGAGATTCTGTATTTGAAAGTTTGGGCCAAAATTTAACGGCCCCTTCAAAGTTTTAAAAGTCGGAAACAATAATTTAGAAATCGACTTAAATGGTGCAGCAACAGCAATTAATGTTGACCAAGTGAGCGTTTTTAAGCAACGTGTTGACAGCAATGATGAACTAAGCACATCGGCTTCCGATCCAATAGATCGGAGATTTTTTTCATCCCAAACTGCTAGACCAGGGCACGTGAAAATTTCGAGGACAGAAGTTTAAATAATTCCCAAACAATGCCCAATCAACACTTAAGCAAAAAAAAAAAATGAGATTCTTCAAACACTACCAGGCAGATGGAAAAGGACTATGAGAACACTCAAACCAGTTCCTCCCCCCAGCACGAAAACCAAAGACAGACTGGTCACAAACGTAACCTCTTCTACACTAATTCATTTTTTTTCTCATTGCAGCAGAAAAAGAAAAAGTTTTGGAAACCGTTTCTCAAACGTCTTCGTTCATTGACATCAAAGGAATGTAGTAGAAAACAGCGAGAGAAACTCCTAGCTGTCCCAGTCTCGAACCAGACCAGCGACTATTCCACTCCGGCGCCCGCAAGCTCCAAAGCGGCGCCCTATCTCTTCAGCATCCAGTGGACGCCACACCGAGAAGGCGTTTGTAGCACCTGATCCAACAAAATCCACCGCTTCAATACCAGATTACAAGCCCGTCAGCATCTATAATTTTATTCCCCTACTTTTCAGTCCAATGGGGAAAGGGCCTTCAAACGTGCCTTTTGGGACAAACATAACACCGTTCAACCATCCTGAAGCTTAACGGTCTAGATGATGAACTCAGAGATCAACAAATACTTCCGTCACCCTCATAGATGCTAGCTCTCACCTGATGTCGAAGTTCAGACAGTGAATCAGGTAACGAATTTCCAGTTTTATTCCTCTTTCATTTTTTTTAAAACCGAAAGTAACACCGATGGAAAACCTGTCCTTTTCTGATGTAAAACTCTGTTCCGAGGCCCAGCCAAACCTGAGGTCAGTCTCATGTCTTTATCCTGATCTTCTAAACCTATACTCAAGGGGAAATACAAGATAGATGAAGTGCCTTACAGATGAAATTTGTTGTTAAACTTGAATATGTCAACCAAATGATTTGTTAATATACCTAAAAGTTATATTTCCTGGTTGTCAGGAAAATTTTGTAACTCGTTGTAATGATTAAAACCCGAATAAACTACTACGTCAGAAACGCCAAAGAAAAATATTGGAAATGCATACAGCTGTTTCGGTAGACTTAAGCGTACCGTCTTCAGTGCAAAAAGGACCTTTTGACGAATATTGTTTCACCATTTAGAAATGTGTAGATTAGAAATTCTCGACCATTTCGTCTATTCAGTTTATTGGCGCGCATTATGCGCATAGCTCGGAAATCTATATTTCTAGTTTAAGGATTTTGAAAATGACCATTTGTTCACTCTAGATGAAAGCGGTATATATATATATATATATATATATTATCTCAGTGTGATAATTTTCATTCAAATGATCTTAGATAATACGTAATTTTTAGAGTTACGTACCTATTTTATTTTTAATTGCGAATTTTCAACCAATTTCAACAAATTGTAAAACATAAAATAGCTCGAAATAGAAACTGTGAACTCACAATCCAGGAATCTCTAAACTCGCTTGAAAATTACTGATTTTATGTAAAGCTAATATATAATTCCAGATTGAAGGCTTATATTAAAGTAGTTTTATACTTAATTACACATTTTCTAGTGTTTTCTTATACAATATTATTCAAAAGTAAACACCAATTTTTCGTTAGGTTTTACTTCCTTGATATCATGTATTTATTATCAGCAGTGAATAAGTGAGTAAGCATCCAATAGCAGTCAAATAAAAACCTCTTGTAAGATGAAAGAACCCAGCACCAGAGAATGCGAATGCGGCTTCATGGTATTTTTGGGATAAAATTTCAATGCTTACAGGAGACACTTTTCTTTCACCAGGACCTAATAAACACAACATGTCGATGTTGATTTGTTTAGCTATTTTATCAGCTTCATTAACAGCGGAAGCAAAGAAAACAACTGCTGTAAATGTTAAAAAACTACTTAATGCTAAAAAAATGACTTTTGTATGATATGGTGTACCTAAAATCATTGTAGTTCCGAGAAAAATACTGGTCGCATTGAAAATACACAGGAAAAAGATTGGAACAGTGAAAATTGCATTTAAAGTGTTAAATAATAATAGCATGTCATTATATTGTAAAAAGTTTATGTTACACATTTCTGATGTTATACTACCTCTTTTTATAGCATTTTGCGTAATGTACGAGTACTTCTTCAAAATTAATGCCACATAGCGAAACAGAATAATTAAAAGTAACGAAATGTAACACGGGAAAAGAAAAACAGCGTATAGTCTTATTAATATAACAAAATACTCTATTATTTTTATAAAATGCCAGTCAATATTATAGGTATCCCATTTTCCGAAAAATAAGTGTCCAGATATTTTCGCTAATTCTTTTCTGTTATAGAATAGTATAAATAATCGAAGAAAACACAAAAGTCCCAAAAACATTAAGTAACGTTTTACAAATTTTTCAGGAGTGGCAACACTTAGGTTTTTGCAACGTGTTTTAAATTGGCTATTACTTTACGGATTTTTGACTGGAAATGAAAAGTATAGTACCATGTCAGATAAGTACTCAAAAACATAGTTACAGAAGCCAATGAAATTTTTCTTCTCGATACGTCATCAAAATCGTTAAATGTCCTTATTATTTGAAAGTATAATGAAATTGCCCACACGATTTTGATGAAAATTTTAAAAAACGTTTTCGAAAGTTTAATTCGTAAAATGTTATTTGATTGACAAACATCAATACCAAAGATTATAAGTAAACGAATATATCTGTCAAACCACTGAACTTTATTGATATAACGTATTTTTTTAAGTATTTTTTGAAAAGATATTTTGGAGCAGTTATTCATAGAGATTTTTCTTCTCATTGCATATACTTATTAAGTATCCGGTTTTTATGTATACCAAACGGCGGATACACTTTCCTCCTGTTTTCGAAATAAATGTCCTTTTATAGATGCATTACGTTAGTTGTGGTTGGCATAGTAACAACAATATTTGTCTAAACAATACTTTTCCACTTTGCACCTATTTTTCACATAAGATAATTATGTATTAAAAATACTTCATTTAATTCTTCCTTTATAGAAAATAAAAGCATCATAAAAAAATGCGTTTTAAAAATTCAATGGAAAAATAGTTTCAATGAGAATGGACACTTTTAAGAAACAAGTATTGTAAAAGAGGGACATTTAGGACAACACTTCTTTTTTTTTTTTTTTTTTTTTTTTTTTAAGTATATTAAGTAAAAAATTTTATCTTTTCATTAGCCGAAAGCAATGATGAAGAAAATCTATGTTTCACGACGCAAGAAGATCTTCTAATATATTTTTTTTATTTTCTACATAAACATAATTTTCTAAAGTGCTTAGATCTATCTATACGAGTATTCTTAGTATAAAACTGCTATTATTGTTATTATATTTTCTTCATCATCTAATAAGCTCAACTGTCTTATTAAGAAAAAATGTTTAATTTTATATATCTTAGTTTTAGGTTGGTGTCATGGAGGACATTGAAATTCAAGCTAATGTAAAAGAAAATACAGCGTGATTATTCATAAGCTTCCGTTTTAAACAGCACCCGGTATCTAAAATAGACCATTAGATTGGCACAAAATTTGTTGTATCGACGATTCTTAAAATGTTTTCGAAAATTAAAATATATATATATTAAAATTAAAATATCTGCCGGTCAGGTTTTCGTAGAAAAATGGAATATATGCAAAAGCAATGATAAATACGGGATGCAAAAACCAGATTATATTATTTCTTTACATACACACTAGGGTGGGCCGAAAAAATTATTTTTTGAAATTGATTTTGGTATAGTGCGGAAAAGTTGTGTAATGGGTCTGTAAGAAACCTCTAAAAATGTTATCAGTTTTGTTTAATATTTAACCGCGCCCCTTTGGCACTGAAAAACTGAAAAAAAGAAAAAAAATAGTTTTATTCAAAAAATTAAATTTCAAAAATTAATTTTAAATTTAGTTCTGGTATACTGCAGAAATGTTACCTAATGAATCAGTTAGAACCCTGAAAAACTTTCATCAATTTTGTAGAATATATAGCCGCGCCCCTCTGACATAAAAAATTGAGAAAAAGATGAAAAGCCGGGTTTTTTGAAAAAAGTATATTTTTAAAAAATTGAAACTAGTTATACTATATAACTAAAATATTACATAATACGTTACTACGAACCAATCCAAATAAAATTCAAATAATTTTACTCTATTTTTATTCGCTTATTTAAAAAAAAATAAGCATACATATGCACATAAGAAATTGAATTCGTTTTTGTTTCTTTTCGTTCAGATTTCAAACGATAGATGGCATTCTACTGCTCCCATTGCTTCCAAGGTCAATTTAACTAATAGATAAGATAAAATATTGGATTTCGTTTCATTCTACATTTGTTTGTCAAGTGAAACGGTTGTTATGGAGAAACGTGTAATTAAAAAAAGTGACGCGAGCAAACTCAAGTCGTCCGCTGTTTGGAACAGGGAAAGATTTATTCCCTTCTGATGCTGTTTATCTCCCAACTTATGAGGACATAATAAGATGTTATCAGAGTATCAGATTGCAAATAAAGGGAGACAAAAGTCAAGAACCTTCTTCAAGAACTGTGGCCGCAGCGGTAGCAAAAAAAATTATTGATATATGGAAACATGCTTCGATTCCTGTTGTATCATTAAAGCTAGTTACTGCCATGGTTTTATCTTACAACTGTAAATATAAGAACGTTATAAAAATTGCTAAATCTAGGAATACGCCTTTTTTACAATCGAAATTGAAGAAATTTAAAGCAGATGCCGCAAAATTGTTCGACATTTGTGCTTGTAAATGCCAAGATTTATATTCGTGCAATTGCAAAAAAAAAAAAAAAAAAAACTGAAAGTTCCTGAGAGAGAAAAAGAATTTTTAATTCATCAAAGGACAGTTAGAAAAATGGCTATTGGAAATCTGGATATAGTAACAACCCTCCAACTACAAAAACGAGTACGTCGAAAAATGGAAATATCCGATTGTCCAAACAAGAATAAAATATCAATGCCCAGTACCAGTGGATTTCAAAATAAAGAATCTCATAACATTTTGAAAGAAAATGAATTAGAGATTGAGTCAGAAAAGGATACAAAAAATGCAGATCAAGATTTCAAGTGGTCTTATCCTCTTTTAAGAAAACATAAACAAACTGAAACGCCATCAAGATCGTCAGATCAAATGAGAACTTCTATGTCTCATACAGCATTGGCTGCAGATTTAACTGGTGCATCAAGTAGAGCAGTGGCCAAAATTACTACTGCAGTTTTGGCTGATTTCAATTTAGTTTCGCCTGAGCAACAAACATATATAGTTGATAAAAACAAAGTAAGAAGAGAAATAGAGAAGAAAAGAAAAAAAGTAAGGGAAAATGATTTAAGGCTATTTGAAGAAAAACCTATTAAGAGTTTGTATTTTGATGGGCGCAAAGATGAAACTATTCAACAAATACATGGTCATCGAAAATTAACATCAGAAGCGCATGTAGTATTAATAGAGGAACCAGATAGCACATATGGGTCATATATCGTTAACTGCTGGTGAAAGTGTAAAAGGAATAGCCGAAGGTATTATAGAATTTACAAGAAAGAATAACATAAGTTTGCAGAACCTATCAGTTATCGGATTTGACGGAACAAATGCAAATACGGGATGGAAAGGTGGAGTAATACGTTTGCTTGAGACAAACATTGGAAGACCACTACAATGGAATGTATGTTTGCTTCATACCAATGAGTTGCCACTAAGATACCTTATTCAAGAAATAGACGGTTGCACAAGGGGACCATATTCATATTCTGGACCTATTGGATTGCTTTTAAAAGACTGTGAGAAACATCCAGTGGTCAAATTTGATAAAATAGACTCTACACTTCAGCATTTGGATCCGCAAGATATTAGAAAGCTAAGTACAGATCAAAAATATTTGTATCGCATCTGTCAAGCCATAAAAGATGGTACTAGTTCTCCTTTGTTGACTGACAGTAATCCAAGTAAACTTAGTCATGCACGGTGGCTGACAACCGCAAACCATTTGTTACGGTTATACATTAGCACACCAAGCCCATCAGAGAATCTTATAATACTTGTGAAATATGTAATGCTGGTTTATGCTCCAATGTGGTTTGAAATAAAAATGAAATCGCATTGCCAGTATGGTTCCCAACATTTTTGAAAAATGATATCCCTTTCAAAGCAGCTTCCAGACAAAGCTAAGAAAATTATTTTTTTAAAGTTTTGTCAAACAATGCATATTATGCGCATCCCGAAAATTTATTGGTAGCAATGTTGCATGATTCCAGGAAACACATCCGGGAACTAGCAGTTAGGCGCATTCTAGGCGCTTGACAAATAAAAATGAAGAACTTGAATGGTTTACGAGTTTTCAAGCCTCCTCAAGTTAATTTCGAAGCAGACGACTACATTGATTTAATTGATTGTTCAAACTGTGTTGTAACAGAGCCACCTCTTACAATGCATATGAAGGATAAAGACTTGAAAGAAATGTGCAAAAAAGAAGAGAATCAATTAATGACATTCGAAAAATTACCATTTCATGCGCAATCTGTTAAACGATGTGTTAAATTAGTATCTGAAGCTGCAATGAAAGTTTGTGTTGAGATTGCAAGGGATGGCTATATTCGTAGCAAACTTCAAGCAAGAAAAGAACTCCCAACGTTTGACAATAAAGGACAATATTATTCGAGTACCTAATATTCAATAAGCAACAGGTATTATTAAATCCAACATAAATTTGTATATTTTTGCTTTAATCTTTATTTTGTTACTATGTAAGAGAAAATATGCTTATATACAAGAAAAAATATGTTTATAATAATTAACCAAGTAAAAAAATAATAAAGTTATAGTTATAGAATTTTTATTTATAATACTAATTAATTAATCAGTTATGTCAATACTAATTTAGAAAAATAATGAATAGTCTATCATAGTACAGGTTTTCAGAAAATCCGATATTTCTTTCATTTTTCTCTAATTTTTTATGTCAGAGGTGCACGGTTAAATAATGAAAAAAAATTATACAAATTTTTATGGGTTCTAATTGACATATTATGTGACATTTTTAATGAATGTCTTTAAAAATTTTGGATATTTTTTTAAAATATATTTTTTTCCAAAAAAGCTTTTTCCGTTGTTTTTTTTTCGTTTTTCAATGTCAGAAGGGCGCGGCTAAATATTGATTAATTTTGATAAAAATTCTTGTGAGTTCTAATTGGTCCATTACACAATTTTTTCATTCTATACCAAAATCAATTTCGAAAAAAAAAAAATTTCGGCCTTTTTCCAAAAAAAGCTTTTTTCCGTTCTTTTTTTCCGTTTTTCAATGTCAGAGGGGCGCGACTAAATATTGATTAATTTTGATAAAAATTCTTGTGAGTTCTAATTGGTCCATTGCACAACTTTTTCATTCTATACCAAAATCAATTTCGAAAAAAAAATTTTTTCGTCCTTTTTCGGCCCACCCTAATACACACATTTTATATGCAGTTAAATTATATTTAAAATAGCATGTAAAGTAATTACATATATAATGTATTTAAAATCATAATGTCACAGTGTTGTTTAAAATTTTATTCACTACTTAATTTTCACATTATTTATGAGTGTAAAGTTATAAGAATAATGTTTTTATGTTTAGTAAAAGATTGGATTCAATATATAAATGAGCAATACAAGCAAGTTCTTTTGGTGATCTTACCGCCATACAAGTACATAATTACCCAAATCTTAAGAACGATTGAAAATTTTATTGACAAATGTGATCCACTGGGCCATATTATAGTCCAGTAAAATTGTTAATAGCTGCTTTAAGCTTAAAAATAGTAAAGGAAATGTGTGATTTTTTTTTTCTGGATAAATCATCAGTGTTTTCTAAAATAAATTCTTTCTTTTAATTAAAAAATAATAAGTTTAAAAAAATAAAGTATTTAAATTGTAATTAATTTGCATGCTGAGAAACACAGGGTGATTCGGAACTCTTGTTCAAAATTTTGCATGTAAGTCAGTAACACAATAACAAGGAAGAATCGTATTAGATTACACCGAAATTCAGCAAACGAAATATAGACGCGATAGATAGTCAGAAACCTACAGACTGAAAGGTCCGAGACAGGTCACAATTAGCAATAATTTATTATAGAAAGACGAGTATACAGAACATTTTTGTTTAAAAGTTGCTCCATAGGGCTGTAATAATGCCCTCGCAACAACAACGCATTAATCGACGAACATTAGCAAGAATGCTTGATGCATCGGCAATAACTCCATTTGCAACAATGTTTTGTGCTACCAAATACATTTCTGAATCCATACGAGTTTCATAGACTAGGAATTTTATGTTAATCGAAAGGAAGAAATCAAGAGGAGACATATCTGGTAAAAAGGTGGCCACTGGAAGCATCCAGCGCGGCCAATTAATCGCCCCCAAAAAATTGGCGTTCCGATGTTAGAGGACAATGTTAAAAAGAGACATTGTTGAAACCACAACCACTGCTGAATATGTAACGGCGTGTCATTTGGAGCGGAGGCTTTCCCTCCAATGTTGATGGAAGCAAGTCTGCTCCGATTATTCAGATTCCCTAGCAGCTGTTCCTGTGCAATTAGCCGATCCATCAGCAAAGTGTTTATAACCCATTTCTCTATTCATGTAGCTATTCGACCTACGCTAATACACCATAATTACGTTTTCCGCCGCTTCATCCTTCCAAGCTTTTGTCAAGACCTCTAGGGCTCTCTTGTGCGTCAGGGTTGCGCATGAGATCATATGTCTCTATATGATTCTTGTTATCTTGTTCCTGATCTCCATGTAAATTTTTAGATAATAATTATGAATCACCTGGTATAAAAAACCATTAAATGAAGTTGTATGAAGAAATGTTAAAAAAGAAGAGGCATGGAACATTTTAAACTTGACACGGAACAACTTGCAATATAGTCCACAACACTTTTTGGTTTACTCTATCTTTTTTTCGGTGATTATGGCGAAATGCGGAATGGTGAATTTCGGAAATGATTGCCAATATGTTTCAAACGTAAACAAATGTTGCAAAGAAACCAGAACAACGTCGTTATCGTTCATAACGGCACCAAAAGGAAATCTCCAAATAGGGTTACAGATCGACCTGCAAGGTATCCCCTGGACGTAACTACGTTAATATTAGTTGAGGGAAAAAGATACTTAAAGTTCTTAGTTTACAACAGAATCAATATTTGCTCACAAATATAAACGCTTATAACACATCTTAAAAAGACGAAAACCGTAAAATTGTTTTGCACACATTACTACTGTTATGTAATTTCATATATTAGCACAATTGAGTTATTAAACTTTTACTCCAGTTTTTTCCATTTAGAAAATCCTTTCTAATACTGAAGATTTCCATAATAATTTACAATTTCAATCCTCCAAACTGAATTAGTGAAAGCAATTTAATCATTACAGGCATACGTGTTTTTTTTTTTTTTTTTTTTTTTTTTTTTTCACTGTACAAAAAATACATGTGAAATGGATGTTCTTCTTTTTAACTTGAAATTCCCATGTTATTTCTTTGTGAGAGAATTTTTTTTCTTAATTACAACCTTTTTTACTGAAAATTTTCCTAATAAATTTAGGCTAAATTCTTTTTTTAACCAAAGAAGGGAAATAATTTTACGTGACGCCGTCAGTTTAATATCTCATAATATTAAGCGAGAATTTTTTTTTTATATTGGGGGCTCACACCCCGTCTCGCTCCGCTCACCAACCACGACATGTATCGCTTATTAACCCCTGCTGCGCTCTACCCGCCTATTCGCCGCTTTGCCTTCCACTGAATAGGGATAGTAATAGTGCATAACACAAGATACAAACGGAATATTTTTATAGAAATCGTTATATTTAATGGCCCCCTTGGAGACTTTTTTATTTTTGTTGCCATTTGGTGATGAATTTCTTGGTATAAATGCTTATTAAAAAAAAAAATTGGTATTTAAATATTGTGATTTTTCTGGGGACGAGACATTTTCCGTTATCCGCAAGTGTTTAATTTGGTGATATTTTTTATATTTACACTTGTATCATAGTTTTTTAAATAAGTAACTAAATTTAGGCATGGAAATTTGATATCCAAAATAGCATTGCTTATGATTTGCATTATTTTTTTTTTCAAATTATCATCCTTGTAAGCGTTAATAGCACTATTTTGCAGGAATGTTAAACATTTCGAAGTTTTGAGTATGAAGTCTTTATACTCACGGAATTTGTTATGAAATATTTATATTAAATATTTTCTTGGGAAAATTTTCTAATACTCAAATATTTTGAAAGAGAGAAAAAAAAAAAAACTATATTAAATTGTATCTCTATAATTGGTTGCACAACGTCTTGTCTTTAAAATGTATTTATCTTTATTTTTATTTAAAATCATGTTTTAAAATACTTCGGATATATTTTGGAATAAGAATAATTTAAAGTCAAATTGAAACTCATTTAATTATTTCAGCATCTTCTAATTTCGCGTGGACTGAAAGCTTCCTGTCTTGTTTTTGCCTCCAAGGCAGTAGCCCGTGCTTTTTCACATGAAGAAGAAAGACAATGTCCTTTCGAAACCGGTTGTATTGTCTTCAGTTTTATAGTCTGTGTAGAAGTTTTAAAATTTAAATATTGACATAGAGTTTATTAAGAACTTTTTTCTTGCTTACCAAATACATTTAAAATTACAACTGTCCCAACGAGAATTTATGCTACTAACTTTATTAATAACAAATTCGATGATTACCATTCAAATATCAAATTCAAACTAATATTAGAAACCAATAAAAATCTCTCTCTGTCTCTCTCTCTCTTTATATATATATATATATATATATATATATATATATATATATATATATATATATACACAGAGAGAGAGAGAGAGATAAAAGTCTTAATCATTAGAAATTAAACCAATTTTTAATTTCTTATGGAGAATGGAAAAGAATTATCCTAACAGTTAAAAACAAAACAGAAAAATATAATATATAATAAATACTAACAATAATTGATTAATAAATTATAATACATATAATATACAGGATGATTACTATAAAAGTTACATTTTCAAAAACGCTATAATTTTAAAACTAACGGTCAAAATGACTTGATACAATCGTGAGGCAATGGAATTTTATTTGGCGAAGGGAAAAACTACTTATAAAATGTGCCTATAGATAGCGCTGTCAAGGTAATCTCAAAAGAAATGCCTAAATAGATTCGTTATACACAGGATTGTCGTTAGCAATAGAGTAGAATAGCAGGAAACAATGGACTTTAAGTGTTTACGACACTTTTTTAGTAAAAAGACAAGAATACGGGTTTACAGCGGAAACAGTGATAGCATCAAGGGATAGAGAAGAGCTGCATGATACAAAAATCTTACGAATGATTAACGGTACATTTTGGAACTTCTTTTTTTTCTTTGCCAAACAAAATTTCATTGCTTATCAATTGTTCTGGTTAAATATCAAGTCATTCTCAACAGTAATTTAAAAACTATAACGTTTTGAAATCGTAATTTTAAATATAATCACGCTGAGTTATTCAGTGGAGAATTCCCCTTAAATTTCCCCTTGTTACAAATGTTTTAGAATTGTTCACTATTGTATCCCCTCAGAATATATTTAACAGTTAAAATAATCCTTTCCTTAACTACAAATCAAATATATAGCTATAAAATTACAGAAAAGTGATAAAAATAGGGTGATAGGGCAAAATGGATATCATATTCGGATTCAAGAGTCATTTTATATAAGCTTTTGCAAAAATGGTTTTAGAGCCGATTTGCATGCAGAACAGTGTGTTATTATGAATCTGTAGCTCTTCAGAAAATATTTAACAGTTAAAATAATCCTCCTCCCATAAAAATGAAATATATAGCCATAAAATTGCCAAAAATTAATAAAAATAGGGGTGTTTATCTAAAACACGATGGGTGATAGGGCAAAACTGGTGTCATATTCGGATTCAGGACACCATTTTACATAAGAATTTGCAGAAACGGTGTTGCGACGGATTTTCCTGCCGAGCAATGTTATTAAGCACCGTAGCTTTTAATGTATCTGAGTATTTAGTGTTTCCTCGTAAATCTTAACGCAAATCTTACCATATTATATAGAAAAATCAAGAATAATAACGAAAGGAAAGACAGACAGACAAATTCAAATCATAACCACATGTAAACATCGTTAGAAAATCTTAAAAAAATTACTACAAACGACAACACAAAAAAAGTAAAGTACAATTTTAGCTTTAAATGTAACTGAATATTTTTGGTTTTTTCTGTACATCTTTATGTTAATCATTATATCAAAGTCTATTAGAAAGCATTTCATTATACATATGTCTGATAAATATCATTTTCATTACGATTTGTACAATAAAATATTATAAAAAAATTGGTTTATTGAAATGTTTTGGATTTTTTTTTTTTTTCGAGTGTGTGTCCCTGTAAATAATTCAGTTTTCGTATTTACGCCATTTTCAGTAAAGAACGCCTCAAAATAAACTTGAATAATTTATAACAGTTTGAAGAAATTCCTTGAATATTTACAGGTGTTAAAGTGGTGACAGAAAGACGGATTGGAAGGCACACCGATTTAAGAATTTAAATTATAATAACTAATATTAATTCTATTTTTTTTTTTTTTTTACTTTTGTGTTTTCTTGTAAATCTTAACCGTAAACATACCATATTTTATACAGAAAATATGAACAATAGACATAAATTTCACTCTGATTTGTGCAGCGAGAAGTTACTTAAATATAATTTATGAAATTGCTTCCCATAAAACGCAATGAATTGAAATAATTTTGGATGTCTCTGTACACAAACCTCTTGTGCTACTTCAATTATTTAAAATATGAAATAATAAATTCAGTAAATTCTTATACAATGTGTCCTTTTCCATACATTCTGGAAACACGCATGGGCCCTAGTAGTGAACAAATGTAAACAGTCGAGCAATCAGACGGACAGAAAGACAGACAGATAGATGAATTCAGAACATAATCACCCTAACCTATCGTAAGGAAGTATTAAAAGCGACTAATCCAATGAAAATGCAATTCCAGCATTTTCTAATTATAACCCATAATGTAACTAAATATTTTTGTGTGACCATGTATATCTTAATGCTAATCATTACTATATTCTATAGAAAACATTTTCTTGTGCATATGAATGATAAATTTCAACTTGGTTATGATTTTCACAAATAAGCAATATTAAAATCTGATTTATAAAAATAAATCTCATAGAACGCAACGCCTTCAAATTCTTCTGGGTGTCCTTGTATATAAATCAGTTCTGGTATTTAAGTCATTTTCAATAATGAACTTTCCTTACCAACATCAAAAATGTATATCAGTTTCAAGAATTTTCGTGAATATTTACGGGATTAATTTATTATTAATTATAGCGCGGACAACCAGGCGGACGAAAAGCAGACAAACAGGCAATTTCAAATCATAATTTCTTTTAAAAATTGTTAAAAAGTATTAAAACGATAAATGAAAATAAAAACGCAAAAAAGTGCAATTATAAAAATTTCCAATTATAGCCATTAACGTAACAGAATATTTTTGTTTGGCTCTATAAATCTTAATACTGATAATACTATATTCTGACGGAAGCATTTTCTTGGGCATATTTCTAATACAAATTCCATTAAAATTTGTGCCAAAAAAACATTAAAATGTAATTTATGAAAATATCTCTCATGGAAAGCAATGCTTTGGACAAACCAATGATGGTATTTACCCTATTTGCTAAAGAGACCATCCCATAGTGAACTTGAATTTCCATAAATATTACCGGGAGTTGGAGTGCGGACAAGCGTACACACAGACGGAACAACCGAAGTCATAAATATTTTTCAACTTTGTTAAAAGGTATTAAAAAAAATTAAAACTTGACATTATCCGTAATTTAGACAAACATGCTGTAGTCACCACAAAATTATCTTATTTACTATTATACACTACTGGCCATTAAAATTGCTACACCAAGAAGGAATGATAATTGCGGAATGAAATTTTTGGACACATATATTATAGCAGGAAGAACAATTGATTAAAATTTCAGGAAATTTCGGGTTATATGTACTGAGAAAATAGTACATAAAGCAGTGACCTCTGTGAGCAATAATAGCATTTATTTGCCTAAGCATTGAATCAACAGCGATTGGATGACATGTACGGATAGAGCACTTCATGATGTTTTAACACGATGTTACAATTCATCGATCGAAGTTACTGGTGAGTGGTGGGGGGGCCAGTCGCTTTTGAACGATTAAACAGTCATTTTCATTGGTGCGCGATCAGGAGAACTCGCTTGCCAGAGCTACAGTCGATAACATTCTGTATCAAAAAAGGTCCGAACAATGCAAACAACTTTCGGTCGTGCATTATCTTGCTTAAATGTTGCGCTTCGGAGGCCTTGAATGTAGGGCAGAGTGATGGGCCTTAACTCGTCAGAAATGTAATGGCTGGTATTTAGAGTGGCCAGAATGAAAACAAGAGGTGAACGGGACGTTTATCCAATGATACCACACACCATCAATCCAGGTGGTGACCCAGCATGCGGCTACCAAAATTCTTATTACCCTCAAAACTGCATCATTGATATGGGCGCCATTAATGTGTGATCAACGATGGACCTGAACGCTGGAATGGCGTGAAGTCACCTTTCAGACAAATCACAATCCTGTTTACAGCATCAATATTGCCTTACCCGTATTTAACGGCTTTATAAATAATGCACATTGCCAACTGGGATTCGACATCATTATACTGTCCATCATTCCCAATGATGTTATGGGTTCCTATTGGATACACGTCTCGATTGCTTCTTGTTCGTATTCCTGGCACTCTGACCGGCGGCCATTAAATTTCTGATGGGTTAAGGCCCGCCCCTCTGCCCTGTATTCGAGACCTACGTAGCGCAAAAATTAAGCAAGATAATGCACGACCGCAAGTTGTTTCTATTGTTCGGACCTTCTTTGATACAGAATGTTATCGACTGTTGCTCTAGCAAGCGCGTTCTCCTGATCTCGCACCAATGAAAAGGACTGTTTAACCATTGAAAAGCGACTGGCCCCCCACCACTCACCAGTAACTTCGATCGATGTATTGTGGCATCGTGTTAAAACATCATGAAGTGCTCTATCCGTACATGTCATCCAATCGCTGTTCGATTCAATGCCCAGGCAAATAAGTGCTATTATTGCTCACAGAGTTCGCTTTCTCAGCACATATAACACGAAATTTCCTGAAATTTTAATCAGTTCTTTTCCCTGCTATAATGTATGTGTCCAACAAATTTCATTCTGCAATTATCATTCCTTCTTGGTGTAGCAATTTTAATGGCCAGTAGTGTATACAACAGCGCCACTTATTAGTTATGATGAAGAAAAAATGTTCAATAGTGCTTCTCACAATCTTGATTTTATATGTACATTAGTGTAAATTTATCCAACAGTTGCTGAGATATAGTCATAGATGCTAAAGGTCTAACTAATTGGATGTTCGGAGAAAGTGCGTAACAACAGAGACACTTTTCAGCGGATAAGAATCCATATGAAATATGAATAGTTTCTCATTATTTCTATATCCTATATATAGATAAATATCCATAAGGACAATAATGCCCGTAATGTCGCTATAGAAACTGCAGTGTAACTGTAAAATGGAAAGGGTAAACTGCAAAGCTTAGCAACCCACCTGTATCCGATATGCTGAGAAATTGAGTCAGCAATTTTTTCCATAAACGCTCACTCACAAATCACGTTATCTAGACTTATATATACTGAGGTATAATTTTCCACAAATGTGAGAAATCCGAGCACAACAAAGCTACCTTCTAAACAATATATGCTAAATTCTAACCACTGCTAATTTATATGAATTTCCTACCAATAAAATGATTTGTAGAATTCCGTAAATTATTTCTGAGATGAGGATACATAAATGTTTGGTAATACACACACACCCATCTAGACACATAACTACACACGTATGCACATAAATTTTATAAAGATAGTAAAATTGTTTTTAGAATATCTCAAAACACATAAATTGATGAAAAACCACAAATAAAAACTTTTCACGAGTCTAATGAGAAAAAAACCCGGTAACAATTAAATTGTTTGAAAACTTTGATCGTCGTAAAATCTATACGAGTAAAAATACTTTGTTTATAGGCAATTATTGTCATATTACATTTCTGTAACAATTTGTAAATAACATATCACATAATCGAAAAGGGAATGTGACAATCTAAAAGTCTGTTCTGTCAAAACATGTTTTTTTTAAAAAAACATCGTCATTGTCAATTTATTTCAAAGAAAGAAACAAAATTATTTTTTATAGCAATGCAGAACAAATCATTTTTTTATGGCAATTTTTAATTGTGAAGTATTTTATTTACTTTAGTACTGCTTATTTTATTCCAAGATTTTCCGAAATACCGTTCATGAATATCGAAATATACATATTTCTTTTATAGTTTATTATTATACATCAATAATATAATTACATATAGTAATTGATTTATATTTATTAATTATATTATTAATTGATTACTAATTGAAACAACAAGACCATAATGAGACTTAACTTTAATTTAAAAAAAAATGTTTGAAATATACTTATTTATGGAACAAAATATATATTAAACCCTCATCAGTTATAAATATATCATTCTGTTTAAAAAACAATCTACACTGATGGAAAAAAATATCCCAACACCGGGAAGGAGCTGTGCTAGATAAACGAAATTTGGTAGGCGTGTTTATACATCTGAAAGATGACGTCGATTCAAATTTCGAGCTACGCTCATAAGTGTGGCGCTAGTATCGACACTATGAACATGCAAATGAGGTTTGCTTTAAATAAGCGCTGTAAGGTTCGTGATCGTTATTTACAGTTGAGATTTGACGTAGTGGGTTAATGTTAGTCAAGGATGCCTCTAAGAAGACGTAGAAGCCATTATCAACAGCTCACTGAGTTTGAACGAGGTCGTGTAGTAGGGCTACGAGAAGGTGGGTTTTCTTTCCACGATATTGCAGAAAGACTTGGCAGGAATGTATCCACTGTGCATGAGTGTTGGAAGCAGTGGTCAAGGGAAGGTACTGCCTCAAGAAGACCGGGTTCTGGGCGGCCACGTGGCACTACTGGGAGGGAAGACCGACGTGTTCGGCGTATAGCTGTGGCTAATCGTACTGCGTCTGCAGCTGAAATTCGAGCTGCCAGTTGGCACCACAGTGACACAAAGAACTGTTACAAATCGGTTACTTCAAGGACAGCTCCGAGCCAGACGCCCTGTAGCGTGCATTCCACTGACTCCAAACCACTGCCGTTTGCGACGTGAGTGGTGTCAAGCTAGAGCTCATTGGAGGACGGAGTGGAGATCTGTTGTGTTTTCTGATGAAAGCCGGTTCTGCCTTGGTCGCAGTGATCGCCGTGTGTTGGTTATAAGGAGGCCAGGTGAACGCCTGCTAGCGACCTGTCTGCTGCCTAGACACACAGGGCCTACTCCTGGAGTTATGGTTTGGGGAGCAAATTCGTATGACAGCAGGAGCACTCTCGTGGTTATCCCACGCACCATGACTGCAAATTTGTACGTCAGTCTAGTGATACCACCTGTTGTGCTACCATTCATGAACAGCATTCAAGTGGGTGTTTTCCAACAGGATAACGCTCGCCCTCGTACCGCTCTTGTAACCTAACATGCTCTACAGAGAGTCGACATGTTGCCTTGGCCTGCTAGATCACCAGATCTTTCTCCAATCGAGCACGTATGGGACATCATTGGACGACAACTCCAGCGTCATCCACAACCAGCATTATCTGTTTCTGCATTGACCGCCCAAGTGCAACAGGCATGGACCTTCATCCCACAAACTGATGTCCGACACCTGTACGACACAATGCATGCACGTTTGCATGCTTGCATTCAAAATTCTGGCGGTTACACCGGTTACTAATGTACCAACATTTCACATTTGAAATGGCTCATCTCGCCAATGGGTCTACCTGTAATCTTGAAACTTTAATCAATTAAATATGTTACCTAGACAAATGTATTGCTGAAATTTCATTACTGTACAATAATTTTTTCTTGGTGTTGGGTTTTTTTTTCCCATCAGTGTATCTACATTGACAATAGTCACATATAAATGATTGTGCGCCAACTAGTATATAAGAAAAAATCTTTTTAACAATGCTTAAAAATGATAAACACAGCTGTATCTTTCTTTAGAGAACATAAAATAAAAATAAAAATACTCATGGATGAGTGGAAATTTTAAAAGTATTCCGAATGATCTCTAAGTTTTAAATACATTTCTAAATATTTAAAATTCTGCATAAAATATCTCATTTTTAAACCTATTTGAGATAAGTTGAGAAAAAATATTACAAGTGACAGGAATCTTTTAAACATTCTTAAATATTTATAAAATACCTTAAAGATCGACTTTAGATAATAACAGCTTTTTCAAGGCTTATTTTTTTTTTCTACAAAAATGTTAAAATGTACGAAGGAGACGAAAACGTAGTAAGAGGATTATCATTTTTTTTTTTTTTTTTTTTTTAAGAGAGAAAAGGAAAAGGAAAATTTTACGCATATTCTAATTTCTCTTTACGAATTTAATATTACAGTAAAAAAAAAAAAAAAAAAAAAAAAAAAAAGATAATAATTGTTTTAAGACTGACTAAGCAATTACTTAAAAACAAACATTTGGCACTTAAGAAACTAAAAATAAATAAAAATAAAAATAAATAATTATATTATTAAAAACTTATTTATTACACTGAGAAAAAAATTCTGTAATTGACATCTAGAATTTAAATTGTGGCTCTAGAAAAAGCTGTTCCATGTCATCCTTATAAATTCTAGTCCCCCTGGAAAGCGAGTTCTAGAAGCCCTTATTAGAATTCTAGAGCGTTTGCCTATATTCTCGAGGGCAAAGTTATTTAAAAAACTCTGCAAATAAATTAGACTACAAGAGGCAGGTTTCTGCAACAATGATCTTGGTTTATTACCGAATTCTAGATAATCAAGCGAGAATTTCTCGCAATATAGATGATTCAGAATATTTAGAGCATTCAGAATATTGTTTCACCGTCTAGTAATGTGTACACTAGAAATTCTCGATAACTTCTTCTATTCAGTTTATTGGCGTGCCTTTTGCGCACAGCACGGAAATCTATATTTCAAGTTAATGGGTTTTGAAAATGGCCACTTATTCCTTCTAGAGAAAGGCGGTATATTTTCTTTTCTCAGTGTACTACACATATGAATATGCAATAAGGCTACAATTATCAGCAAGAGTTTAAAGTATAATATCCAAACAACTGCTAGATATATATTAAAAATGATTTAATAGAAAGTTAAGAAGGGATCCACTGAGTGTTGATCATGATTCAACAAGGATTTATTTAACAAAACAGTATTAACTTTACTTTTTTTATATAGGAATTTTTGCTAGTGTTCGGATAATTTTGTTACCGACTGAACGATTAAATAAGAAAAAAAAAATCTATAAAAAGAACTGATGTGAAAAAAAAATCGGGTATTAAAAATACTATGGAATGTTAATTAGGACGTTGGCAGCTATAATGTTATTTTTTTTATTTCTTACTAAGTACCTTTAGCTGTGACATTTTCTAACTGCCAAGGTTGTGGTGTTTGCGTTTCCGCAAACTCCATCTTAACTTAGATACTTGGATTACTAAGAAAACCAGAGACGTGAATTGAACAAACAATAAGAGTTTATTTGAACCAGATTAATGGGAGGGCGGCCTGGAAATAGCTCTTAGCTCAGTCAGCGTATTACTAAACCAAAGTATATAAATCAACAAATTATCTTATATATCTCACCACAGCTGATAGTCAAAGGTGTAGAGACGGTCGCACTCGTACTCCGCTACTACGGCTTCACTATGGGTCAGATGATTCCCTTCAGACCCAGCTTGAACTTCCCGAAAACTAGTAGGTACTCACACCGACACTCATTACTACTTAACTTCACGGCACTAAATCTCCACTACTCTACTTCTCAATATCCGTCAAACTAAGATTCATCACAACCACTATAATATCCTCCAATATCCACACCATCTACTAAAACCATCTCTATTTTTATACTTCTTCCTACACCCTCCTTTCACTACATTTCATTCCGTACTTTTAAAATTCACTTCTAATTTAACTAATATTCAAAATCTAAGTCTTTTAGTGCAGCACCCTGCCGACACAAAACTAGCTCGACCTCAACCTTCACCGAGTCACCGGCGACGGAGTGATTTTAACCGTCCCCACTTCCTACTTTGCTGGATCCAGCTTAATTAAAACAACTGTGGTGACGTTCTGACGTCTCAACCTCACAGTCCTCCTCCAAGAAAAAAAATTTAGTCGGGAAAATCCTCAACGGGTTTGATCGAGTAAATTTAAATAGCTTCATTCCATATCTAACTATCTCAAATCTCTGAAGTGTGAGTGCAGCCGTCACTTAAATTTTAACCGGGTGAGAAAAACTTAAAAAAAATTGTTGTTAAGTCCCTGAGCGAAAAACTCGGAGACGCAAAAAAATAAAAAAAATTAATTTAAAAATTTAAATAAAAGGCGTACTTTTACCCCGAGAAACTCCGGGACTCTGACTGAGCTAAAACCAGGCTTACAGTAGGATTTACAAACGTCTCCCTGTTAGGTCAGGAAGGCAATTGTATGACTTTAATGATATATTGTAGAATTACAAAGAGACTCGCATGTACAAATGCGATAATTTCTTGCTGCAGAATAGAGTCTGTTGCACAGATTGTTCATATCCCACAAATAATCTTTTTAACATATCTAAGTGAAGAAAAAGTCTTTAATAAAATTTAATGGTATTAAATAGTATGTGGAACTTGAAAATCTATCCTGCAGATGAAGTGGCTAGCAGTTTAATTGTCGTCAGGAAAAAGTAGACGTCGGAATGTGCAGGCTGTCCACATCCAGGAAAAAGAACTTTTTGACATCAGATTAAGAGATCTTTCACTTCATATAAAAATACTTTTAACATCAGATTAAGAGAAATAGTCCATCAGAGTGTGTCTGAAATGGGAAAAACTTTTACAGTATGCATAGCAAAAAAAAAAATAGTTAGAATTCATCTCTAGAAGAAACTAAAACATGTTCGTCCCTATTAACATAATAGATAGGTTACATACAGAAATATTTCTCCCTCCTTAGCTAAAGCATAAGCGAAAAAAACTGAGCAGTTAGTCTTTTTAATGTTATATGGTTAAACACGCTTTTTATGCTTATAGCTAAAAAAAAACATTGTTCCCCCTCTACAAGTACATACAGATAAACTTTTAGACAAATATTCAACAAATACAAATATGCAGTTTATAAATACATCTTTTTTAGAAATACAAAAGAAAAAGGGGGGGAAATTTACAAAGGGTCCAAAAAAACAGTTTATATTACTAGCTTTCTGCAGGTGATGGCTACAAGGTAAAAGAACTTAATACATACATAAAATCTTATACTATTAAGTGAGCAATATTTGTATGTATATTTCACTGATCTCGAAAACGGTAGCTCGGACAGTCACGAGATTTAACACAAAGGTGCATCCCGAAGGGTCATTGTGCACATCGAAGTCAGATTTTCGAATTTTTGATTAGTTTTTTCTTAATTAATTAAAATGTGAAAATCATAACCTTCTAATTTCTGATAAAAAAAGCCATTTAAATTTTAACATTTTATCCATAATTTAATTGTTGCCAATTTTTTTTTCAACATAATAATAATAATAATAATAATAATAATAATAAAACGTACATTTATTTAAAATGAGGAAAATAAATCAGAAAGATTAGAAAATAAATTAGAAATATTACTCGCATCGTTACAAAAATATATTTTTACTAAAATATATTTTTACCTTGTTATTAACACTTTTTGGACAAAGTTCAAAAGTTTTTATAACTTTGTTTGTCTATATTCGTTTTAACTCTCGTAAATAATCATTCACATTTTTGAAATAATATAAGATATAATATAGTTAAACTAATTCAATTTAGAGAAATAAGTATAGAAATTATAAGCATTTTACAAAAATAATTACTGAAAAAGAACGAAATAATAAAATATTAAAAAGAATCTTACCTGTGAAATAAAATCCTTATTTGACATAACTTCTTGGGTTTTTAAAGTACATCTAATTACTATTTCTAGCTATAAAATTCTTGTTAAATTCAAAACAATCTAACTTTTAAAGTGAAAAAAAAATTTTTTTTAAAGAACTTTCAAAGAAAAGGGAAAAATATCGTCTGCTTAATAAAAAGTAGAGTTTAGAGCATGGCGAGTAAATTTCAATATTGGCTAGCTTGGCTTCTGTAGATCATCAATCACGTGACCTTTTTATGAGTTATCTTTGCACTCAAAAAGGTTGCCATTGTCCCGTCCACTCTTATAATAGGTCTATGGCTTCACATTAAGTCACATGATTTTTAAAAGGGATTAAAAATTGCAGTTTTCAAATTCTTTTAAATTTTCTCTCACGAACACAAAAATATAATATACAGCCTGTACCCCACAAGACCAACTTGCATTTCAAATTTCATCAATTATTTTGGTTAATAAACAAAATTTTTTTTTTTCAAATTAAGTTTTATTCTATTTTCGAAAAGATTTATGTGATCATAGATAAAATAATATATATAGATCTATCATCCCCATATTATCGTGCAAAGATTTTTGATGCCGAAAAAAAAGCTATGCAATCAGCCATTAAGTGGTATTGAAGGGAAAAGAAGAAGAAGAAGAAGAAGAAGAATGAATTTGAAACTATATCTGGGGCTTTTCATTCACCTTTAGTAAATAAATTATTCATGAATTTTATTTGCTAAAACATTCGTGCATATTCACTCGGGGAAAGACTGCCATATTTTGGTAAAATCGCCGTCTTTTCCCGAGTGAAAAGGAATCACTTTTTTGTCCCCAATGATCAATCTATATATTATTACTATATCTATGTATGTGATACGATAGATTAATAATTTGGGTTTAAAAAAATTTTTAAATAGATTATTTAAACTCTATGAACCATATTTTTATTTTATCAGCTTCATTAACAGATCCTGCTGGGCGATTTTTTAAATTTTGGTGTTGAAGTACACCGAATGTTTTTCGACAAGAAGTTTAATATAGCAACAGCCATTTTAATCTAAGTAGCGCATCAAATATATAAAAACATAAATGATTTATTTTTACACAAAATTTACAGAACAAATGCAGTTTTAAAGATAGGAAATTTATTTCAACAAGCACTATTTTAAACCTAAAAAGCATTAAAAATATAAGCAGAATATAAAGAATTCTTATGTATAAACAAAAAAGAGTCTGATAAAATTATTAGCAAAGTAGTCTTCCCCTTTTCATACAAAAAAAAAAAAAAAAAAAAAAAAAAAAAAAAAAAAATCCATGGCTAATATGGCGACAAAAATTCAAAAGCCGCCAATGGAGCGACATAATAAAGTTGTGTAGCACGATAATGTTTACCTATTTATTTATTTTTTTATATAATAATCACTATGCTAATTTATCATACAAACAAATGAGCCTCTGTGTGTTACTGCACTCTCACGCTGTCAAAGAGAAATATTTGAAAAATTCAAATTAATATTTAAATAAATAAATAAAAATATGTTTAATGGGAAATATATATACCATACATAAAAAGATTAGTTGTCTAAAATACGGCAGAAATAGCGTTCATAGCATATTGTTACAAGGGATTAAGTCTTATTGTTACAATGGATTAAGTCTAAAATGGTGACAAAAATTCAAAAGCCGCCAAAGAGAACTATATTAAGGCTTTACTATCAGGTTTTCAACACATTAATTATATATAAACACAAAAAATTAATTGTCACATGCGACAGACGTAGCCGGTCACAGCATATTGTAATATTTGGCGTGAAATTGCTGACATTTAATGGTTGATTGGATAAACAAAAAAAAAAAAACATATGAAATAACGTAAAAGCAAATATTATGTTGTCTAAACCCAGTTACGTTTGAGTCCAGTCCGAGTTACATGTGAACAACACGTATAGTGTTGTTCACATGTAACTGGGATTCAAATATAAAAGAGAAACTCCAATTTTTTCGATACTATCAATTTCGAAACTGTTATATAATAAAAGCACCTAAATGGAAGCTCATTGGTAAACTATTGTCGCAGGTAACAGGGACAAGCGCCCGAGTTGCAGTGGATGGCCAAATCGCTGCTGAATGCAGCAGGGACCTGGAGCGAGCTTTTGAACAATTTCAGCAATTTATTTTATTTTATTTTTATAAAGCTATATAGAAACGAGTTTCCTTTAAATTTAGTGGCCAGCGAAGCGGGCAAAGCCTGCTGGTAGATATTTAAGAGAGAACAAAAATGTTGACATTGAAGCAGAACATTAATTTTGATTTGAAAGTTCATGGCTAAATTAAATTTTGTATTTTTAGTTTGGGAAAGTCCATAACTTTCGTAAGAGTTCTTAAAAGATGAAGTCCCAAAAAGGCTTCAAAGTATGTCGAACATTTTGTACAGCTCTGACAGAAATGCACTTGTAATAGAAAAAAAATATAGAACGGTATCACCTGATGTGAATTTGTAGCTGTAACTTCAGGAAGGTTAGAGGTCTTGGTGAATGTGCTCGATGTACTCGTTAGCTAGGCCACTGGGTTGCAGGCTTTCAGACCGGGGTCTAGGGCTATCCCAAAAGGCTTGTACAAAGGCTTGCTCGGCAGGTGATTCATATGGCTGAGCATGTTGCCGGAGTCTGGCTTGACGCCGGGTATTGAATCGGTGGTGTAAAGAGAACTCGCCTGTGCCGACCGAGTCAGGAGCTGCTAGGAATTTCTCCATGTGCCGTCCGCTAGCTGATGAAGAGGGTGGAGGTCTTTTTCGAACCCTTGCCTTTTTCTTAGGTCGGAAAGAGTCGGTGTGCACTGAATCTGGAATTGCTAGTACCTTCTGTGGGCGATGTGTTCCAGAGGACTTTGAGGAGGGGGCTTGTGGCCGTTTTAAATATTTGTTCCAAGCTTTTTTCTTTTTAAGCTGCGGTATAAAAGAGCTATTAGTAAAAGAATAGTCGCGTTTGCGACCAGTTTGCCTAAGAAATTTCACATTAGAGAAAAGTTTGATGACCCACTACGAGCTCGCTTTTGTGCGACGGGTCTGCTAACACTAGATTGGTCAGCGGAAGTGCCCTGAACAGATTGTTCGGGAGTTGTAGGAGTAGGTAGTTTATCAGCTGTATAGGAATCAGGAGCACTAGGCTGGGAAGGGAGGTTAGGCGTAAAGACGGACTGTTCGTCAGGTGGGTTTGAACCCGTTACGCTATTACTATCAAGATTTTCAGCATATGATTGAGTGCGCTCTTTAAAAATGCGTATCTGGTCCACGTTTATGGTAGTTGGGGTGCCGTTAAAATCGATTGTCAGATTATTATGTTCTACCTTTAAAACCGAGAAAGGCCCAATGAATTTTGGCCCAAATTTAGCTACTTTAGAATCTTTTTTTGAGCTAAGAAAATGTGATTCTAGGAGTATTTTATCTCCCACTTTTACTTCTAAAATTCTACGTTTAAGATTATAATATACAGCCTGCTGCTCTTGAGCTGTTCTCAAATTTCTCTGAACTTCTGGTAGCAATTCTTCAATATTTCACGTAATAAATTGAGATGCGTTTTGCTGTACTAATACCAGTTTTTGAAAGGGGGTCAGAATCTTTCTGCCCAAAAACAATTCAGCGGGAGTTTTTCCTGTTGCATCACTTACCGCTGTACGAATCGCTTAGCCAAAATGATAGAGAAACTGATCCCAATTTTCATGATTTTGACCAATGAACGTCGCAATCATATTAGTTAAAGTTCTATTAACACGGTCGGCCTGATTAGCTTGCGGCCGATATGGAACCGTGAAGAAATGTTTAATTTCGAGTGTATCGCAAAGTGCCTTAAAAACATTACTTATAAATTGAGGACCATGGTCCGTTACAATTTGTAGGGGGGCGCCGTAATGAGAAATATAATTATTAATGAAGGCAGTGGCCACTGCTTGTGCCGAAGCTTTACGTAAAGGCACAAATTCAACCCATTTACTAAAATAATCCACCATAACTAACACATAACGAAATCTATTTGGTTTAGAGAGGGGGTAAGGACCGATTAAGTCGAGTCCAAGAATTTGATTTGGAAAATCAACTTTAATAGGAATTAATTTACCGGCCGGCTTTACATTTTCATAATTATATTGCTGGCACAAGCGACAACTCGAAACATATTTATTAACAAACTTCCTCATTTTAGGAAAGTAACAGGCATCTTTGAGCTTTTTATAAGTTTTCCTAATGCCAAAGTGCCCCGAAATTGGAGAGTCATGAAACTCAAATAGGATGGCTTGACGAAGAGATTGGGGAATTACAACTCGTAATTCGCCATAAGATGATAATAATTTTGAATAAAAAAGCAAGCCATCGATTAAAGAAAAAGATTGGGACCAGTTTAAGGCAATGACTGATTCAATTAATGAAACTGACTCAGGATCTTCTAAATACTTATAGATTAATCGAAATTCGGGATCATTTTCTTGTTCTTGGATTAATTGATCTCTCGAATTTAACACAGATGCTGGCATAAGCGCTAAAGCTACTTTTTTCTTATCAGATACGAATTTATCGTTTAAGGTAGTGACTAGATTTGTAGACGCACCTTGGTTTACTTGTTCACTTTCAATTTCCTTTACACGAGTTTCAGTCACGTTTGCTAATATTTCGGATTGAACCGGTTCAGCCTTTAAATGCGAATGATGAATATATGAGACTTTAACAGTAGAATTTAACTGATCATTCTTTTCATTTAAAGCAAGGGATTGATCTAACCCATTAGATTCAATCGTATTTTCTTGAGTTTGAGTAGTACGTGAAAGAACGTCAGCTATGATATTGTCAGAACCAGGTCGGTGTTCGATGTTTATATTAAAGTTAGCTGACTTAAAAGTCCATCGAATCATGCGAGGGGAGAGGTTCTTTCCAGTTGTTAACCGAGTGAATGACGCATGATCCGTAACAACTGTTACTGGAAGTTCCGTAAAATATAAACGACATTTTTGCAGTCCCCAAAGCACTGCTAAACATTCACGTTCAGTTACTGGATAATTTATTTCTGCAGCGTTAAGCGTACGGGACGTATATGCTATTGGGCGGCCTTCTTGGCTTAAAACGGCACCAATGCCGTACGAAGAAGCATCAGTAGCTACTTGAAATTTAATATTATAATTAGGATGAGCTAGTACAGGAGGAGCGCTAAGTATAATTTTTAACTTATCAAATGCTTCTTGTGCTTCATTTGACCAGTGAAATTTAACTCTTTTCCTTTTGAGTTTAATGCCTAGAAATCTCGAAACTTGCTTCGAAGTAGTAGGAGGGGGCATGTTTAAAACTGGCTGAACTTTTTCATTATCTACAGAAATACCATCAGGCGTTATTTTGACGCCTAGGTACTTAATTTCCTGTCGTGCAAAATGGCACTTAGAGGAATTTAAAGTTAATCCTGCATTTTGCAGTAGAGTAAAAACAGTTTTTAAATGATCTAAATGCTCATTGTAAGATGAGGGCGTGATTATTATATCATCGAGATAAACATGTACAAATTTATTCAAAACAGGTTTAAGTATAGTTTCCATGGCTTTTTGGAATGTCGCCACAGCCCCTGAACGTCCGAAAGGCATTCGTTTAAAACCAAACGTGCCATTTTTAGTTATAAACACTGTTTTTGATATATCAGCGGGTTTCATTGCAATTTGAAAGTAACCCGATGTCAGATCGAGAGTAGACATAAAATTTGGCGTTGAGATATGTGCTAACAAAACATCAATTATAGGCAAGGGATACTGAGGATATTGTGTGATAGAATTTAGCCTACGATAATCTATTGCAAATCTCCATGCCTCAGGATCAGTAATAGGTTTACCATTTTTCTTACGACATAAAACAACAGGAGATGCGTAAGGAGAAGTTACAGGCATAATAATATCATTTTACACATTTTGTCAATATGCCAATTTATAATATCTTGTTTGGCTTGATCATAACGATAAGGTTTACTAAAGACTGGTTTATTAGTTCCAGTGTCAATTTCATGGCAAACAACATGGGTTAAGCCAGGTGTCTCAGAGAATAACTGTTTAAACTGATTAAGAAAATTAACAAAATCAATTTTTTCATTATAAGTGAGGGCACTTTACTCTAAATTAACAATTAATTCTGTCGGCTCGACAAGTTTAGAATTTGACTTAGAATCATCAATATGTAAAGATTTATTGGCAAAATTTATTTCAACATTATTTGCTTTCATAAAATCTAACCCTATAATGCAGGGATGCTCAAGATTATCGATGACGTAAAAAGGCCAATGAACACTTAAATTATGAATTTTAACATTCAGGCTGACTTCGCCTCTATTAAAACAAGACTGGCCTTGAGCTGTTGTAATATTTAAATTTGTCCGCTTTAAAGCTTTAAATACTTTTAATACTTTTACTTAAAATACTTTTTATAAGTTCATGTGCTAGAAAGGAACGTTCAGCACCAGTGTCGCAATAAGTAGGTATAAATATATTATGAATTATTGCATTTAAATTAGGAAGATACACCGGACTGATACAAATTGTGTCTAAACATATGGAGGTGGTTGAGTTATTCAGTGGCTGTTGACCCTCCTCACAAGAGCCACTTACTCGTTTAACTGACGACTCTGGTTATTACGAGAGTTACGAAAATTTCTGTTATTTCTATCAGCTCGAGAAATGTTTTGAGACTGATTTTGATTAGAACGATCGTTCCGAGAATTTTGAAAGTTATTACGCCTTGTCTGCGGCGATTGACGTTCTTGTTGACAGCGATTGAAATTTTGAGGGGGGGGGTGAAATTTTCACGCCTAGAATTTTGCATCGTTCCATTACCCCGTTGGCGATTAAAAGTGTTTTCCGCCCTTGGAGGGTGTCGTTCTTGGTTTTTAGCTAAGGTTTGAAACAGACTGTCGTAAGAGGTGACAGGTTTCAGATCAAGGTAATCTTGAATAGGAATAGTCAAAAGCGGGGTTATAATTTCCATTGCAGCGGCAAAAGATAAAACTAAATCCAGCTGCTTTATAATGTCGAATTTACGCAACAAAAATGTAGTAGGTTTATCATAAAACGACATCTTTGTCGTATAAAGTTTTTGACGGAGTTTGGTTTTATCCACAATAGAAGAGAATGAATTTTTAATTTTGAGCTTCAAATCCTCATACGTAGGATTTTGGCCTAGAGCTCTAGAGGCAATGGTGTCATACCAGATTTTAGCATCTCCTTCTAAGGAGTATTTTAATAAATTAAATTTATCAGCCTCGTCAATTTTACATATATCAAAATACTGTTCAAGATCTTCAAAAAATTTAAGTACATTGTTTGAGCCAGTAAAATAAACCCGAGTGGGGGGGGGGGGGATGTCGAACTGAGTTGGGCGCCACTGTGGCGTTTGCGTTCCCGCAAACTCCATCTTAACTTAAATACTTAGATTACTATGAAAACCAGAGACGTGAATTGAACAAACAATAAGAGTTTATTTGAACCAAATTAATGGGAGGGTGGCCTGGAAATAGCTCTTAGCTCAGTCAGCGTATTACTAAACCAAAGTATATAAATCAACAAATTATCTTAAATATCTCCCCACAGCAGATAGTCAAAGGTGTAGAGACGGTCGCACTCGTACTCCGCTACTACGGCTTCACTATGGGTCAGAGGATTCCCTTCAGATCCAGCTTGAACGTCCCGAAAACTAGTAGGTACTCACACCGACACTCATTACTACTTAACTTAACGCCACTAAATTTCCACTACTCTACTTCTCAATATCCGTCAAACTTCACAACCACTATAATATCCTCCAACATCCACACCATCTACTAAAACCATCTCTATTTTTATACTTCTTCCTACACCCTCCTTTCACTACATTTCAATCCGTACTTTTAAAAATCACCTCTAATTTAACTAATATTCAAAATCTAAGTCTTTTAATGCAGCACCCGGCCGACACAAAACTAGCTCGACCTCAACCTTCACCGAGTCACCGGCGACGGAGTGATTTTAACCGTCCCCACTTCCTACTTTACTGGATCCAGCTTAATTAAATCAATTGTGGTGACGTTCTGACGTCTCAACATCACAAGGTGTTTGTTTTTAGTTATTATTTGATTTTTGAGAACGCATTTTTTGCTTTATTTTTCATGTGAATTCATTTTTTATATATTTTATGGAAATACTGCACTGGCTATTTTTTCTCTTGTTAGAATTTAGCGGGCCATGCTACTGTTACGTGTTTGACTAGCAGCCCTTGAATCCTCTTATAGATTATAAAGTACATTCCCCATTGACGAAAATTCCAATGCTTTTCTGACTATGTTTATTTTAACAATGGAGTTCAAAAAGTAAGTTACACTCGAACAATGTAGATAAAAAATCATTTTATTTTAAAATACATTACAATATAATATGACACAGATATTATACAATATTTGTGCACACAATTTCCTTGATGGCATTTCTAAAAACTTTGAACTAATTGATAGATGATCTGATGACAGAAACTCTCCCCTTGGTTCTGGAGACAGTTTAGAAATGCTGATTGACGACGGATTGATGATGAACGTTTAAACAAGTTTCCTCAACAGATATTCCGAATTCCTTTGCAATGTGTACGACACTTATTACTCAGTTTCTGAGAATAATATCTTCTACTCACTGCATCATCTCCGAAGTATTTATCCTTATAGATTTCCTTGCGGTTTTTGCATCGGTTAAGTCTGAGCGACAGTATTCGAAATACTGACACCATTTCACGATGGATGAATGTGATATCGCGTGAGGCCATTACACTGATATTTCACGTTGAATCTCTATACTCGTGCAACGTTTTGATCACAGAAACGTGCTGTTCCGCGTATTTAAACGTTGGAGTAAATTTACAGCTGATGCAGTATGTTTTTTCTCGTACTGCGTATTGACATATTGCAAAACATCTAAATTCAAAGTTTCCAAACACCTTTTTTTTAAATAACAGTTGCCTATATAGAAAAAAGAAAGAAGAAAAGAAGTAAAATCGAAGAAAATTAATGAATTAGCTGAAAACTTAGAAGAAAGCCTTATAAGCTTTGTAATGTTCATTTATCTTTTTTGTCAAAAGTTCAACACCATTTCTATAGAATGATGTTGTTTCACGTTTATAATGTGTTTGTCATTGGTGTTGTTTTTAACACGTTGAGCAGCCATTCTAGATTCTAGACACTTTGTCATATATCAGTAAAAGTACTGAAGGAATCATCCTGAAACTTTAGGAATGTGCAGAACATGTTATACTTAAAACATTTCAGTGAAAGTTTTACCCAGAAAGTCAAAACAGTACCGATAAAAAATTAACACGTTGAGCGCCCTGTCAGCCATCGGTGGCTGACAGTGTCAAATATGATATAAAGCCGCGTCAACCATCGGTGGTTGACAGTGTAAAATAGGATATAAAACTAAAAATGTTACATTGTTTTAAGTAATTATTGAAAATTTATTGAAAATTTGCATAATTTTTATTTATTACAGGAGGAATTATTATGGAATTTGAATGTATTTTAAGACTTCACGTGGCGCTCAACGTGTTAATGATAATCTTTCATTTCTTCCATCACTTCATCGTCCGAATGAAAACGTTTCCCCAGTAAAAAGTTTCAATTGGTCCAAAAATATGATAATGTCAAGAAAACAAATTACGACTGAACACATATTCTGAAACTTCCCAATGGAATTTGGTGGGATCGTTTATGTTTCATGAGAGTCGTGTACAAGCAGACGATCTCATGAAGAAAAATCACTTGCTATGCCATTCGCTGTTGATTCCTTTTGGTATTTACGTGAGAAACTTAAGTATTGTGCTCTAATGATAGTCCACTGTTGTGGCATGCAATCAAGTAAAAGTGATCCATAGTAATTAAAGAAAAACCTTAGCATCTCTTTTCCTGCAGCAGACAACGATTTTTATTTTCTCGGGAGAAGAAATACTGCATACCCCTTCTTTCGATTCGGGTAGGTAGTGATAACATGGCGACTTATCGGCGCAACAATGCAGAGGCAACAATGTATTTCGGTTCAGAAATGCGAGATCTTTGCTTAACGATCAAAAGCTGCAGATTTAGTCCTATTTGTTGCTACTTGTGTTTAAAAGTAAGAAACTTTTGTATCCAGTGTGCACACAATCAACATGATTGTGTGATTTTATTATATTGTATTTCTTTCTCCCATTGTTTAGTGGTGTTTTCCTTTACCTGCGGCTTATTTCTGTCGAGCTATCTACATGATAGACTAGATGTTTCTGCCTAAAAGTTGTCTGAGTGAGTAATGTCGACCTGTTGTCGGCCTGTATAGCTCAATTGGTAGAGCCTTGACCTTGTAAGTCAAAGATCTGGGGTTCAACTCCCGTTCCAGGCATTATTTTCACTCAGTCGGAAAAATAAATTTCAATAAACAATTTAAGTAAGCACCAAAAACAAATAAAGTCGAATATCAATAAACTTTATTTGTTTTAATTGGTTTTATGCGTTGTCGCTTTGTTTGCAGCTCTCACTCTGCTTTGTTCGCCTGACAAAGTGTCGTAATTTTTTTCGACTTTTTTCGAGAATTCTTACATTTTGTTGTGTGTATTCAAAGTTTTGTACTTATAACTTTTAAATACCAATTCTTTGGTACTTTTTTGAACAATGTTCCTTTTGCATATGTACGTTTATTACAAAAACGAATATTCCCTTACGTGGTGTCTTTTTATTCCTGATTTTTCTGTGTGCACCAACCCGTCAAAGAAGCATTTCCTACTATGCATTGCGATATAGTCCCGAGTCTTCGGAAAGTGCCTTAACCTTCCTAAAAGTTCTGAAATGTGATACTAGGCCATCCTATATATATCTTCCGACATTTTTACTCTTTGAACAATGTAAGTTCTATGAACCTGCTCTATAACAAAAAAAGTGACGCACCAAGAAGGAGTAATGCAAACTGGACACAAATTGATACACATACAGGTTTTGATGGAATCAAGCACCATCATTATCGTCGATCCTACGTCCAACTGGTACTTCAGTGACTTCACATACCTTTAATATGAGTCTCAATGAAATGGGGTTGAGCTCAGTCCCCGGATCTCTCTTCCACTGAGGACGTTTGAAGCATCATAAAAAGGGTCTTACAATCAGCTCGAAGTTTTACCAATCTAACGCAAGAATTGGACAGAATTTAGCACGATACTTCACAGGAGCACATCTGCCAAATCTATCAACTAATACCAAGTCGAATAACTGCGTACATAAGGGCCAGAAGTGGACCAACGCGTTAGTGACTTGTTTACTATGTGGTACCCTTTCTCTTGATTAAATCATTCAAATTTTCTGACTCTGTAATTAATTCTTTTTCTCCACATTTATATCACATCTACCAATTTTTGTCCCCACTTCTTCTTGTAGCGTCGTTTTTTTTTTTTCCTTGTTATAGAGTGTATACATATATTTGTTATCCTATATATATATATATATATATATATATAAAACCACTTTTTGAAAGCTAAATATGCATTATGCATAGTGCTAAATATGCATATTAAATGCATTTTCAAATGTGTGATTATCACTTATAATACAGTTTTAATTATTTTTAGTAATTATTTGGTTGTTGAACTATAACTGAAAAGTAAACCCTCTTCTTCAAAACTATTACAGTTTAAGTACTTTGTACTTGACAAAAGAAATTTCTCTCAGTAAAAATACTGCTATTATCCTGGTTTCACCTCATTAAGCGTATGCCTTTAAGTAATCATTCAACCTGATATCACGTTCTGACAAGTATTCCGTGAGAAACAAGTTCTTTTGCCTTAACAGACACTCTTTTTTTTTTTTTTTTTTTTTTTTTTTTGTATAAAAATATTTTCTATATAAACCTTACGTACACGTTAGGATAATAAAATTATCAAATTTTGTAGTTATCAATAATTGTTGACTAAAATATTTAGTTTTATTGAAGAAACAAAATTTAATCCTTGTAATAAGCTTATTTTTTATCAAACGATATCACTAATTTTAACTTATATCTATATATATGGTCTGAAAAAAAAAAAAAAAAAAAAAACTAAAATATCGCGCACAATATAATGAAACTTACTAGAAAGAAACTTTTACTATGTAATTAGGGCGTTCCAATGAAGAAACACTCGATTTATATGTTATATTAAGATATGGTAATAATAATAATAATAAAATTAAAGCAACATTTATGCATGTTATAACTAACAAATTATTAAAAATTATTAAAAAAAAAAAAAAAATGAGTGCACAAAATTTTTTTGACATTTTTTAAACGTTAACATGAAACGACTATGCGTCACAAGAAAATATCATTTGCACCAAAATGCTTAATATGGTTAAATACTTGTTAAAAAAAAAAAAAAAAATTGTTCCATATTGCGCTTATAATTTGGCGCAGTATAGTGTGATTCCTTTATGTAACTTTTCGTAGTTTTGTAACGGCTGCTTCAGTCCACATACTTTACCTTTCTATATTTCTTCTTGTGTAACTATTTAAAAGACATTGTCCATGTTTCCCTGTGACTGAAAGTAAAATTTTAAAGATGGCAGCTAACACGTGTGGTCAGCGATCACTAACCGGTGGTGCGTAGGCCACTAGTTATCCACGTCAAAATTTTAATGATACCCAGAAATACATTGACATTATTTGGATGTTATAAAATTTTATTAGAAATTACAGTGCGTTGCATGAATATAAACGCACCTTTTCCAATAACCAGAAATAGAATTTTTTTAATTTTAAAGGAAGGAATGTGACTTACAGTTATTGCATATGACTAACAACTGAATAAGGTGCTTTGAGCACGTATGTTTAGGCTCATGGAAGCTTATGTAAATGAGTGTTTAAGCATTTTCTTATTTTTCACTGTTTTTCGTTTGTTGCGCGAAATTAAACGCATTCTGTATTTTGCGTTTAAAATTTAACAGAGCCACCGGAATTAAATTAAAACACAGATAGTCGTGTTGCTAATGTTCTCTAAAAACAGTTTTAATGCTTGAGTGCAAAATTTACGGAGTTTGCTCAGGATGGCAAGAGGGAAAAACTTTGACGGTAGACGAGAGGATAAAAATCGACTTTATGCATGGTAAAGGCTTTAGCAATCGTGAAATTGGGCGTCGAATCGGAAGAAGTGAGAGTGTTTTGCGAAATTATATAAAGAAAGGAGCAAATTATGGGAAAAAGCGTATAAGAAGCGAATAGGAAAGCTCACCAGTTACGACAAACGTCGAATATGCAACGCTGCAAAGAATAAGAATATTTCCTGTGTGAAGATAAAGGCTCAATACAATCTGGGTGTTCATCGGACAACCATATGGAGAACTATCAAAGCTGCATCATTCATTAAATTTAAGAAAATGAAGGCGAAACCACCCCTCACTCAAAAGCACAAAGATACGCGGTTGGAATGGGCAAGAAAATGGATTCTAGCTCGACTAAATTGGGGAAAAGTCATCTTCTCAGATGAAAAATGTTCAATCTCGATGTGCCCGGACGGATTTCATAGCTACTGGCACGATTTAAAAACCGAAGAAATGTTTTGTTCAAAATATCAATCTGGAGGTGGGTCTGTCATGGTGTGGGCAGCCATAGGTTTTAAAGGGACTTTCGAATTAGAGTTCGCGGAGAACACTATGAACTCTGTAGATTATGTTCAGATGATCACAAGGAACTTCAGCCGTCAAGCAGTCACGAAAGCCGGAAGAAATTATATTTTTCAGCAGGATTGTGCATATGTAAATACTGCACATATCGTGAAAAAATGGTTCAGTGACAATAAATTAAAGTTCTGGATTGGCCCTGAAAAAGCCCCGATTTAAACATAATGGAGAACGTATGGGGTATTCTAGTTCGCCGCGTTTACGTAAACGGAAGGCAGTTTAACACGAAAGATGAACTAAAATCGGCCATTCTATTAGCTTGGAAGACAATCAGCTTGAATGACCTCATGCCACTATGTTAGTCAATGTCAAGGCATTTACTATCTGTTTTAGAAGCTCATGGTAATTTTACAAAGTATTAGATACAGTATTTGTTACTCAGTTATTTATTTTTTACATGTGCGTTTAAATTAATGCAACATGCATTTTTGTCATAAATTCAATAAAATTATTTTCTAAAAAATCATATTGGTCTTTCATTGTTTTGACTCGTATTTTCATTTCTTGAATCATACACAAACAGTTTGCATCAAGTGTCACACATTCATATTATTTTATTACACTTCTATACTATTCTAATTCTTAAAGCGAAGGTGCGTTTATATTCATGCAACGCACTGTATACTGATGTCAATATTAACTTCATATTGTCCTCTGCCACTCATACTTACAAAATTAGATTTTAAAGAATGCGTGGTTCGAACCGCAAACTTTTTCACAAAAATTTAAGTTGTAAGTATCAGGTATAGTATTGTTTTTTAATTTCTTATCTGCATTTAATACTTAGCTATGAATGGTTTAAAATTTGTTAGTATATTCGATTTGTTAGTATATTCGAAGTTTCTAAATATGCGTCAACAATATAATTTTCCATTGGATTATAATAATCTAACAATATAATATAAATATTACTAAATTTAGTAAACACGATTTTATACATGAATATAGCAGTTTATTCCTGCGGTTAAAATCTCTTTTTGAATTTCTTATAATATGGAAGAAAAAGAAAAATGTTCAGCTTTTTCTACCACAAATTGTTTTATTACAATCAATTATAAGCATTATTCTTAGTAATAAGTAGTTCATTTACGCTTTTCGTAAAATAAATTAAGTATTTGAAGGGTTTTATAATAAACAGGTTTATTTCATAATTTTAAATCATGTATTATCTGGTTATTATTCTAGAAATATTGAAGTTCCTTAATTAATCATATTAGTGTTCTGTATGAATTTAAATTGGAAATTTTCTGGTCTGTGAAGTCTAAAATTTTCGCAACCGATAGTTTAGTCGGTTTCCAAGCAATACTAGTGAAGAGGTTTCTTTATTTACGTTTGGATGTAATTTGAGCAATAGAAGACACACATATTGAAATATCGTTGTAATTTTCACAAAATAAATGCCCTTTAATTGCTTGTTCTTTTTTTATGCTGATTTTCCTTTTGTTTTAAAACATAACGCTACGTATCATAAAAATTTGGAACTAATTATTCAGTTTGCTTAAAAGAACTTTAACTCTTTTTGCCGTCTGAAGACTTTTAGTTCAAATCACACTCTCGGAAGACAATTACTTTGTTTTACATAAAATGTGTCAAGGATATTTACCTTACTCCCTGTATTTATATTTTAAGGACAACTTCAATGATCGCTTTTCTTAAAAAAAAAAAAAAAAAAAAAAAAAAAAAGAAAGAAAGAGAGAAAAGAAAAGAAAAAGGAAAAAAGAAAATTAAATATTACGAATTTATAAAATCTTATATATATATATACTGTTAAAAAAATGAAACTTTGCTGCCAGAAATTCTCTGTAATATGAGAAAAAAGTCGAAAATTACGGAAAAATTACGTTGACAAAACGTATTTTTCTGTAATTACAGAGAATTTCTGACAGCAAAATTGCCCTTTTTTAACAGTGTACACTGTCGAAAAAAAAGCCCTGTTTGCTATAGTTTGCTGCCAGAAATTTTCTGTAATTCAGAAAAATATGTTCTATCAGCGAAAAAATTACCTTGATAGAACGTATTTTTTGAATAACAAAAAATTTCTGGCAGCAAACGGGACTTTTTTTTTTCACAGTATGTATATATGTGTGCGTTTATGAGTTATAATAACGATTAGTATGACAACGAAAAATGAACACATGAATAATTCGCCACAACAACTCATAAAAGCCAGTTTGGTAACTAGTGAGATTGATCAAATTACCAATTAAGTTATTTTTAATTTTAAAGAAATTTATTGAAATTAATTTAACTTCTTTTTGAGGCAGTTGCATGAAATAATGGCAAACAACAAAAAAGCCACTTTTCATTACGCATATATTAAATGAAATATGATAATTTAAAATTATCTAATAATTAGAATGTGAATGATAATAATAGAGTAATATTTAGGATATATATATATATATATATATATATATATAGGATACAAGGTGAAAGATTAAGTTAATTAATCCGCTTGTTTCTATGTACGGTACGTACCAGTTTTCATACAAATTGTTTCATAGATATGTTTTGTACATGAGATTGAGAATTTCAAATGGTTACAAATTTAAAATAAGATAGCAGATTAAATTTAATATTAAACTTAATTGGCCACAATTTTGAAACATTCAGGTCGAGTTATATAATGGCGGATTCCTGCACGGGTCGTGTATACTTTAACTACACCCTAACCGCACAATTACTATGGACTCATAATCCAACCCGATCACGCAGCTTCTAACCCACGAGTCACAACAAAGAATTGTTAAATTCATGTTATATAAGAAACATGATTAAAAATTTTACACAATGCAAAGTTATAATATTCTTGAACAGATATTTCAAAGAATTACATAAACAATTACTTGTATTTAAGTCTAAATTTATACAAAACTTTGGGTTACATTATAATAAGATTTTAAATGTATTGAAATCTACATTTAAAAAACTGATTGTTTCAATTATTTTGATACTATATATAATAAAATAAAATAAGGAAGCAAATGTAATTTGGAAGACAAATATTTTCGAATATAATTTTTTAACAGTGAATTCTGTCGTTTATTGTAAAAGTGAATTATGTCCCTGTAAATTGATTTTGAAATAATGAGCTTTTTGCGCATTTATGCTTAGGAAAAAAAAAAGTCAAGATTCAGTAAGTGTTATCGATTTTTAGTGTTTAATACAATGCATGTTTCTAAGAATTTATAAAGTACAATAAAAATAATTTGAAGTAACTTTGAAACTTTATTTTTATAATGAATATTTAAAATTTTTGTTTTCTGAGAAAAACAAGTAAGGTCATTTATAGGATTTTAATGAAATCATTCGAGTTTCTTCAATTTTATAATGGAAGATGTGACTAAATGTGATACAGTTAAGCAAAAATATACATATTTAAAAAATATGGAGTTACGCCACTTTTACAATGAACTGTCCAATTATTCATGCCATTACAATTAACTTCGATTTATGAATCATGCTGCTTTAAATTACCACGAAGGTAGAGATTATTATCCACTCTCCTCATTTAACAGATTAAATTAAATAAATAAATAAATAAATAAATAAATAATAAGGTAAAATTTCAATGGTCTGTAGTTAAGCCCGATGCAGCACTCTAGCAAGTGCCATACCAAATATTAAGGAAATCGGAAGCAAAATACGTTTTTAATTTGAATTTGTGAACATCATAATGGGTACAATTTAGAAGACAATCATGGTAAATCAGTTTAGTAATTGAACGTATCTAATACATTTCTAAGTTTAGTTTACTGTCCAACTTCGGTTCGTATTGATTACGCATTTCAAAAGCTATCTGGAGAACACATTTTCCATTATGTGTTATTATAAAGGTAAATTAAGTGATTTCTAAAGAAATAGACCTAAAATGTTATATTGGGCTGAAAAAAAGAACTTTGTTTATTTTTTATTTTGTTCCCTATAATTCAAGAAATACAATATCAACGCAAATAATTACCTTAAATGATAAAGGTTCATATTACAAATACGTTTAATACTTAATTATAAACAAAAAACAGATTTCCTTTAAATTACTTCTTAAAAAAAAAAAAAAAAAGAAGAAGAAGAAGAGAAGGAAGAAAAGTAATTGAATATTGATAATAACTATCAGGCAGGTTTTTCATAGAAAATAATATTTTTTCTTGGTCCTTATCTAAGGGAATTTTTTTTGCTTTAAAGCTTCCTGTAAAAGTAAGAAGAAATACTTTGCAGTTTTCATTATGCTGACCTCTTTTGCCTATGAAACGTCGTCCTAATTCTTTTTCAACCTAAATTAACTGCAGGTAAAAGAAATATATGTTGTATTTGATTATTTACAAATTTCTCAACCCTATTAATCCACATTTATTTTTAATTCGGATACAGTAGATATTAAAATTTTAAAACACTATCGACACTTTGTTAATGAAACACAATGATAAGTCATCAATTTTTATTGCCTACAAAATGCATAAAAGAACAATTTATAAAATAAAAGTATTATGCATGCTTTCTGAGCAATTATATAACCAAAAGCATTCTTGCATAAATATATTATACTATACACTATAGTAAAGCGATAATAGGTATAACACTATAAACAATTTTACATTTAACAACAAAAAGCGTTAAACATTTTAAATGGAGTAGTTACTGATGATGCCTTTATACCCAAAGAAAAAAAAAAGTAGCACACTCAGAAAAAAAAAAAAAAATTACTGCCTTACTCTAGAATGAATAAGAGGCCATTTTCTAAACCCCTTAACTAGAAATATAGATTTCCGAGCTATGCGCATAAGGCACGCCATTAAACTGAATAGACGAAATAATCGAGAATTTCTAGTGTACACATTTTTAGATGGTTAAACAATATTCTGAATACTCTAAATATTCTGAATCATTTATATTGCGAAAAATCCTCGCTTGATTTTCTAGAATTTGGTAATAAACCAAGATTATAGTTGCAGAAAACCACCTTTTCTAGTCTCATTTATTTGCAGAGACTTTTAAATAGCTTTGCCCTTGAGAATATAGGCAAAATCTCTAGAATTCTAATAGGGGCTTCTAGAACTCGCTTTCGAAGGGGACCAGAATTTATAATGATGACATGGAACTATTTTTTCTAAACCCACAATTTAGATTCTAGATGCCAGTTACAGAATTTTTACTCAGTGCAATTTATCAGAAATTCGTAACAGATCTAATTTATGTATCGAATAATTTAAAATATGAAAAAAGCTTATCTATATGACTAGCTGATTAAATAAAACATAAATCATAGATAAAGTTAAATTATTTGAAATAACATGGTTTAATTGTTTCAAATCAAGTATTTATGTATACTATATTTAAACACAAAATGTTCTTATTTCTGTACAAAAATACTCAATTTTTGTACAGAAATAATCAATTTTTGTACAAAAATAATCAATTTTTGTGAAAACTGATAAATCTTTAAAATAAATTGTAAAAAATTACCTTATTATTTCTCAATCTGAAGTTTATATTTTATATTTATGTACCTACAAAAGAAAACAAATCGTATTAAGTTTCATTTAAAAAGATGCACCTTCTGAAAATAAATCTACATGATTTTATTGTTATTTATCACTTTCAAAAGAACAATATAATAAAAAATTCTTCTGTATGAAACATTTTACACTTTTTCAGTGCATCCTACTTAAATGAAAAATCAAGAAAAAAAATTATGAATTAGTTTCTATGAATTAAAAACTGCTAAAATTCTAGCTTCGGATTACAAAAGTTTTCTTTTTAGGATTTCTTAAGAAGTTTCCAACTTAGATACTTTTAAACCTTTAGATAAAACAATTCAGGCGTATTGCGAATAAATAACAAATATCTGCTAGAAAGGAGAAATTTTCCTTACTTAGCAACTTTTGGAATTATATTATAAAACTTTAACGTCTCTAGATTTATGCGGATTTAATTCTTGTCAAAGCAGTATCTTTTTTAATACACATTTTGTGATTATTTTGTTCTTTTTCAGTCATTAGAATTTTACGAATTCTGCTTTATAAAAATTATTTATTTGAATTTCTTTTCGTCTATAGAACATTATTTAAAATATTCTAAAATAAATTTTAGCATCTGCTAATCATTAGAACCAAATTTAAATAATTTATCTTATTATAAAATAGCCAACCTTTTTTTTTTTAAAATAGAGAATAACAATATGTTAATAATCAGTAAATTTATTTTAAACAACCCTATATATGAGTTTTTAAAGGTGTATTTTGATATGACTGGTGCATATATTGATATGAAATATGGCATGAAAACGAAAAGTCGTGTCAATGCATTTATGTTATCAATTTCAGATTCTTGGTCTCCTGGCGAGCTTCAAAAATCACAAATAGGTGATACAGGCATTAAAATATTTTAGAGAACAAATTATGCTCTGCTAGCTGACCATTTTGGAAACAAAAAAATAGCTCCATATAATTCTGCAACAAACAGATATTCTGCATTGTAGGATTAATTGCATTTTACAAATGGGGTCTCATAAAGCACGTGGAAGAAGAACGGTGTTAAAATATTCCGATTGCAGTAAAGTCTCCTAAAATGCGGAGTTTATGACGTCCGGAATAAAAGCGATGATAGCCTAAGTGGGGAACACCGATTGCCGATTTTAAAAACCTGATATGACCAAAGCACTTTTTTTATGAAATCGAATTCTACGTTATGTAGAAAAATGATGTAGGGAATATCATGCATGTAAAGCAATTAGAGGAACCTAAACTTGAGCTGCAATTCTAGAATGTTAGCTAGACTTTGAAAAAAAAATGGCTTTGGACTTACTAGGACAATCACTAGGACATCTTAAGACTTACTAGGACATCTTTGGACTTACTACTTCAATCTTCTAAAGGAAACCAATACATTCTTGTGATAATGGACAATTTTACAAAATGGCCTGAAGCGATTATTACACCAGATCAAGAAGTGTTAACTGCATCGGTCATATTTGTGCTATATAGAATATAATGCTTAGAGTTCCGATAACTATTTTTTCAGATTGTGGTACTCAGCATATTTTGCTGAATTTTGCTGTTATCTTGGGATGTAGTCGACTGTGGCAACATCTTTGTATTCCCAATTTGTTGGCATGGTCGAGATGTCTAACCGAACTCTTCTAAAACATTTGCCGCTCTTCATTTTCAAGAATCAAACTAATGGGGTCTTGCAGCTTTCAATAATTAGTCTTACATATAGAAGTTTTCTGCACGGAACCGCGGGGTGGACGATTTCCGGGATGATGATTAGACGAATACTTCGTTTTGCTTAGGATATACTGCTTGTACGACCATACAATTTGCTTTCCCTGTTTAATGACAACTTAAGAATTATGAAAACTTGTATATGAAGCATGCATCAGTTCGCCACACAAATAATTATTATAGCCAGCAAAAGAATGATGACAGGCTACGAATAAAAGGTGACTGTAAATTGCCTGAAGAAAGATAAGCGTGTTATACTTTACAACCATAAGTTCGCCCAAACTTCCGGACATGTCTCATATTACAAAAAAAAAAAAAAAAAAAACTAGGAAGATTTATCTTCATAATTTAGAAACTGAATGATATTGCTGAGAGGACACTGAAGTCGACAAATAGTAAGCCGTATTTACATGCATAGTTTAGCTCCGGATCTTCCACAATATCACAGAATGATGTAAGGAAATTGCCCTGTACGTGCAGTTTTAGAAGAAGGGTTGAAACGTAGAAACGTAGGAACAAACAAAACATCTATCCTAGTTAAAATAGGTTGTTACAGTAAAAATACATTTACAGTCAAATTGGAAAGAATGGTTCAGTCCATTTCTTTCCATTAACGTGAGAAACCAAATGTAACGTTAAGACGACAAAATTTAACGAAAAATGATAGCTTGGATTCCTAGTTTGAAGCTCTTTTTTCAACAGAGTGGAGTTCTGGAATTTCCCATTGAATTCTAGCGCAGAATTATTCAGAACTTTCGCCAAATCTGATCGTCAACATTTTAAATAGGATTTAGTTATATTTTGAGAACTGTTATGAGCGATTATCTTTTAGAAATTGTGTTCCAAGCGAATCGTGAGTTTAAAAAAAATCTGCTCTGGGGAGTATTTTACGCTGTTTTCCTTACTCTTGTGAAACAGGCGATTGCCTTACGGGACTGTTTCAGAATATTCAGTAAATTGACAGTTTCACTGATTAGTTTGAAATTATATAGGGCATTCAAAATGTAAGTTGCACCTGTTTTTCTATAGATGGCAGTATTCTGAAAAAAGGCCGGAGCTTGTGTAGAAGATAATTTTATTCCATGGCTAACAATGGTAGCAGATTCATTGGAATAGTTGCATTCTTCGCAATATATTGCGAGAAAAAAATGCTGCACCACCTAGGAATTTTCTTCGACGTTTAAGTACGTATTGAAAAGTTCATTTTTATGGTTGCACGAGAGTACGGAAATATCGACAGTGTATAGGCTTCATGCTATATTGCATTTATCCATTGTGAAACTTTGACATGAGTTCGAAGACTATTGCACAGATTTAACAGATCCGGAAAGACAAGGGAGTACAAGAACGGTGAACACCTCAGATATAGTGCAGTAAGTAAAAGGAATGATTCTCAGAAGTCGAAACGTGAGCGTTGTACTCGTTGCAGAGGAGCTGCAAATATCTGTTTATGGTGCCCATGTCATCATCTACCGGCAATCCGTCTTCCGTCAGCAGTTTTAAGTTGGCTCCAAAATCAAGAAGCGGATTTATATCGTCAAAAGACCTACTAATTAGCGCAACGTTTTGAAAAATGTCTGCAGTGACTCATAAATTGTTAAAAACAATAATTCCTTGTATGGGTGCCATATTACATTGTAGTGAACTTTAAAAAAGTAATTTTTTATCTACACTGTTCGAGTGTATTTTACTTTTTAAACGCCCTGTTTTTTTTTTTTTTTGACAGATTTATCGGTCTTTTTTTTATGAGTATAGTTTGAATAAAGTGCTTTCATCAATTAGAATCTGCATGGTAATCCTATGTGGTCTGGCTTTGCTGTGATATTGCAGTAAATAATTACCTATTGGGTCACATATAACCATAAATATGGTGTCATTTCTGTTGACGTAAACATAAAGAAGATACCATCTCAAAACAGACACATCCTTTTCCGTTTGAATTTTGAATCAATTTCATGGATTTTATTGTATGATAACGTGTTCCACGTACCCTTCATATCAAACAACATCAACTGTTACCTTGGAGGTTAATCGTGGACTCATACAAAAATATAACAGGCATCCAGTGATCAACCGTTCAAAGTACATGTTGATGCGCTTTACTGAAAATTTCTCTTTCAAAACTTGAGGTGAGCGTCATATAAATAATACATAGCTTTCCGTAAAGATAACCTTTATATGAAGCCCATATAAACAAGGTGGATGTCGACGCTAATTTTTTTTTTTTTTTTTTATGGCTACAACAACAGAGACTATAAGATATGTTGGTATTGCGGTTCTATTCATTTATAAGCTATCTAAAATATTAATCATGAGCGCTTATCATTGTCATTGGCCATCATTTCCTGAATTACCGTGGAGTTCGCAGCAATTATCAAAAATCTATGAATCACAGAAAGATTCAGATTCAGCCAACAGGACAACTCTGTTTGATTTCCACCTTTCTCTTGTCTCCAAAGAATCCTTCAATTAATGCTCTAAAAAAATAATGCTTCGAAGCAAATTCTGTTTGGAGTACATTGTAAGGAATTGGTTATCCCAGATAAATTATCTCACTAACACAGTGATGTCTGCAGCTTTACTCCCTAGTATGCATTTCTCTGCTTCTAAAATATGGTACATTTCCATGGCTGCACAACTAATTTGCATACTGCAGCTTTCTTCAGGATCATTCACTTATTAACATATATAAATTTAATACGAATAGGTTTATTTTTATAACGAGTTATCAGAAATTTCATGATCTTTTCTCAAAAAAAAAAAATAATAATAATAATAATAATAAGAAAGAAAGAAAAAGAAAGAAAAAAAAATGTATATTTACAAGTTCTATTCTTTGAATTAATACGTCTTTAATGTCTCTACATTAAATTATAAAATAAATACTGATATGCAAAGAAAAACATAACTGTTGAAATTTACTATGCGTCAAGGGACAAAATAAACAGAAAATAATAATTAGTTACAAAAATAATCTAAAAAAATTTATAAGATAATGAGCACGAAAGAGAAATCATTTATATAACAATAAAATAAACTAAAATATATAATGCATACGTGAAAGTATATCTTCGTTTTAAAAATTTGTATAAATGCTCATTAATTTTGTTTTAATTAAATATTATCGAATTCCTTTTTATTGGCAATAGGAAACATAGCGCAAATGTACATATATATAAATCGTGGTGTTCAAAAAAGTAAGTTAATTTAGCTCCTATTATTATTTCATCATCAATTATTTTAATTTAATTATTAATAGAGGCATTAATTTAAATAATTGATAATTACTAGAAAAAGAAGAAGGAGACACATAATTTACAAATTTGTTGCGAATATACAATTAGTTTAAAATTTATGTTTATAAAAGTCATATCATGTTAAACGTACGTAAATAACTTTATAAATAAAATATACATTCCTTATTTTAGTTCCTTTTATTATTTGACTAGATCTTTTTTGAATTAATATTGATTTCTATTCAAACTTTTTTTTTCATTTAACTTTTTCTTTTGCTGAAAAAAGAGCATTACCCCTTGAAGCTTGGATTAAATCTTTTTTGTAATTCTTATACACTTTCTTTTTAATTATCATGTTTGGATGCATTTAAACAACAACTTTTAAAATACGTACGGGCACTTTCTTTTTACCCGCTAAACAGATTTAATTAAAAATTTTACTAAGAAGAACCGGAAACACTTTTTTGTAAGGACTTAAAGTTTAAGGCACAAGCCTGAATGTAAATTGTGACCTTGAATAAGAGAAATTTATTTTTTTAGGGGAGTGGAAAAGAGTGATTTTTTTTTTTCCCCCTTGAAACTATTGTATAAATTTTTATTCCATTTTAAAATTATATGAATATTTTAGTAACATAAAATATATAAGTAGTATAAAAAAGTAATGTACCATTAAATAATATTAGTATTTTATTTATTTCCTTTTTTTTTTTTACTATTTAATTCTATAAAATCTTGAATAATATTTTTTTACATCACAGAAATGGCCATTTCACACAAATTTGGATTGGTTAAATTTTTCAAATCTGATGCATGGCCTTTTATTTTATTTTTTCCACCAAAATACAGCTTATTCATTGTAGAACAAGAATTGAAAATAAAAACATTCGTTTATACAACAGCACAATTAAAAATTTTACCCGCAAACTTAATACTAACCTTTAAAAATTTAAGTACTGGATTTACATTGTTGTTGCTATAGAATTTTAAATAGTGAGTAAAGATATTATAGGAATTTTTCTACACAACCTACCAGTAAGTATTTAGACCCCTTCCAATTTAGACATTTTGTCAAATATCTAGAAAAGTTATTTAGGAACCATCTTGAAACTTTGGTAGCATAAAGAACACGTTATACCTCATATATCAGAGGAAAAGTTTTGACCTAAAGAGAAAAAAAAAAAAAGACGAGTAAAAAATTAAACAAAAGTCAAAATGTTTTGGATCACCATGTAAAAAGTAATTTTTAGCTGTAGCATGTGATCAAATTATCTTCAAATTATCTGTACAAATTTACCACATATATGCATACCACATATATGCATAGAGATATAACGGTTTTTTAAAAAATTACGAAAAAAATTACCACTTTTTAAATTATAACACGTAGGGTATTAGACCTAGTGCAAAGCCGTTTAAAGGAAAGTTGACATATTACAAAAGACATAGCGCATAGCAATCAGAATACAAAAATATTAAGTATCTTACAAAATATTGAGCATTTTTACTAAACAATTTTGAACTACTCATGCGCAAAATTAAAAAATAAATAAAAAATAAATAAAAATAATTTACATAATGTAATAGTCAAAACTATTGAACTAACAAGAAAACATTCAAAAGGTGTCGTCTTCAAAAAATACTGAAAAAACTATATATGTGATTATACTCTTTAAGAAACACCAGAAAGTGAAAAAAAAAAAATATCAGCTGAAATGAATTACAGTAACCACCACTCCTTGCCATATTAAGGAATAAATATTGCACCTAACACGGAGTTGGTCATAAAAGATTATTGTTATTATTGTTATTATTTTAATTTTTTAAATTTTTTTATTGTGATGCGAAACTTTATCCTCTACATTGTCATCTATTCTGTTAACTATATAAATAATCTGGTGTGTCACTCACGCGACTTTCTCTTACCATGAAATTAAATACCATAAATGCAGGTTGCAGATGGTAAGATAACTAGTACTGTTATGTAAACCTGTGTTAAACAATTTAATTTGGCTTCGGTAGAGTTTTATATGATAATTAGTTCTGTGTGAGTGGGGCTACCGTCACCCTCAAAGCCTCGTTTTATTAATGCACCTATATTTATATAGAGTTTAATTTGGTTATTATAAAAACAATTCTATTTTTAAACAAGAATTTAGTAAAATTATTATTTAAAAAAATTATCTTTTATGATAATGCAGACGATTTCCATATTAGAGAAGTAGTATAACATTAAATATATATATAAAAAAGTTGAATTTATTCTCGATATTACATTTAAAAAAAAAAAAAAAAAAAAAGGTAAAAATGAAAAAAAAAAAAAAAAAAAATTGATAACTTTATTTTAAATTATCGCAGATTGATGGTTCAACCATTCGTTTTTAAGGTATTGGCAAACCAATACTTAAAAAAAACACCTATCTTGAAATCCGCTACATATTTATTCCATATCGATAATAAAACTCTCTGTCGTTAATATTATATTCTAAATAATGAACAATTTATTACCACTGCTCAATTTATTTACCGGCAATATTCAGTCAATGTCAAGCCTCAAATATGCATGCTGCTCTTATCTTAATTGTCCCTAATAAAAATTTTCAATATTTTCTTGAAAATGTTTTATCAGAGTTTGCCTTTTGATTCGTATAAAAAAGAATGAAAAAATTAAAATATAAGCTCTAACAACAACAGTTCGAAATAAATAAATAAATAAATAAATTCTTCATGGGAAAGTTTGGAAACTTCTGCCTCAAGGGAATAACTAATTAGTTTTAAATGCATTTTCTAGACATAACAAATCTTTACTTTTGTGGTAATCATAAGAAATTGTTTTCCTAATAACTATTTTAAATCAGTCTTTATCCAGATGTAAAAGTATATGCATTTGACAGGGGGACATATTCCTAATGGGGATACCTAAAGAATTTTATTCGGAAATATTTTATTTCGCAACGTTTTTTTTTTTCCGGCATATAAAACAAATGCTAATGAAGCAATAAATCAAACAGTTCTTAAGTTTGGTATATATAAATTTTTTTCTTCTAATAAACTACATTACTTGTTTTTAAAGAAAAAAAATGTTTTATTGCTTTAAGAAATGATTTACATTTGAATTCAAGTGCTCAACATCCATTAATAAGTTTGTTTTTAGTTTTCAGTAACTTTGAATGTATTGGGTGGTTCGGAAAGTAATTTCATTTTTTCCTTTAAAAATGAAAGATGATTTTCTTATAATGTATAGATATTTTATTTAATTACTAGCAGGCTTCGCCCGCTTCGCTGGACCCTATTTTTAAATGAATCACTATAATTACTGAATTCTCAATTTTTAATTTTTTGCCCCACCACTCCCCCCCATTCCCAAAAATTTTAAAAGTTCGGAAATATCCGCAATCGATTTGTAAGTATCGAAAACCTCTATGTACCAATTTTGAATGATCTAACTCTATTTTATTTTTTTGCCCCTCCGCCCCCCCTCCCAATAAAGTTACACTTTCGAAAAAATCCCCATTCGGCTTGCAGGCCTCTAAAACCAATCTGTACAAATTTTGAACGGCCTAACTGCATTTCTATTTATTTTTGCCCATAGCCCCCCCCCCTTACCGCCCCTCGTAATAATTTTACAAATTCAAAAATATCCGCATTCGATTTTAAGTATCGAAAACTATTTGTGTACCAATTTTGAACGATCTAACTCTATTATTTTTTTTTTGCCCCCCCATCCCATCCCCCTTCTCGCCCCTTCTCGCCCCTCCTAATAGCTTTACACTCTCGAAAATATCCCCATTCGACTTGCAGGCCTTTAAAACCTATCTGTACCAATTTTGAATGCCCTAACTGTACTTCTATTTGTTTTTGCCCATAGCCCCCCCCTTACCGCTCCACCCCCTTACCGCACCTCCTAATAATTTTATTTATTCGAAAATATCGGCAATCGATTTGTAAGTATCGAAAACTTCTATATACTAAATTTGAACGATCTAAATCTATTTTTATTTTTTTTGCCCCCCATCTCTCCCCTCCCCCCTTCTCTCCTCCTAATAACTTTACACTTTCGAAAATATCCCCATTCGACTTGCAGGCTGTTGAAACCTATCTACCAATTTTGAAAGGCCTAATTGTATTTCTAATTCTTTTTGCCCCTGCTGCCCCACCTGGGGGCTGAATTTTAAAAATTCCAGAAATTGGTTTTTAGGTATTTGTATTAGCTATATTTTATCGCAAAAATTTCACGTATATCTGTTTTTTTTTTTTTTTTGAGATATATAGGATTATGCGAAATCGCGTTTTAGGCATGTGAAATCCCGTTTTGCCCCACCGCCCCCCTTGGGGACCGAATTTCGAAAATTTCAGAAATTAGTTTTTAGACATTTAAAGCAAAATTATTTTAAAGCAAAAATATTTTAAAGCAAAAATTTTACGGATATCTGTTTTTTTGTTTGAGATATGAAGGATTTTTTGAATTCACGTTTTGCCACCCTCCCCCCCTCCCCTTAGGGGCGAATGTTTTCATTTTTTTTTTCCTAAACCATCCCTGACCTATAAGAAAATAACAAAAAAAGAATGATCGAAATCGGTCAAGCCGTTTACGATTTTATAAAGGACATACAGACAAACATTCATTTATATAAATATATACATATATTCTCCACTTTGATCGGTTTCTTAGCGATCTCACTAGTTGTTATTTGGCAGTTTTCACAAATCAATACTTTATTTTGTCTTCATTAGCATAAACTGGTTTTCTAGAACGTAATGTATCTTCAGCGTCAAAATTGCCGGAACAAAATTTGGTAAATCAGTTTTAACACTCCCGTTTTTCCATTTTTTTCTTTTCATTTTTGACTCCCACCCCCCGGTTTTATTTACATATATAATTGAGATGATGCCAACCCATGCATAACCGATGAATTTTCTAATAGGGAACTTCCAAGTCCTGTCAAACAATTGACTGTCAATTGACCGTAGACCGACACAACCCCTCCTTGATGTGTTTTTATGTGTACTCATTTTTTTCTGTTTTCTTTGGCGGTGCCAGTTGCTTTTTTATACACGCTTATGATTGTGTTTTTATGCTTTTTTCTTTTTATCCGTTTTTAATTTTTCATGCCTTTTTACTTCTTATACAAAGTATAAGAAAGTACCTTAATCCCGATTTGCAAAACAGATTTTGTATCTCACATAGCTCAATAACGTATTGTTACAAAATTGCAAATAATTGTGTTTATATTTGTGTAAATTCCTTCAAAGAGGGTTAGTTAGATGATAAAATGCTAATTTAGTGCATTTCTAGTCTTTTAGCATTAAAATAGCTTAATTTTCCCTTAAAAACGCATTAAAAAGCTCCAATGGCAGGTAATGGATTTGGCGCCAAATTTGGCGACTTTTTACCTCCTTGGCGATTTTTTGGCGACCTTGGCGAGAAAATCCTTATTACGGATATACCAAATATGGAAGCTGTGATTGGTTTACCACTTTCTGGAGTTTTCTCGAAAAGTCTGGGTTCAATGGAACATTATATAAGGAGCGCTTTCTCGCCAAGGCAAGTCAGTTCAGTTCAGTCTGAGATCAGAGTCAGTGAGTTTCGCTAATGCTTTGAGCCTCATTGGAAGAGACTTGCTTTATGTGTTATTGCTATACAGTTTATACTGTGGATTTGCTATGGGCAACTGTTGTTTAAGCTGTGTTTACTGGCTGAATTGAAGCCGATACTTGGTTTATATACCTGTATTTTTCTGGAACTTTCTGTGAATAAATTACTGAATTTTTGTAAGTTTCGCTTTTCAATCTCGGACAACTCACGAACCCCCAAATACGCAACAGTATTATCATAGGATGTTGTAAATTCACATTTGTGGCTGCCATGACGCCTAGTTATATACCTCTAACTTTGGTCTTTCTCCGAGCTTCATTTTTAGAGATATCTACGATTTTTTGTAACGTCTGTATGTACGCATATGTGTGTGTATCTCGTATAACTGAAAAACGATTAACTCGAATGATGAAAGGAAATCTGAGCGTACTGAAAAGCGATTGGACGTAGAAATGCTGAAAATTCATGTGTAGGTTTGTTATATTATCTCGCCTAGTATATATACCTCCCTTTCTGGTCTTTCTAAGTCAACGTCCACCTTTGTGGAAATGAAAAAACTGCCATCTGTTTCTACATTCACTCTAACACCGTATAAAAAAAATAGCACGTAGAGAAATAGACAAGTTCTTGTCTACAATCCTCAGTAATTATTATCCTCTTTTGATAGTTTTGTTCATAATTTATAGAACTTCCGAAGAAATTAGTTCTGTGCTAGAAACCAATGAAACTTTCCAGTAAATTCATGAATTCTGTTCGCATTGGAATTAGAGCTTCCAAACTTTGGCAACACTAAACTACAAATTTTCACCAAATTTGGACGCCAAGCCGACAGATCTGACACCGAATCGCCAAAATCGATGCAAAAATAAAAATCTACGTTCGCGACAAAATTGATGACTTGGCGAGATTAGCGACAAAATTTCGCAGAAAATATTATTTCACAGTAGTGAGAATTATTAAACCTTTTTCTCAATTGCAACGGTGTTAATTATTTTGAAATAATGCATAATTTCTTGCTAATAATTTTTTTCCTCAAAGGGAATAAAATTAGACCATTTACACTCGAGTCAATTGCATTGAACTCTAAGATTTGCATTTACCAATGAGAGATACTGTAATAAGATGTGAAGTACTATTCTTGAACAAGCTACTATATTCGTTCTCTCTGAGGTATATATTATCCTATTATCGCTACTTTTGTGTTTACAGTTACAGTTTTGTTTTTGGTTTGTTTTCAAAAATGTTCATGTAATTGAGCCAGCCTGTTTATTTTCAAACCAGTTATTTTACACAAAAATGTTAATATTTCCATAACAACTTGTTTATTCCAATGGTTGTATAAAGAAGATTTTCAGATTTTTTTTTACGCATCAAATTTTTTCTTACGCACATACCGTTGTTCAAAAGAGTTCCTTTCTTTTCATTATATACATATATATATACAGGGTGTAAAAATTGATAAAAATTGAAAAAATAAAAATAAAAATCGCCACAGAGTATGGGGGTTTAAAAAAAAAAAAAAAAAAAAAAAGATCCCACCAGCCAGCATTGCTAACCATTCTGTACCATTGCTAAAGGGAAAGAGCTGTCTATACTAACGAAACCCCGAGGAGGGTCAGAAGACCCAAGAATCTCAGGGGGACTGAGGATATGTATATAGTGTTACGAAATGGTAAATAATTGTGTTCATTTTTGTATAAATTCTTTCAAAGAGGCTTAGTAAGTTGATAAAGTGCTAATTTTGTGCATTTCTAGTCGTTCTAGCGTTGAAATAGCCTTATTTTCCCTTAAAAACGCATTAAAAAGCCCCAGTAATACAGGTAATGGATTTGGCGCCAAATTTGGCGACTCTTTCCCACCTTGGCGATTTTTTTGGCGACCTTGGCGAGAAAATCCTTATATGGGATATACCAAATATGGAAGCTGTAAGTTGATTGGTTGACCACTTTCTAGAGTTTTCTCGAAAAATCTGGGCTCCATGGAACAGCATATAAGGAGCGCTTCCTCGCCAAGGCAGTCAGTTCAGTTCAGATCTCAGCCAGCTTCGCTAGTGCTTGCATTGCTCTTAAGCCTCTTTGAGAGAGACTTTCTTTATGTGTTATTACTATACAGTTTGTACTGTGGATTTGCTGTTGACAGCTGTTGTTTAAGCTGTGTTTACTGTTTGAATTGAAGCTGATACTTGGTTTATAGACCTACATTTTTCTGGAATTTTCTGTGAATAAATTACTGAATTTTTGTACGTTTGGCCTTTCATTCTCAGACAACTCACGAACCCCCAAGTACGCAACATTTCTGGTGTCAGAAGCGGGGATTGTCTGTGAATGGTGATAACGAGAGCTATGGAACAAGAAATGAAGAAATTTCTAGAAGGACTCACTGCTCAGATGAATGAGTTAAGATCTGGATTGATAGAGAAAATGGAAACAGGACAGGAAAAGATGGAAGCATCGCAAAGAGAGATGAAAGATAGCCTGAGTCAAGAGATGAATGAAATGAAAGCCGGACAGAAAGAATTGAAAGACGGTTTGACTGAAGAAATGAAGGTAGCACAAGAGAAAATGGAAACATCGCAAAGAGAGTTGAAAGACAGTTTGACCGAAGAAATTAAATCTAATCAAGACGAGATGAAGAGAGAACTTTCGACAGTAAAGGAAGTGATTGAAAGTAAATTATCGGATATGGGAAGAAGAATAGATGGAATAGAAGAGGAAGTTTTGAAAATAGAAGAGAGTTTTGAAGAGAAAGCAATGAAGATCGAGGAAAATGTTATGAAAGTAGAAAAGAAATTTGAAGAGAGATTTATGAAGATAGAAGAGAATTTTGAGGAGAAATTTAAAGAAAACTTTGATCAAGAGCTGAAAGGAAGGGTTTCAGAGATAGAAAGCAAGTTTAAGAGAATAGAAGAAGATCTGGAGAAAAAAAATGGAAGAAAAGTTAGAATCCATGCCCCAGGAAACTGAAAAGAAAGAGAGAAGAATCCAGAATCAGGAATTTATTAAGCTATCTACCTACGATGGCAGTTCCTCCTTGCATGTATATAAGACGCAGTTTTCCATCGTTGCTGAAGCTAACGGCTGGGACTCTGCCGCCAAGTCAGTCCACTTAGCAGCAGCATTACGGGGAGATGCAGCCGAGATCCTGAGAAATGTTTCTAAAGAAGAAAGGAACGACTTCGAGGCCCTGACTAGAGCACTGGAGCTACGGTTCGGAGAGAAGTGTTCTAAGGACTATAGTCGCCTCCAGCTAAAGTCCCGTTACCAGAAAACGGGCGAAAGTTTGCAAGAGCTGGCAGCGGACATTCAGAGATTGTCACACCTAGCATTCTCAGACTGCCAAGTTGACACTCGAAACGACTTAGCTCTTCAGTACTTTATCGATGCTGTTCGGGATCCAGAAATTCAAAAAGCGCTGAGACTCTCCAACATCAGAGACGTAGAATCAGCTTTAGGCTATGCACTTAGGATAGAGGCAGCCCAACAAGCCACCCGTAAAGACCGCCATACCATAAGAGCAGTCTCATTGAATGATACGCCTGCTGATGAGAATGAAATGAAGAGAAGATTCGCAGAGATCTTAAAGAGATTGCGCAACCTGGAAAATAACATAGAAATAAAGGATCGGAAGATAAAGTGCTGGGGCTGTGGAGGGGATGGTCATGTGAAGAGGAACTGCCCCGTACGACCAACCATAGGAAATCACCCGGCTTCACCATCACTGCAGGGAAACTAAGAGGAGGCCATCTCGCGGGGCGGAGGTTGCCTAAAATTAAAGAGCCCCAATTTACAGTATTTCATGTTTCATCGATGAGTGGCGGCGATAATGGACTTCACGTCTACGGCCAAGTAAACAACACCACCTGCCGGATGATTCTGGATACAGGAGCCAACGTGACCATCATTAGAGCGGATTTGGCTCAAGAACTAAAAGAGAAGATCATCTGGACGCCGCCCTGCGTTAAACTCCAGACTGTGACCGGAGACGAAATCAAAATATATGGAAAAATGAACTTGACCATCACTTTTGGGAATGCCAGTTACCATCATATGGCATATGTGGCTGATATAAGAGATCCTTTAATCATTGGAATTGATTTCCTGAGAAAATTTAATTTTCAGTTGGACTTCAAGAATAATGAACTGCATTCGAGTTCGGAAGACATCGCTGTGTTCAACACTGAAAATCAAGACATTCAGACAATTTGCCAGATAACAGCCAAGTCTGAAATCTCCATCCCCCCACACACAGAGACAATAGTTTCAGGAACACCACCTACAAAGCAATACTTCCGCTATGGACTGATTGAATACCCGAATACCGACAATAGCCTAAGAGGAGTTCTGGTAGCTTCATCTCTAGTTGATCTCTCAAAGAGTACTATACCTGTGAGAGTCGCAAACATCAGCGATAAGGTCCGAACAGTGAAGAAGGATGAAGTGTTAGCAGCCTGCACTCCTGTAACATGCATAAACCGCCCCGTGCAATCAACCGAATCCAAGTCTTCTGAGCAATTAACAACGGAACTACTCAAGAATGCAGAGTTAGGAAAGGAACAGAGATGTGCTGCGGAGAAGCTACTCCAAGAATTTAAAGACCTTTTTTCTCGAACACCTGAAGACGTCGGGAGAGCGAACATCACCCAGCACAGAATTGATACAGGAAATCATCCTCCAATCAAACAACATCCAAGAAGACTTCCCTTTGCGAAACAGGAAGAGGTCACTGAACTTCTAAGTGAAATGCAGCACAATGATGTCATCGAGCCATCAACGAGTCCTTGGGCCTCTCCCATAGTACTGGTGCGGAAAAATGATGGTTCAACAAGATTTTGTGTGGATTATCGTCGTTTGAATGACATCACGAAGAAAGACAGTTACCCTCTTCCCAGAATTGACGACACATTAGACACACTTGCTGGCAATAAATGGTTCTCGACGTTGGATATGAAGAGCGGTTACTGGCAAGTAGAATTACATCCTGATGGTCGTGAGAAGACTGCATTCACCACGGGACAAGGACTGTGGCAATTTAAAGTTATGCCGTTCGGATTATGTAATGCTCTTGCCACCTTTGAACACCTGATGGAGACAGTGCTAAAAGGACTTTCCTATGAAGCCTGTCTGGTGTATTTGGATGATATTATCATTGTGGGGCGCACCTTTGAAGACCATCTACGAAACATCCGAAAGGTGCTGGAGAAACTCAGAATGGCTAACCTCAAATTGAATCCAGGCAAGTGTAACTTGTTCCGTCGTGAAGTGAGCTACCTCGGCCATATCATCTCTGCCGAAGGTGTGAGAACTGATCCTGAGAAGATCTCTGCAGTCGAGAACTGGAGTCGCCCTGAAAATGTACACCAACTACGAAGTTTCCTGGGGTTATGCACTTACTACAGGAAGTTTGTCAAGGGTTTCTCAAATATTGCCAGACCACTCCACAAGCTGACGGAAGCCAAACAGAAGTTCCTGTGGACAGATGAATGTGAAAATGCGTTCAAGCGACTTAAAGGGGCCTTAACATCATCGCCTATCTTGACGTATCCACAGCCCGACAGACAGTTCATACTTGATACAGATGCCAGCCATGAGAGTGTCGGTGCTGCTCTGTCGCAGGAAATTGATGGTCAAGAACATGTCATTGCCTATTGGAGTAAATGCCTGTCTAAACCGGAGAGAAATTATTGTACCACCAGGAAAGAGCTACTCGCCATCGTAAAAGCCATAGAACATTTCCATCATTACCTCTATGGCAGAAGATTCCTGCTCCGGACTGACCATGCATCTTTAACGTGGTTACTCCAGTTCAAGAACCCGGAAGGACAGATTGCCAGGTGGATACAACGCCTGCAGGAATATGACTTCGAGATACGTCATCGTAAAGGGACTCTACATGGTAATGCAGATGCCTTGTCCCGGAAGCCCTGCTCGGAAAGCTGCAAGTATTGCTCTAGAGCCGAACGGAAATACCTGCCGATAAATCCGGTTGCCTGCCAAGTTACTGTCTCAACACCATCAGATCAAGATCCCGATCCATGGAGTGACGAAGAACTTAGAAAATCCCAACTGGAAGATCCTGACATAAAGCCAATATTACAGCTGAAGGAGACGACCAGCAACAGACCTATCTGGCAGGTTGTAATCTTTTCTCGAAAAATCTGGGCTCCATGGAACAGCATATAAGGAGCGCTTCCTCGCCAAGGCAGTCAGTTCAGTTCAGATCTCAGCCAGCTTCGCTAGTGCTTGCATTGCTCTTAAGCCTCTTTGAGAAAGACTTGCTTTATGTGTTATTACTATACAGTTTGTACTGTGGATTTGCTGTTGACAGCTGTTGTTTAAGCTGTGTTTACTGTTTGAATTGAAGCTGATACTTGGTTTATAGACCTACATTTTTCTGGAATTTTCTGTGAATAAATTACTGAATTTTTGTACATTTGGCCTTTCATTCTCAGACAACTCACGAACCCCCAAGTACGCAACAATATGTTTATTTTTAAGGGTAAAAAGTTTCGGTATAATTTTATATGTGTGTATTTCTGAATATCGGCTGAGTGAAGTTAGCGTTAATGAGTCAAGGTGCGAATAGGTGGTTTCTCTAGAATGAACGAAGCGTCACCTTTCGTAGAATTCGTTATTCAGCAGCTATTTGTCGCTGTAGACGGTAGAATATTCAAAACCGGAAAAAGACGAATGGAACTTCTGTATAGCTCTGCAGCTGTCAATGCTGCAGAACCGGTAATGCTTTACGAGGAACGATTTCCCTATCGGAGAGCATTTCAATGTTTACACATGCAAATATTGGTGACGTACGTGTTTCTCGGCGAAAGACAGTGGCAGTGACCATGTTCGAGGTCAAGTTTTACTATGGCCTGTCGATCGTTATCCACCATTTATCTTAACATAAATCACAATTTAATTTATATTTTTCATACATAGAATTGCTTTAAACAGCTAAAACTTCTACATTTACACTTTTGATTACATTTGATTCAGTAATGTCCAACTCAAATTCTAAGAGTAATGAAATTAATCAGTTTATATTACTTTCTATTCAGGTTTGATTTTGAATTCATTATGCTGTTTTAACTTGTTGAATCCTTTTCACTATGGTCAATTGATTACATCGATCTAAAAATGTTCAACAGGTAAACAGCAATGTGATATTTCTTATTGTAAGGTCCTATTTGGTCAAATTGCCTTATACAACTTCTTTATTTTTATAAAGATAACACAAAAATACAAAAAAAGATAAAGATAAAAAAAAGGGAAAAAAATATAAAAGATAGTAAAATGAGAAAATAAACTTGTAGTTCGAGGAATATCATTGTGAGTTCACAACTGGAATAGCTTTTAAGTGAAATTCGTTAAGTTCGATGTGACTCATACGCTGAATTACAATCGGCAACAAAATTATTGAAGCACTAGCAATAATTCTTGCTTAAAAGACGAGTCCCTAATACTGTTTTGTTATGTAAATGCCGAATCATGATCTTAGTTTTATACTGTTTTTAAAAAAGTAAGTTGATTATAAAAAGTAACGATTAACCCTCGCTTTTCCAAGATGGGGTCATTTTAACCTCATTTTGAAGTTGAAATTTAGTTAAGCCCAACTAATTCAAAACGTGAGCTAATTCGCCAGAGATAGCCAGCGTAGCCAGTGGAATGTTGCAACTTCCAAACAATACAGTCGGTAACAAAAGTCTCCGAACACTAGCAAAAATTCCTATATAAAAAATGTGCACTTAATACAGTTTTGTTAAATAAATCCTTGTCGAATCCTGTTTTTAGACTGAGTAAGAACAGGATTCGACAAGGATTTATTTAGCAAAACTGTATTAAATGTACTACATAGGATTTTTTGCAAGCGTTCGGAGACTTTTGTTACCGACTGTACAAAAAGGCGCGGTGCTGGTGATTTTCGCCAAACGTGCCAAGCGGCACCTGAAAGCAATTGTTCTGCAGTAACGCCTTGATCTTGGGAAAGCGAGGGATAAACTAAATATATATATATATATATGAAAAGTGTGTACGTGTGCTTCAATAACTTTGCTGCCGACTGCATGGTCGAACACGGAACAAGAAAACTATAAATCGTATAAAGAAAATCTTTGAGTCTCTAGGCGTCATTTCTTTAACGTCTGCACTTGCGACGTTAAGAAAATGACAGGAGTCTTCCAACTTCTGCGTGATTCACTCCATCGTCGATGTGAAGCCTGTATTTCAGCTTTCTGTCACTCCTTTCAGCATTCGTTGGAAACTTTTCAATATTATAGTTTCTTTTTTCTCAATTTTCACCATGTAGGCGCCCTCTTGCGGCTCGCCTTTTGCTTTCCAACCTCACATTGTATGGCGGAAGTTTGTTTTGAATAGTTCTATCCCTATTACAATTACAGCCATTAGACTTGTTACACCTTGCATGTTCTAATCATCTTTATTAACGCCTGGTGTGCTGTAACTTATTTTTAAATAATTAAAAAAAATAGCTGATGAGATATATTTTTATTTAAATGTCTTTGAAATAAAAATATTTAACATTTATTGTCTTATAAGAAATAAAGTAAAATACTTCATTAAATATTTTTTAACCACGTAATTATCCAAATAAATTACTGAAATAACCATACGAAGATATTATAACTTTAAAACTTATTTATTTTATCGTGTAAGAAATACGACGTTTCAATCAAAATATATATCAGTATTTCACTTTTAATTAAATTACCTCTCTTTTTAAAAAATGACTAAACTACCGATGATGCAATCCAAAGGAATCTAAAACATTTTTAAAAAATTGAATAGAATGGAAATCTGATATACTATCTGATTAATTTGTCTAAACAAGTTTTGATCAGAATTAAAAGCTTTTGTCAAATTGATGCTTTTCTTATAGCAATGTAAGTGAGTGGTTAGTTGCATTTTTAAATATATTTTCTTTATCTATCTCACTCTTTTTAAAGATCAAAGTAAATACTTTTATAAGAATTAGATTAAAAAGGTAATCGATAAAGACTTCCATGACATATAAGAAAGAAAGAAAGAATAAATATATTGATCAGAGAAAAATATATTATATTGCGAAAACTTTTGAATACTTTTTCTAATATTAAAACGGACATTGTTACTTTTTTATTTTATTTATTTTTTTTTTTACTTTTTTCAATGTATATAAGAAGAAAGTATTGGATTAGAGAACATTTTAGAACTTACTTTTCAACACATTTACCCGTTTTGAGGTCTCCTTAAGAAAATCTTATTCTTTTCAGGAAAAGTCTGTGTGTCTAAATGTGTATATCACAAACTTTTTGAACGCTATATCTCATGAAACAATGAACGAAAATTAACCAACCTTGGTATTTTGTTATACCGTCACCTAACGGTGCTTTTTTCTAAATTGTTGAGATTGCAGTATAAGCATAGATATAGTAATTTATATAGTTCTATCAGCCCATTGTTATCATGCAAAAATTTTTGATGCCGAATTTTTTTTTTTTTTTTTTTTTTTGTCATCAAAAATATATAGTGGTATTGAAACCATTGAAATTCGGCACTTGTAATAGAATAGAATAGAATGTTAATGAATTTTTAAGATGCCGAAATATTGCGTCATTTAATTCTTCTAATAAATTTATGAAAAAAATGGATAAGTTATCATAAAAGTAAATTATAATTGACTAAATTATGAAAAATATAATTTTTATAATCAGTTGCTTCGTTATTATTGTGAAATAAAAACTGGTTTGATTTTTAATGGAATACGTTTTTTTAAAGTTCGATATTTTTTAAGATTTTACATTAGTAACTGATATAGAATTTTCGAAATTCTTTTAAATACATTTAGCAGCAGCGTAGGTAAAGATCGTTAGTTTTAGTATAATAAAAAAAGTTTAACTTTTAATATTAACTAAATTAATAAATATATAAAAGAAAGAAAGAAAAAGAAAAACGAATTTGAAATTGTATCTGCAGTTTTACATTCACCTTTAGCATATAAATTATTCATAAATTTTATTTTCTAAATTATCTGTGTGTGAGGAGAAAGACGGCCATATTGTGGACGTTTCTCCGAGTAAAAAGGAATTTTTTCCCCAATGATCTATCTATGTCTTATTACTATATCTGTGAGTATAGGACAAAATTTTATGTAAATATACATGATGAGAGTCATTAATAAAGAAAGATTACAAAATTAATGTGAATTATTAAAAATAGTAGTAGTAAATGGGGAAAAAAGGTGTAATCTTGGTATGATCTATATAAATACAGAGTTTAATTGCTTCAGGTGCAATTTATTTACGACCATTTAATATCGAAAACCACTGGAATTTACAAGCAAAATCACATGAAAAGGTATAAAATATTTTTTCCCAATAAGTTGTATAAATGAAGTTAATCTGGAAAGTTCCAGGACGAATTTTTAGAGCTGAGAATTCAAGTTAGGTGGTTTATCTAATGAAATTTAAAAAGTTTATGAAAACCGTTTCAGAGATATGTTTTTTTATGTGAGATTTTAAGTGCCCATTATTCTGAAGCAATATGGTAGACCATTTTAATTAATGAACTTGATTTTGAAACTTTGATATAAGGTTTGAATATATCGATTTTTATATAACTGTGCTTATAAATGTAATTTTTATAGGAAATTAAAATTTTCAAGTGAACACTATATTGAGACAACTAATCATATTAATTAATAAACTTTGTTGAAACTTTGATAAATGCTCTATGTATAAACCGAGTTTTATGCAAATCGGTTTATAACCTTGTTCATGTAAAAAAAAAAAAAAAAAAAAAAAAAAAATTAGAACATCATTTTGAGACAAGTTTACAAATCAAGCTAACTATAAGTACTAGACTGATTAAAATAAATACAGTCTTGTGTGATGGTGCCCATAGTGAACCAAACAACTTTTAACTCAGTGGATCATGCGTTTAGAAGTTATCGTGTTCTCTCTCTCTCTGTGTGTGTTCCACACACACTGCATGCATATATATATATATATATATATATATATATATATGTATGTATATATACAGAGAGAGAGACAGAGAGAGAGATACATCGTAAAAATAACAAAAAATAACTCAGGATATCTCAAAATGTGTAGATACATCAGAATGTCCTAGTAAATTTCATGATTTCAATATTTTTTTACGTAGTGTATGTCTTGAAGGTAAAACTAATCCGCATGTTGGCTAATAAGGGAAAACACCCCGCTGCAATATTAGGACTTTGAACAAAATTATGCGCATCTGGAATTTTCTTCCTAGTTGGTATTTTATAGGAGTAAAATTTTAAAACACTGTGCACGTGTCTGCCCGCAATGTATAAGGAATTTTCATGTTCCTAGATAATAAACGCGTTTTGTTATATTCCAGGTTGTCAACAATCGAATTCCTTTCACTGATTATTCCCCAGTATATTAATATAATAAAACTCTTCTGAAAAAAAAATCGAGATATGATACCATTCTTTCTGGTTCTTATGTACAATGACCTCTGGAATCCGAATATGACTCCAATTTTACTCAGTTACCCATTGTTTTCCAGATACACCACACCTTCCCTTAATTTCTTTCACTGTTCGAAAATTTTGTGACCATGAATTTGACATGAACAATGAAAATTAATTAATTTAACACCTAAAAACAAAAAAATATATAATGTTTAAAAAATAACATTAATAAAATATAAAAAAATCTGGAGTGACTCTACTCGACTTTCCGGACATTGAGTAATTAACAGTTTTGTAGATAAAGTAAAGAAAGAGGAGTTGTTAAACAAACAAAAGAGAGAAAATCATAATAGAGTGTTTAAATATTTTCTCTTTATATTACACGATGTTCTATTTAACGCTACTGAACTTTGAGCCCATAGATCATAATGATAAACAATTGTTCGTTGTGTCCCTGCAAAAACCTATAAATGCTAGATTCACCAAAATGCTAATAGTTAGTGCAAAAGTGATTTATAATATTCTTATAAATTTTCAGCTCAATTGAATGAGGCGTTTACACGTTATCGCACATTTAAAAATTTGTTCCCATAGGCCCATAATGATAAAGAATTTTTCTTTGTGTCCCTGTAAAAAGACTATAAGTGCTAAATTCACCAAAATCTTTATAGTTGGTGCAACTGGGACCTATAATATGTGTAAAAAATTTTTGATCAGATTAATAAGTCGTTTAGACAAACGCTATCGCACTTTTAAAAATTTGACCCCATAGGCCATAATGACAAAGAATTTTTCTTTGTGTCCCTGTAAAAAAACTATAAGTGCTAAATTCACCAAAATCTTTATAGTTGGTGCAACTGGGACCTATAGTATGTGTAAAAAGTTTTTGATCAAATTAATAAGTCGTTTAGACAAACGCTATCGCACTTTTAAAAATTTGACCCCATAGGCCATAATGATAAAGAATTTTTCTTTGTGTCCCTATAAAAAAAACTATAAGTGCTAAATTCACCAAAATCTTTATAGTTGGTGCAACTGGGACCTATAATATGTGTAAAAAATTTTTGCTCAGATTAATAAATCGTTTAGACAAACGCTATCGCACATTTAAGAATTTGGCCCCATAGGCCATAATGATAAAGAATTTTTCCTGGTGTCCCTGTAAAAAAAAAAAAAACTATAAGTGCTAGATTCTCCAAAATATATACAGATTGAGTAACTGTGATCTATAATATGTATAAAATTTTTTGCTCAATTGAATAAGGCATTTAGATGCTATCGCACTTTTAAGGTTTTGGCCCCACAGGCCATAATGATAAGGTATTTTTCTTTGTGTCCCTGTAAAAAGACTGTAAGTGCTAGATTCACAAAAATCTATACAGTTCATGCAACTGTGACCTATAGCATGTTTATAAATTTTTTGCTCAGATTAATAAAGCGTTTAGACGCTATCGTACTTTTAAAAATTTGGCCCCATAGGCCATAATGATAAATAAATTTTCCTGGTGTCCCTGTAAAAAACTGTAAGTGCTAGATTCACCAAAATCAATAGGGTTCGTACTATGGTAACTTACAATATACGTACCAACTTTCAGCTTATTCGAACAATGCGTTTAGACGCTAGCATGTTCACTCACAGACATACACACACACATACATACACACATACATACACACATACACACACACATACATACATCATCATAAAAATAGTGAAAACGGACGCAGGGGATCTCGAAACGTATAGAAACATCAAAATCTGAAATTCGGATTTTGGCATGATTACAATACTTTCCTCACTATAGTGTTCGGAAAGTAAAAAGAAAATTAGTTAATAATTTGTTCTTAAACCAAAATAAGTAAGTATTTGTTTTTCATTATTTCTAAAAGTTTCCAAACATAAATTTTATTGCATAATATTTTACTCTTTTTACCTTTTGAAGCAAAGATAATCGCATTAATTTTTCTCTCCACTTAAAAGGTATGCAAATCTCTATTTTTAATGGCTCTTTTATTTCTTTTAATTTCAAGTATTAGTAGGCGTAAAAAAGTAATAGCTTGTAGGCGGAAGTTTGCTACAAAATATTTATTAATAAGCTAGATACCAAGAATTTAGAAAAAATGTATTAAAAGATTTTTTTAAATAGATTATCTTTTTTCTCACGCATATTTTCTTCAGAATTAGAATATATTTATACATTTAAGACGAGAAAAATATATATTTAATGAATTAAAGATATTTAAAAAGTTTTTTTTTTTTTTTTTTTTTTGTATTTATTTTTGTTAATTACATAGTCCAATACAAAATTTTCATTAGAAAAATAATATAAAATTTTAAATGTTTTTAGGATTTTTTACAAAGTTGTCTTTAGTTTTTCTCTTTGACAAACTATTTTTTTTTTTTTTTTTTTTTTCTGTGTGTGATAACAAGAATTATAACTGCCAACTATTCTGAATGTTTCGGATCACTTATTACCATTGATTTTAGGTAATAAAATTTAGTACACCTTTTTTTACAAACGCATAAATTAAAAATCGCTCGTAATAAATAGTGGTGTAAATATTCCAAAGATATATAATTGCTAGCAGCAATGGCAGAATGTAACATTCTGAATTTTTGGGGCATGAACCATATACCAGAATTTGAGAATAAGAGTTATAGTTACCTGTAAGTTTGATGGTGTGTTTGTCGTTTCCCATTGGTTATAAGAAGGCATAGTAAATTATAGTGTGTGGAATCATAGAGATGAAGTGCAATAACATCCAGACAAGTTGTATTACGTGTGTGACCAACACCTCCTATAATGATGCCTCCGAAATGAGCTTATGTCACGGAAAATCAGCCTATTACAGTCGGCAGCAATAAATCCTATGTAAAAAATGTACACTTAATACTGTTTTGTTAAACAAATCCTTATCGAATCATGTTCTTAGCCAGTCTAAGAACATGATTCGACAAGGAATTATTTAACAAAAGAGTATTAAGAGTACTTTTTTTAGCATAGGAATTATTGCTAGTGCTCGAATAATTTTGTTGTCGACTGTACATCCAATCAACACTTCCTATAATATCAATAGGATGGAGTGAATAGGATGTAATCGGCCAATGCTCCGTGACGTAAACCTCAATTCGAACGCATCATTATAGGTGGAATTATTATAGAGGGTGTATTGTGATTCGTTAACACGTAATTCTGGTAAAATAACAGAAACTCGGTGAGAGTCGGAAAATTGTATTTTAAGTATTTACTGGACGATCAGAGCAAATCTCAGCGGTCGTAGTCACCGCCTTTCTTCAAGGCACTTTTAGGAATGAGAAATTTCCATCTGTTTTATTATTAGTCTTTTCTAAGGAGGAAAAATTTAACTTTATTTTTAGAATAATGTGTTTTGATTAAACATTATAAAAACTGTTGTGTAAAAATACTGATACCAAAAAAGGCGTAAATTTCTCATTCCTGAATGTGTCCTGAAAAGAAAGAGGGGACTAAAACTCCTGAAAACTTGGGCTTCATGTATCATATATTGCAATTTTTAATGGATTTTATAATTGGCTTATCATTAAAAAATCAGTGGTTCGAAAACGCAGCCGTACTAGCAAACATTTCTATATAAAAAAAGTACACTTAATATAATTTTGTTAAATAAATCCTTGTCGAATCCGGCTCTTAGTCAGTCTAAGAACATTATTAGACAAGGATTTATTTAACAAAACAGTTCTAAGTGTACTTTTTTTACATAGGAACTTTTGCTAGTGCTCGGATACTTTTGCTGTCGACTGTAAATTTTAGGATATCGTATTTGTAATACCGACATTAGGCCCTTGATATGTGATAAAAGGTTTTAGCAATTTTTCATACAACCGGAACTTAAAGCTTGAATCTAACTAGTTGCCTGCTTAAAAAAAATATTGTTAACTATGAGAGTAGATAATAAAACTGGTGTTGATAGTCTTCTGCTGGGATACCATGAAAAAGAATGTTGAATATCACAGATAATACACTTCTGCGTTTATGTACGTTTCTCGGTATGGAATTTGGTCAGTGGTGTATGATCTGTGATGCACTGTATATGTATTTTTATTACGATTTTCAGACTATGGATATTCGTCACCGAAGTCTCCGTGATTTTTTCAGGAGAATTTCAGAGATTAGATATTTCTTCCTTCTTTTCTACCAATATTTTTATACAGAAATCATTGTCATATTTTTATCGCTATGCGTTGTGATTAAATAGGAGAAATGTTATCGTATAAAAATAGTGATTAAAAAAAAAAAAAAAAAAAAAAAAAGGCGGATTTCTCATTCCTGAAAGTATCTCGAATAAATAGCAGATACTTTGAGCTCTGGTCCAGTATCTGGAATGAGAGCATTTTAAACGAAAACTGTTGGAAGCAATACGCCGACAGTTTAAATAATGTCTAAAACAGAAAGTCATACTGAAAGCATTTCTGTTCAATTATAGATGTCAAAACAGTACTCACTATAAGATGCCTTTCGCGTGGCTCGGAAACTTGGCAACATTTCAAGCGGTAGATAGCGCCATCTGGTACAGATAGCGCGACTTTTTTATTCAACTGTCACCAATAATTTTAAGAAGTGATATGATATATAAAATCGACGTTTCTTATATTCTATTCGCTTTTTTTTTTTTTTTTTGTATATCAATCTCACATTAAAAATTTTTTGGTGGCTGTTGAATAAAAAAGTCGCACAATCTGTACCAGGTGGAGCTGTCTACCGCCAAGGTTCCGAACCACGAGGAAGACATCTAGTTTAGGAGGCTATGGATTAACATCTTCATGACCGCATGTTTCTGTCTTTTTGACAGTTTGCTCCGCCTGTGAGCGTTATTCTTGTATATTACATTATTTTAAATAATGTTTTGTGTATTCGTATTTATAATATAAATGAATATACATTACAGTTATACTCTTTCTAATGAAAGTATCTGTATCCATAATACATCGGTTGCATAAATGTGAATATTACGTACATTATTACGCAATAATGTAACCTAAAGAAACGCCCATTGGCGGAGTTACAGATTTTCAAATGACGTGAATTCAAGTCAGCAGTCACGAAAGTGTTAAAAAAGAATAAAAATATTCTAAAAAAAAAAAAAAAGAATGATATGGAAAGGAAAAAGGAAATGAAATTACTAACAAATTTATGAAATATCAATTAGAATGCCGACAGGTATGCTTTTATTGAATAAAAAATTCCAAAAGTTAATTTTTTCTATGCATGTATTTTCAGAAATTATGTATAACAATATTTCAAACAAATACTCTAACCTTGTGACTACCAATGTTTTCCTTCAAAATTAAGTCCTTTAAACCTTTTTGTCGTTCTTTTTTTAAATGTGTATTAAATTTCTATCAAAAATATGTATGAGGATTGCATCTAATAAAAATTGTCTTACATTTTCTTTATCTAGATCTTTCATCTATAATCTAAATCATACCCATTTGTTACAAAAATGTAATGAATTTTATTTATATCTTCAAAAACAAAATATTTTTGTCGCTTATAATTTAATTATAAGAAACGCTAAGTATACGAAAATTCAATTTATTTACCTGTCCGTTGAAGTTATTCATTTGGTCATATCCTGAATTTAGATTGAACTCGTAGCAGTATTTTGTTAATGTAGTTCTCTCTTTTGACTCTACATAAAAGATCTAACTCAGTTATTTCTTATAAATTCAATTACAGTAAAGTCCTCCTCTGTTAAAGTAATTTCAAACTGTATTGGTTCTGTTTAAAAAATCAACTTTGGATATATGACGAAAGATAATTTAATATGAATAATAAAATTTAATAATAATAATAATAATAACAACACAAGTACAAATAAATAATTTTCAAAAATTAAAATTAGTATATTTTGAAAAAAAAAAAAAAAAACGTGTATCATTATGATATTAAATATCGGAAATACGAGTAAACTTTACACGCTGTATTAATTGAATTATATACAGTTTATTTTTCCTTGAGGCTATATACAAATTAGAATTATAAAAATAAATATCTTCAATTAACATACTCAGTTGATCATGCCTGACAACAATTAATTAATATTTCGTAGTCCTGCAGTCTTTTTTTTTTTTTTTTTTTAATTCACACCAGTCATTTTTTAGAATATTTTTCTTCTTATCAAATCTTAATTAAATTTGGAGAAAATTACCGTAATTTCTGGTAGATACCCCGCAGGTTATATAATCCAGTTTTGCACCAGAAATTTCAATCGATAAATAAATCTATATTTGTACGAGCTCTTCTTTTGAAAAATTATAGATTTCTCTATTATTGGGTTGTTCGGAAAGTAATTTCGTTTTTTCCTTCGAAAATGAAAGAAGATTTTCTTATATTGTATAAATATTTTAATGAATTACATATTCTCCACTTTGATCGGTTTCTTAGCGATCTCACGAGTTGTTATTTGGCAATTTTTCATAAATCAATACTTTATTTTGTCTTCATTAGCACAAACTGGTTTTCTAGAACGTTATGCATCTTCAACTCAAAATTGCCAGAACAAAATTTGGTAAACCAGTTTTGACAATAGCGTTCTTTAAATAAATTTTCTGTGCACACATCGTATACTTTTTTTCCTTGTTTGAATAGTATTTTCGCATTTTTGATAGCAAAAACAAAATATGCCGAAAATGTCGCTTCTGATTTTCTTTATTTGATAGGGCACCAATCAAAAACTATTAAGCAGAATAAAACGACCTTTTTCACAAGCAAGCCTTGCTATATCAGCTGTCACAATATGTAATGTCAATGCAACTTAAGTGTGAAGAAGGTGTGAAAAAAGTACAATTAAGTCCTCTGCTGAGAAAAACGAAATGACTTTCCGAACAACCCAATAAATAAAACTTCTGGTGGAGAAATGACACATCTTACCTGCGGGTTATCAACCAGAAATTGCGGTACTTTAAAAAGTAAAGTAGGACTGCCACAGACATTTTTTTTCTTTAATTCTTTTTGTACCACTTTTGCCTAAAAATTAAAATTTATTTATGGAGGTAAATTTGAGATTTATTTTCATAAGTTTATTATAATTTTTTTATTGCGAAAATAATGGTACAAAAATAATAATAATAATAATAGAAAAAATTCGCAAATGGTAGCTCTGTAAAATAGTGTGGAAAAAGGGCCTATAGTAATAATTCTATGGAATATTAATTAGTATGTTTGCAGGTATGATAGATTCATTATATATAAATTTTTTCTAAGAATTGCGTTTAAAAGAAGGTAGTTTCTATACAGTTAAAGTTACAGACAAATGATTTTTATTATATCAAATTGTTTATCCTGATTGATCCAGAGATTGATTTATCATCATTTAGATCAAACTTCTGCAACTAGAAACATAGAAATATGTATTAAAAAAGGGATTACTTTTGCAAAGTATACACCAACAAAAATTCCTTAACAAAATTCGTACTCAATACGCGGAAGACAGAACATGATTTCACGAAACCATATATATATACAAACTCTAAATTTGTTTGTTTAAAAAGTAACAAAAACAAATACCTAAAAATCAATTTGTGTTTTTATAGGAATTCACTCCCGAGGAGAAATGAGCAAAATGTGATTTCGTATAACCTGTCATCTATATGTTTAAAAGAGTACAGTGTGTCCATAAAAGACAGTCCCAGTTATAAATTTTAATAGTATCAACTATAAGCATTGTAGGGAGTATGTTCAAGGTCACAATTAAAGAGTAACTCAAACAGTTTTAGGTATGTGCATGCGCGAGTACTGCTTTGTTGTTTTCTCGCGTGCAGCGCTACATATGCAAAAATGGCGGCTACTGAGCGTAAAGTGTTTTGTATGCCGCAATATGCTAAAAGTCATAGTCATTCTGTAATTTCAGTTCAAGGTGCGTTTCGTTTAAAGTTTAAATGTGATCCACCATGTGGAAAAAAACATTCGTCGATGATATAGACAATTCGAAATGACCGGATGTGTTTGTAAAGGAAGAAGCACGGGGCGACCAAAATGTGGGAAGATTTGGATTATAGGTTGGATGTGTGCCGTATAACTAAAGGTGCACATATTGAGCATTTGTAAGAAAAACTAGGTTAGTTTACCTTCAATTTGATGTATAATTTGTTGTAATTATTCTAAAATAAACTGTTATAATATACCATTGAAACTGGGACATTCTTTTATAGATACCCTGTACATTGATTCATTGACTCATAAAATAATAAAATTTTGGTAGTTGTACAAACCGTGTAATTATAAATTTTGCATTTTTATAGTTGTAAAATTTGTTTTAAATTTTGAGCATTTTGAACATTTTCTACTTAAATTTTGTATATGAAATATTTCAAAACATTTAGTGTTTAGGTTTTATATGTAATTTCCCTTCCGGAAAAGTTTAAAATTTCAAAAGAATCTAATTCAAAATAAGTCCTTTATGCTATGATGCCAAATAAAAAGAATCCACATAAAGATTATCAACGTGTTTTTCATTTATATAATAACATTTAGATAAATGCTATGATTGTGAAAATTGATAGTTTAATTTGAAGGTTTATACAATAAACTTTTAAAGATTTTATACTGATGACATTTCAAGAAAACTGAAAAGTAATTTATAAGAAAATCGTATAGACGATCAACAATGACGATCATTCAAAAATTGTAACCAACGTTCTAGAATTGTTATCTACGGAGTTGAAACCGTTCATTTCGATGATTTTGAAAATATAAAAATTTTGAATTCTGATTGTAAAAATTATAACTCTCCTATTTTCCTTGAAGTTTGGCGCCATCTTTACATAATCAATTGGGCATGCGCTTTGGCACTTCATTATTTTTATCCTTCTATAACTTTTTTGAGTGTATATGTAAGTCTGCAGAGATGTTACAGTACTGATGATGAAAATCGGGCGAGTTTCGAAACATTTAATTATGTAATTTTAAACGTTTTTAAAGGTTATTTTATGCATATTTTGATTTAAATTTTTTTGTCTCATAATAAAAAATATATATATAATAATAATAATAATAATGTACTTGAATGAGACGGAGTGATAAATGTATACATTGAAAATTATTATTCACAAGTTTTCGTTTGGCGTTTAGCGTTGTTACGTTTAGCGTTAAGTTTTACAGCGATACATCAATCATAACCTCCTAAACTCCCTTGGCGGTAGACAACGCTACCTGGTACAGATTGCGCGACCTTTTTATTCAACAGCCACCAAAAGTTTTAAAAGTGGGATTTAATATACATTAAAGGCGAATAGAATTGAAGAAACGTCGATTATATATATCATATATCACTTTTAAAATTTTTTGGTGACAATTGAATAAAAAAAGTCGCGTTATCTGTTCCAGGTGGTGCTGTCTATCACTTGAACCATTTCCAAATTTCCGAGTCACGCGGAAGGCATCTAGTTTAGGACTCTATGCATTAATTCATATACGTAGGGCTACAATTGGAAATAACCGGAACTGCATATCCGTTTGTGTTTAGCGTTTTTAACATTTTACAGTAATGCGTACGATTGACTATGAATTGGATTAGTTCATATGCATGTATTTCAGTCCTTCTGCATGACCGTTTCTTGATCACATAGGTAAAGTACATTGAAAGTTAAACAAATCAATCAGTTTGCACAATGGGAAAACATTAATATTCTATGTAAACTGCGCAATTTTTCATTCTTGTTTTTTAATGATGGTTCATATAAAGATTTTTAAAAGTGCGATATTTTAGCAAATGAAAAAATATATTTATTTACGGGGTTTTATTTCCAATTTTATTTTAAAAGTTTTGCAATTTATATTGCCTACTTAGTGCATAAAAAGTAAAGCATTGAACTACGTTTTAATCATTTTAGGATAACCTGTCATTTAAAGTGATTTGTATTTTGATTATTGACATTTTTTAAATTTTTTTTTTTAGCGCATTTAACCCGTTAACTCCCAGTGTCTTCATTTGAAGACAGCTAATAAAATGGCACGTATATTTTTTGTGGTTTGTTAGAATGATTTCTGCTTTTTAGTGACAGTTTATAGCGTCACTTTAAATTATCCCTGAAAGTTTTATGTGTTTACCAAAGTTTGTATTGCCAAAGTTTGCAAGCTCTAACTCCAATGCGAACAGAATTCATGAATTTACAGGAAAGTTTGATTGGTTTCTAGCACAGAACTAATTTCTTCGGAAGTTCTATAAATTATTAACAAAACTATCAAAAGAGGATAATCATTACTGAGGATTGTAGACAAGAACTTGTCTATTTCTCTACGTGCTATTTTTTTATACGGTGTTAGAGTAAATGTAGAAACAGATGTCAGTTTTTTCATTTCCACAATGGTGGACGTTGACTTAGAAAGACCAGAAAGGGAGGAAGATATTAGGCTAGATAGTATAACAAACCTACAGTCGGCTGCAAAATTATTCGAGCACTAGCAATAATTCTTGCCAAAAAAAAGTACACTTAATACAGCTTTGTTAAATAAATCCTTGTCGAGTCATGTTCTTAATCAGTCTAAGAACATGATTCGACAAGGATTTACTTAGCAAAACAGTCTTAAGTGTACTTTTTAAATATAGGAATTATTGGCTAGTGCTCGAATAATTTTGCAGCCGACTGTACAAATGAATTATCAGCATTTCTACGTCCAATCGCTTTTCAGTACACTCAGATTTCCTTTCATCAATCGAGCTAATCGTTTTTTAGTTATACGAGATACACACACACAAGCGTACATATACAAACGTTACAAAAAATCGTAGATATCTCTAAAAATAAAGCTCGGAGAAAGACCAAAGTTGGAGGTATTTAACTAGGAGTCATGGCAGCCACAAATGTGAATTTACAACATCCTATGATAATACGTTATTGAGCTATGTGTGATACAAAATCTTTTTTGCAAATCGGGATTAAGGTACTTTCTTATACTTTGTATAAGAAGTAAAAATGCACGAAAAATTAAAAACGAATAAAAAAAGAAAAAAAAAAAAACATAAAAACACACAATCATAAGCGTGTATAAATAAAGCAGCTGGCACCGCCAAAGAAAACAGAACAAAACCAGTACACATAAAAACACAAGGTTGTGTCGGTCTACGGTCAATTAATTGTTGGACAGGACTTGGAAGTTTCTTATTAGAAAATTCATCGGTGATTCGTAGGTTGGCATCATCTCAATTATATATATTGAGGTGGTGGGAGTCAAAAATGAAAAGAAAAAATGGAAAAACGCGTAACCAGAAGAGTTACTTTAGGACTTTTTTGGTTTCAACGTTTTCTTTTCAGCAATAATTAGTTTATTTTTATTTTCTCGCTTTTTCAACACAGATACTATAAGTTTCTATGCATCTATTTCATTCAGTATACTGTAAAATAAGATATCTGATATCTGTATATCTGAACACAAAGACAAAGAAGTTGCTGTAAATGGCATTTCCTAGCCGCCGGCGTGAGACTTCAGTAAGAAATGCCATTGCAATATTTATTAAAATCTAATTCAAGAAAATAGGCTGGATGGACCATATCGTTAATGATATCGTTCATCCAGTATATACAAGGGTATAACTTTTGAATCATTTTGATTTTGAACACACAGAGAACATTCTTATCTGACTATGATATTTTTAAAGCAAAAAATTTAAGTTTGAAATTACCAGTTCGTAAAAAAACCAAATATAAATCACAAGTGATTTCTACATAGTAAATTTTGATTCGTAACCTCTAAACTTATAACACGATTCAGTTAATACAATATCGTTGTATGATATCGTTAATAATATGGTTAATGACCATATCGTTAACCCGCCAGCGCCCAGTATCCTCATTTGAGAACAGCTAATAAAATGACATGTATATTTTTTGTGGTTTCTTGGAATAATTTCTGCTTTTTAGTGAATGTTTTAGTGACGTCACTCTAAATGATCCCTGAAAGTTTTATGTCCCTACTATTAATTATTATTTCATAATTTGGATAGCCATTTTATGATTTTTTCATTTGTCGCACATATATTTGTTTTTTGAGCAGTTATACTAACTTAAATCAAGTTGAATAATAATATATATTACAATACTTGACTTTCGAGACCTTTTTCAACATTAAATACGAAATTAATCTGTTACCTCAAAGTTTTTCTAACTCGAAGTTTTCTCGCTAGAACACTAAATGTTTATAAATGTGGATAGGCTTTAAATTTAAATCTATCAGAAGAATTGCGTTAATATGTTTTACTGTCAGTTGTTTATATTAATTTAGAAGTGAAATAATCAGCTAATAATATTTTGGAAAATCGAGCGTTAACGGGTTAACCATATAAAATTGCTTTAAAACGTGTAAGGAATTGCCAATATTTGAAATAATTTCGCAGTTATGACCTGCACATATATATGCTGGTGGTTCGGAACGTAATTTATTCATTCTCATAATTTTTCCCGAATTAAATTTTACTTTTCCTAAATCTTCATTAAACAGAAAATAATCACCATTTATCAAATTGTAGCACAGATTATGATTTTGATTAAATTAGAGAGTTGCAGTTTTAATCAAATTCGAATTTAAAATTAACCAGTGCCACTAACTTCATGAATGAATCAATAAAGCAGTAAGTAATATTTGTTTACGTCTAAAATGAACATCGGATTTGAGTTAAAAGCTTACAGCATCTATGCAATCCTTCTAAAAGCACCTTTTCAAAATTCCCAACGCGGCTTAATTTTAAACTGGATAAATTGAACAAACAGTTCTCTATTCAAAATGTACTCTAAACAATCAATATTGCCTTCCATTTATCAACTGTTTAATTACATAAAATTAGATTAAATTTATTTTGTATCATCTTCGATGAAGGAATCTAATTCATAATTTAATAAAAGGATTCTTTATCTTAATCTGTTATTAGTTTTATTTTCCTATATATATTTTTTTTATTTTATACATTCAGATTTAGTGACATTTAAGAGGACGTTAGACCAGAGCCTGATTAAGGGGGAAGTACACATTATTTATACTTACACCGTTATTTCTTAATAAATACTTTCCTCCTATAATAAATAGAAAATTCTCATTGCGAATTATTTTACAAGAATTCTGGTGTCTAATAACGGTGAGTAAATTGGATTGTTTTACACCGTTCATTTTTATAAAAAATATTTCCTCGTCAAAGCGTGGAATTTCTATGACATGCAGTAAAAAATAATTGTAAAAATATTCCGCTGAGAGCGGAGATAATGTGTGCTTCCCCCTTAATCAGGCTCTGCGTTAGACATAAAAAACTTGTTTTGTGAATTACCATCTTAACCTTTAGAGAAGGGCTGTGACAGCAATTGTTACGCTTCACCATTAGATTTCAAAAGAGCCCCTTTCTAAAGGTTAAATTTAGGAACTTATGTCATACATGTGCATCAAAATAAAAGAACATCAAGAAATGAAATTACTTCTAAATTGTTTAAATTCCTTAAATAATTTTTAGAGGTTTAGTTTTATTTAGATATTTTAAATACTGCATATTAAAAGTTAACAGTACTGAATTACAGTACAAGTTATTAGTACTCCGTTACTCTAAAATACCATTACATATGGAATGAAATTTATCTACTTAATCTCACATAGAGTCATTTTCAAAATTCATATTTATCTCTTTACCAGGGATATTCGGAAAGTCAGTTTCATCTGCTTTATCAGAAAAAAAGAATATTACAACAGATACATATAATCACAGATGCGAATACTTACTTTTGATTACTTTGCATCGTAGCCTTTACCATTATTGTTATATTCATCGTTTGTTAAAACTTAGTTCAAGAAACCCTCCATGTAAACAAATATACCTTGCGATTTAAGGACGTTTTTTGAAGCGTTTTACACAACATCATTGTTTCTGAAGTGACCGAAATCTGCCTTAATTATTTGAAAACATCCCAGTGCAACGGTAACGAATAAATTAAAAATGCCGCTATTTACAAGGAAGTTTATGCTGGCAGTGTTCTGGGACGCGATTAAAAAAAAACTTTGATTGATTTTCTCACTTGAGATATGAACATTATGGTATGCTATTGCCATATGTCTATCAAATGGAGTTGCACCATTCGAGCGAATATATCAAATATAGTTTATATAATTACTAAAAGAGTGATTACATTCTATAGTAAGTAGATTATATTTTATAATAGAGTGATTACATTCTGTATTAAAGAGTGATTGTATTCTCCATTGATAATGTAAGTCCTCGAATAAGAACGAGCACAAAAAAAAGAGAAAAAAAGTAAAGAGAGGGAGAGGGAGAGAGAACAGAAACACACGCACACTTTCGTCACCTGTGTTACATTGGGATGGGTTGCGGGGATTAAGGCCGATTTACTACACTAGAATGCTGGGCCTGAGAGGTTGTGCTCATCGTGTGTATGGTGTCTCTATAAAGGGCCCTAGGCAGTATTTACGCAAGTTTCGGAGAAAACCACCCATCGTCTGGGAGATTGCACCTGTAATACCAGTAGGATGGTAAAGATTAGACAAAATCGACCGATCTTTCCTGACATAAAAGGCAGTTTCCACTGAGGCAGGTTCTAAGTCGTTTCGATCGGTGCTATTCAGAATCCTTTGATGTGGTCAAGCGATTGAACCTGTTCAACTAGGTTGTTTCGAAGGGGAAATTGCCTGGTTCTAACCCCCTGCTGAGATAATTGAGGGGCCGGAGGCAGATATCTTTGTCAATTTTGCATGCTTTCCTTTGAGGTAACTGCGCAATCTGATAGAAAAGGGCTACAACTGGTGACAAGACATTTGGCTCTTTGTGTCGGAAGCGTGATTAATGGCTTTTTGAACCTTGATCTAGAGCTTGCAGTGGAAATCGGCCTTAAAGCTCATTTCGATGCCTTTATTATAGGAATTAGTGCATTAAGCCACGGGTTTCCCACATCCAATTTTAAACGTTTTATTGCATTGAAGTCAGCACTGTTGGGGCGTCCGTTGAGAAGAAATGAAGCATAGCAGGCTGTCAAGAAGTTAGTTATTTTGAAGGCATTGAGTTTACAAAGATTGTTTCTTCAAAAATGTTTCACAATACGACAAATAGGAAAGGGTTGTCGCTGACGACTATCTGGTAAAAATAGTTTTAGTGTTGCATATATTTTTGTGCATCATACGATTCTGTTTGTAAAAAAACATTTTTTTTTATGAAAATACAAAATAAATTTACTTTCTGAAATTCCTTTATAAATTGCACTGTCTGTTTTAAGCTTTTTTAACTACTTGCTTGATGAACGTGAGTATTTCGAAGCAAACTACATGTTTCTGTGTATAATTAAAATTTCAGTTTGTAATAGCTAATGGTTAATATAACAATAAATTTTTAATCCTTAACCTTTTGATTTATTAGCTTAATTTTTCCTTTTTTTTTTTTTTTTGACATGAATAGCAACTGACATTTAGAGAAAAACTCACTGTAAAAAAATTCGGAAAACCAATAATAAGTTAGAACATGTCATTTATTGTTATTACATGTTATTTATTTTTCTTAATAAAGAATCTTTAACCTTCAAAGTTTTTACAGTAACTTCATAAGTTTCTTCAACGGTAAAATCATAGAATAATACCGAAACTGTTCTATTTTTCTATTTTCATGAAAAGCTTATAAAAAAAATGAAAAAATAATAAATGACAAAGGAAAAAGTGCGAGCGTAAAAAATAGTTTGATTTTTACTTCATAAACACATCCGGTTACTTCTTTCCTGCCCATAATTTTAAACATATTTTATTTATTTATATATTTTTCACTTACTTGTATAGATTGTCATAGAAGGATATGTTAGATTTTTAAAAAATCTAACTTTATATTTTATTAAAACTTTTGATTTTTTTTTTTTTTTTTTTTTCTTAAGAGAAAAAAAAAAAAATATTTTTGTTGTATATTTACAAAAATATTAATTTATAAATGCGTAATTGAGGTTGTTTTCTAATTATTGGATACGTAAAGTTTTTTTTTTTAGTGAAAAACCTCTTATGAACTCACAAATCGTAGCAAATAAATAAAATTATGGTAAAGTTACAAGTTTATAAGCATATTTTCATACACACACACACACAAAAATAAATAAATAAATAAATAAATAAACAATAATAATAATAATAATAATAATAAGGTAAATGAGGATAAAATAATTGGATCGCCAAATTAAAGAGATGGCATTAAAAAACACCTTATGACACTTGAACTCTGAAAAATAACTCAGATCTTGCTCATTCTTTTACCGACAATTTAGATAATTTTTACAATAATCAAATGATATTTTGACACAATTTTCTCAAAATATTTAGCTTTCAACTTATGAAACAAAAAACAGTTTTCTATCTTTCGACCATGCGCAAGAAAAATATATCATGCATACACTCATATCTAAACGAAAATTAAATATACGAATTTTATGTTTCAGAATAATGATTCTCTGATGCTTTGTCAAGTTTTCTGAAACTTCTGTAAAGTTTTGTTTAAATACATTCTTGTTATAAGCAAAAAACTTATCAAAAAAAGTAATAATTCTGAAAAAAAAAAAAAAAATGTATATATATATTAGTAGGCTTTGCCCGCTTCGCTGAACACATTACTGAAATGAGTTGTCAAAATCCCATGTCTTTATTAATTAACCTGAGTTAAAGTTTCCGCTGTGCTCGGTAGAGATTTTTCTCGCTCGCAACGTAAGGAGTCCGTGTTCCCACTACCTTCAGCTTCAACTTACCCGATTCTTACTCTCCCTTTCCCAGTGGCTAAGTTCGAAGTTTTGCGAAATCTCGACAAAGTACATAATGCGCACACCTAATCAACATCCACACGTCAAAGTTCGCCAATCTAAGATAATTTAAGGCGAGTTCAAATGGGAAAACGTGTTTTTACACGTGTTTATAGCCCTCTCGACACCAAGGAGGTAAGGGGGGGGGAGGATTTCGTAAAATCCCCTTACAATAAGTGTCGGATACATATAAACAATTTACGCACCAAATTTCGTGACCACAGATCCCATAGATTTCTCAGGACAAATTTAGCGCTAAAAAGTTTATCTCGAGTTTGCCCTCTCGTAACCCTCCGCCCCCCCCCCCAAAAAAAAAAAAAAAAAAAAAAAAAATGTGTTTTTAGAAATATAGCGCATAGCCTTTTTTCAATATATTTGTTCTATTTTTGGTAGAGGTCTACACAAAAATCAGGAATTTTCAATCTTTCTCCCCTCCCTACCCTATAAATCGAAAATTCCTAAATGAAGATAATGTATTATTTGTACTCATATGTAGTCTCACCATGTGCAATTTCTTTACTGTGAAGTAATTAGGAGCCGAGTTATGCTTACAAACAAGATTTTGTCTTTTGCCTCCACCAGGGAGGAAAAGGGATTATTTCGAAAAAGTTGATAGATATAATTTTAAGTTGGGTAAAGAAACAAATTCCTGCGAAGCGCCGTTGAATTCCGTCCAGCCGTTCTCAAGTGATACCCGGACAAACGTGTTTTTGTATTTTTCACCCAGGGGTGAACGTGAGGGAATTTCTGAAAGTTGATAGATATTTTTTTAAGTTGGGTAAAGACCTAATTTTCTGCGAAGCACTGTTGAATTCTGTCGAGCCGTCCTCAAGTGATACCCGAACAAACGTGTTTTTGTCTTTTGCCCCCCCACGGGGGAACGTGGAGGAATTTCTGAAAAGTTGATAGATATAATTTTATGTAGGGTAAAGGCTAAAATTCCTACGAAGCGCCGTCGAAATCCGCCCAGCCGTTCTCAAGTGATACCCGGACAAACACGTTATTGTCTTTTGGCCCTCACGGGGGAACGTGGGGGAATTTCTGAAAAGTTGATAGATATCATTTTAAGTTGTATAAAGTTCTAAATTTCTGAAAAGCGCCGTTGTATTCCGTCCAGCCGTTCTCAAGTGATGCGCGGACAAACGTGTTTTTGTCTTTTGCCCCCCCCCCCCCCCCGAGGGCGAACGTGGGGGAATTTCTGAAAAGTTGATAGCTATGATTTTAAGTTAGGTAAAGATCTAAGTTCCTGCCAAACGCCGTTGAATTCTGTCCAGCCGTTCTCAAGTAATGCCCGGACAAAAAAAGCGACATACAGACACGATGACACACACGCACACACACACACACACGCACACCGGCAAAATTTTCTGAAGTCATTTTCGGCTTTCATGGTGTGTGAAACGTGAAGATATCGCAAAATTTTTCGATTCTGACAAATTTACAGACAAAAGTCTGATTTTATTAATATAGATATATATGAGTGTGAATCAAATATAAACGAGCCTTTTTTCCAACCAAAAATTGTTTTATAGCAAACATTTACATTTCTACAAATTATTTTTCAACGTAATCTCCTCCTTTTATGACACAATTTTTTCCTACGTTTTGGTAGTTTTTCCATTCCGTTCTCGTAGAATGAAGTTGGACGGGTATCTAACCAGTTGTGCATGGATGTTTTCACTTGATTTTGGTCTCAAATTTTAAGGGGTCCAAACATATTAAAATCGCATAGCGATAAGTCTAGACTATAAGATGGATAATCAAGTGTTTTCCAGTGCATTTTTACTAGTTTCTGCTGTGATAAACCCTGCTGTGCGGGGCTTGTCGTTGTCATGGAAGATCAACAAATTGCGGATGGGACAATATGATCTTTTGCGTCGATACTGAAGGTTAACTCGACCTAAGAGACCGCAGTAGTAGGTTGCATTGATGGTCCGACATCCTTGTAATAAATCCACCAGTAAGATCCCTCTCCAGTCAAAAAAAAAAAAAAAAAAAAAAAAACATGGCCAACACTTTTCCCGCAGACAATCGAGTCTTAGCTTTCGCGGGGTTTCCTTCGACTATCCTTCTCCACTCCATACTTCCAGAGAGTGGCTTTCCCAAACTGTGCATGCAGTCTGCGGTAAATTTTGCCTGGTTTTACATTTTCACGGACAAGGAACTTTATAATTATGCGTTGCTCAATGCAGTCGGACACACTCCTCTCACTCATCGTAACAGCTACTAAATAAAGCACAGGTCAAGCCGGCTAGTATGGTTCCCCCACTCTAGACATCCCCTTCTAACGAATTCAACTGCCCAAACACATAAAAATGCCTATCCCAACGCTCAGCCAACACAGGCTCTTTATATTTGATTCACCCTCATACATACATATATGAAAGGGTAAAAAGAATCAAGATTTTAAATTATTATTTTAAATTAATATTATGTGATAACTAAATATGTGATAACTAAAAATTAATATTTCAGAATAAATCTTAAATTGATATCTTAGAATAAATAAATCAGAATATTCGACAGAATGCAAGAGTTAGATTTAAAAACAAGTTTTAGAATAAAGATTATGCAATCATTAAATATAGCGGCAGAACATTGCAAAATACTTAAACCCAGATATCCCGGTCAACCAATGATGAAATGTAGGCGGGAATTAGTTTACCTAATAACCCAATAAGAATTCATAAGAAAAGTTTTGGTTCGCGCCGAAATAGCCGTATTTTAGCTGGAACACACGAGAAATCGTGGCTTTTTCCCGATATTCACATGCCTAATAAACTTACGTTTAATTAATAATTCATTATGTAAAATCTTACTAGCTAAACTATAGATATAGTAATAAGACATAGATTGATCGGCGGGGACAAAAAAGTGATGTCTTTTTTTCTCGGGGAAAGAAGGCCATTTTACTCTCTTTTGGATGTCATTCCTCGAGTGAATATACGCTGGAATACACACACATAATTTAGCAAATAAAATTAATGAATAATTTATGTACTAATGATGAATGAAAAAACTCCAGATACTCATTTTTCTTTCTCTCTCTTCTTCTTCTTTTCCTCTTTTTTTTTTTTTTTTTTTTTTTTTTGTGTGTGTGTGGAATAACGACATTTAAAGAAATGTATCGTTTCCGTTTTACTATTTCTGTCAGGTTAGTAGTTTTTTTTTAGTCGAAAAAACTGTTGGACATATCCTCATCTTTTGAGATATTCAAGTTAACCCTTTAACTGCCAATCGCAATACAGTCGATAACAAAAGTGCCCGAACACTAGTAAAAATTCCTATGTAAAAAAAAGTACACTTCATACGGTTTTGGTTAATAAATCCTTATCGAATCGTGTTCTTAGACTGACTAATCTTCAGGAAAATTTGCGTTAACCTTTTAACGGGCAGTCACAACATATAGCAGAAATTGGGCTTACTCGGAAATGGAGCGCGGACAGGTGGGCAAGCAGACAGGCAGAAAAACTAATTAATGTCATAATATTTTCTTAAAACTTGTTGGAATCTGTAAGAAACGCTTAACACAACTAAAAATGCAATTCTAGCAATTTCGAATTATAGCCCCTAATATGAAAGAGATTCGACTAAACTTGCATTCAGTTGGACCTTGACCTAAACTGGTGCTGATAAGATTTGGGAACCAATCGCTCAACAGGTGTTGCTGGCCATCCTATTTTTCTTTTCTAAGTACTTAACATGACAGTATAGGACAAAATTTCATATAAATGTACATAATGTGAGTTATTTTTAATGCATGAATGTAAAATTTATATGAATTATTAATAATAGTAGTAATAAACTTGAAAAAAAAATGTGTGCATGTAGGAGCATTGCTTTCCTCCTGGGAGAGAAGTGCCCTTCCCCCGGGACCTGTGTAAATTTTTAATGTAGATATTTTAGAAAGAACTCGTCAATATTTCTAAAACGAATGGTTGAACCATAGATCTGTATTAATTTAAAACAAGGCCACCGATTTCTTTTATTTTTAATGTTAAATATATATATATATATATATATATATATATATATATATATATATATATATATATATATATACAGTCGAACATCGTTAACGTGAATTACTTTTACCATGAACTGTTACCACAATCCCCGTCAAAATGAAGATTACTTTAGTTATATGACGATCAGTTACTGACAGCATGAACTACTTATAACATTAACAGATTTTTGATCCTCCTTGAAATTCACGTTAACAAGGTTCGACTGTATATATTTTTATGTCTGCACAAAAATTATTTTTTTCAGCATTTATTATTATACTAATTTAAGAAAAAAATCGTCTGCATTCATCATGGAAAATACATTTAATGAATTATAACTTAATAAATAATTTGTATTGCATAATTTGTATAGGATTATATATAGAAGAAAGCCTTGTGGTAATACTAGTTACAATATATTAAAACAAGCGGACTTTACCTCTGCCGCTGCTAACTACATTTAAAAGAATTTTGAAAATTCGATATTACTTACTAAAATAAAAACTTAAAAAATATTAAAATTTAAAAAAAGTATTCCATTAAAAATCAAAAGAGTATTTAAAGCGTAATAATAACAAAGCTACTGATTATAAAAAATAATATTTTTTATAAATTAGTTAAATTTAACTTACTTATGAAAACTTATTCCACTTCCTTTCATAAATGTATTTGAACAATTAAAAGCCGCGCAGTATTTCTGCATTTTCAATATATATCAACATTTTATTCCATTATTGTTTCCGAGTTTTATACTCTCTCATGGCTGGTGCAAAAAACCTTTTTCGGCATCAAAAATCTTTGCACGCTAACATAGGGATAATAGATCTATATATATTACTATATCTATGAGCTAAACTCGCGGTGTCCTTCGGGGTTCTCGGCACCGTAGCTTGACGGTTGTTGGAACAAAGAGCGCACATACTGCTCCTCCGGATGTCTTTATACTTGGCCTAGGACTGTATCTCCACGACTGAATTCCTTTGGACTTAATAAAGGATATTAGTTTAATTAATGAACCCTACTTTCTTTTCATAAGATGCATGGACACAGGAACATTCATTACATATACACCACGCGACAAAAACAAAGATACAAAGGGTTTTTTCTTTTATTTTTCATAACAGAACATTATCTAAATTGTGCATATCATTTATTATTATCATAAAATAACAGTATTCCCGGACTAATTTTTGTTTTAAGACTAATTTAGAAAAGTTTTAAGCATTTTTCTAATTATGACTACACTCCGCGACAAAAAGATAGGAACAAAGTTTTTTTTTTTTTTTTTTTTTTATAATTTTTTATAAAATAACATTATCTAAATTGTGCTGATCATTTATTATCATAACAAAATATTATCACATCAAAAATATAATAAATATTTGAATCATATTCAAAATAATCATATTAAAAAAAAAAAAAAAAAAAAAAAACTTTCTTCCTATCTTTTTGTCGCTTTGGTAGTCTTAAGTTAGAAAAATTTTAGTCTTAAAATTTTTCTAAATTAGTCTTAAAACAAAAATTAGTCCGGGAATAGTGTTATTTTATGATAATAATAAATGATAAGCACAATTTAGATAATGTTATTTTATGAAAAATCAAAGAAAAAACCCTTTGTACCTATCTTTTTGTCGCGGGTTGTATATACATACAGATATCTAAATAAGCGTGCGATTTCCATTAATATATATATATATATATATATATATATATATATATATATATATATATATATATATATATATATATATATGCAAGTTTTGCACATGATATGTGAAATTATGTGCTAAATTTACATATCATTTGTAGCATCGAATTGTAGAAAGCAATATATAAAATTTGTTTTTTATTTATTTTTATGTTTTTATTTGTGGCCCTTAATTACACTCATGATTAAATGGTTAGTGCAAAAATATGAATTTGTAAATCCTCTCTCCTTGTCTAAATTTCAAAGTCATTTCGTTTAGTAATAATAATAATTTGGTCAGCATTGTAATTGTAAAAATCTGTTATATAAAAAGACACCTGTGTTAAATTAAATGTTAAAAATAAATAAATAAATAAAAAGCATATAATAACATTTGTAATGTAATTACCCTATTGAAAAAACACAAAAATGTTTCACCTTTTTACTCTCAAAAAAGGGTTTTTTTCCAAGCCTTTATACAATCTTTAAAATTTAATGCAATATTTATTCGAAATCATAAATTCTTAAATTGGATTTCGATATTAAACTGATATTTAATTGCCATACTAAACGAAATACTTCCATGTCCAAAGTAACTCTAAATTCTGAAATCTGAAATCTAATATCTATATTGAACAAAAAAATCTATATTAAAAAAGAGAAAATTAATTATATTTACTGAAATCTCTTTTCTATTGTTTACTGATAAATAATAAAAATTTTCTGTACATGTGTCTACCATTTTCCAAATTGAATATTCTACAACAACTTTATAAATATCTGCATTAAATGCAAAATAATGTTCGTTTACCAAACGAAACTACACATTTTTATTTTGAGTAATTCAGAGGATGAAACTTTATACTAATTTAAATTCTTAAAAAGCAAAATTCAACGCAATAAAATTGTAGATATGTAGAACTTGTTTACATATAAAGTGAACATCTAATTATCTATCGCTCAAAGCTTATATTTCCTACGCAACCTTGTTAAAAGCATCTCTTGAAAATTCCCATTTTGGCTTGAACTGAGACAAATGGGACAATCAGTTGTTATTCAAAATATATCTTAAACAATCCACATTGTTTTATATTTATCAACTGTAATATGATGACAGAAAATGAATAAACAAACAGTCTTTTATGATGAATAAATAAATGGTCTTTTATTTCGAAAGTACATTGTTGAGTAAAATTTTCTATGTAATAATTAGAAATTTCTATATAATAAATAGATTTATTAGAATAGAATACATATAGCCGGGAAGAAAGACATAAAAATGGTTTTGTTTTTACTCATGAAAAAGAAAAGCACTTTCAGGTATTTAAATTTCAACTATGTGCAAATATTTATAAAATAAAACTTTTACTATGATTGCGTTGATTTCCTTTCTTGTTGGTTTGTTCAGTACAAATCTTGCAATCGATTTTTAACTAACTTCCCGACTATCTAGACACTTGAAACTTTTAGAATAACTCAGAAAACGATGACAATGAATTTTTTTTATATTTTAGCCAGTTGTTTTGGATCCCCGCTGCCTTAGGTAGTGTTTACGTGATTCAACAGAAAATTTAAAAACATGGTATATAAATAGTTCTTTTTAACTTATATATATATTTTTGTTTTATTGAAGAGATATTATCCGCATCAGTAGCAAATATGTTTTCTGAACTATAAACTAGATTATGCCTCGTCTATATTTTTTCCTGTTGTTCCTGTATAGTGGTTTAGCCATCCAGTTAAACCTAGCCATTTTTTTTTAAAATCTTATTTAAGTGTTCATCCGTTTGCCCAGCTGTAATAATCAGCCTGGTACCTACCACTATATAGTGGACCGTACGTACTTAATACTGTAACAATGCTTTATACATTTTATGACGTAATGTTACTTGTTCTCTTTATAAATCACCCTCTCTGTGAAACTAAATGACAATTAGAAAAATATATTATTAGCAGACTTACAATAGGCGGTAATTTTAGAACGGGTGACTACACAAGTTGTAGTCGAATGATTAGTGAGCTGTCCTTCAACTCTCAGGGGACTGTTTAAAATTCCGGTTTGGCATGTATGATCATTGCAGATCAAAATATAGCCTAAGCTATAAAGTACGGTCCAATAAACCTTAAAATGGCGAAAATTACCATTGATGCAACACCTCATCTCCGTCCCTTATAGCACTATATCTTTTTTAATTTAGCAATATCACATTTCACTACCTTTTATTTCGTTAAGCAGCAGTTTTTTTCTACGGTAGGATATTTATACTTGAACTTTTATCATATCTTTTTAAAGTGAATAACCATTTTCCCTTTTATTCAAAGAGTTATCTTATTGACTTCACTTTTAATACAGGTTACACTTTTTTTTTTCCTTGTCATAGTTACAATGCACTTCTTAATACATTTTGGATTACATGACTATCCGATTCAATAATTACCATACTTCTACTTTATATATTTTTGCTAGAAAAAACATTTTATGTCTAAAAACATTTTCCGTTGCCTCGAAGAAACAAACACATGATAATTTCATTCATGAAAAGAAGAAACATAACATTTATAATATAATTACACTATTGAAAAAGTTGTGAGGTAATGCTATATTAGCGTAACGCTACGAACGAAGTTCGCACTTTATGAATAACACGTGAATGTGAAGAGTTTAGGATTCAGTTGATGAATGGAGTTAGTTCCTATGCTAAATTAAATTGTAATATGCTAGTATTTTGGAAAGTGAATTGTACAACAGGAGAAATAAGATTGTTTTCAGAAGTGAAGTGCGTGCGACTTAGAAGAGGTAGCCGAGTGAGAATGTTAGCTGCTTAGGGGGAAGCAATAAGAGGCGGCTTGGAAGGAAGTTAGTGATAATGAATTAGAAGTAGTAGTAGGTTAAAGGAGTTAGCAGTGAGGCTATAGTAGAAGATAGTCAGTCGAGTAGTATAGTGGCGTAAGGGAATCCTCCCACTTACGAAAGACGGGTATAGCCGTGAGAGTTAACGAAGTTAAACGAAGTAGTTGAGATTATTTGTGGTTAATTAAGTAAAGTTAAAAGTATTTATGAGGGCTTCCCCTCTAAGTTTATAAAGGTATTAAAGGTGATTATAGTCAAACGCCCACCTTTTCATTAAGCTCTAAATAAAAGCTCTTATATTTATTTTATATATCTGACTTTGTCATTACTTCATAATTTCATTAAGTAATTAAGCTAAAATCTTAAATTACTTTCTCTTACCCGTAAGGTAGAGAAAGTATTGTTTTGGGGTAAAATTTTTGGGTGAACGCAATTGGGTAAACGCAAGATTTTGTTATATTTACACATTTTGAGGTTCCCTGAATACGAAAATCAGGATTTTAGCAAATGGTGTGTCTGTGTGTGTGTCTGTCATATCTCAAAAACAAATTATGGCAGAAAGTTCAAACTTGGTATTCTGAATGTGTATCATATAGGGATGCTACAGTAAGCTTTTCGTTAAGATCACGGAAATGGTTTGTGTACAGGGACAAACAACAGAATTCTAATACATTACATCTATGGGGGAAATTGCAGGTAAGTAGAGTTTAACGTCTATAGACTGCACTAAACCAAATGAAACGAATATGCATTTTTTGTAATAGAGATAGTTAACTGGGAAAAAAAATTTGTGTATGTAGGAGCCTCGCCTCCCCCCCTGGGGGGGAAGTCCGCCCTCGAGGGGAGTAAATTCTCCTGATGGGTATCTTTCAAAAGAGCTCGCCAATACCTTTTAAAACGAATGGTTGAACCATCGATCTGCGATAATTTAAAACAAAGTTATCGATTTTTTTTTTTTTTTTTTTTTTTTTTTTTTTTACTTTTAACGAAAAAAAACTTAGAAAAAAATCGTCCTTTTTTTTTTTTTTAATATTGAGAGTAAAATGGACTTTTTTTGGATATGTGGTGTTATACTACTTCTCTAATATGGAAATCGTCTGCCTTATTATAAAAGATATTTTTTTTAAATTATTTTAATAAATTATTTTTTAATAACCTAATTAAATTCTATATAAATGTAGGTGCATTAATGAAACGGGGGTTGAGGGGGGGGAGTAGCCCCCCTTACACAGATCTAATTATCATATAAAACTCTTCAGAAGCCTAATATGAATTGTTTAACATAGGTTTACATAACAGTACTCGTTATCTTACCTATTAATCTGCAACCTGTATTTATAGTATTAAACTTCTAGGTAAGAGAAAGTCGTGTGAGTGACACACCAGATTATTTTTAATCTTTTTATTTCCAAAAAAGCTGTTTTGTTCCGTTTTGTTTTCGAATACTTTCTTCAAGACTGTATGTATAATATATATGTAATATATTTAAATAATGATAGATGATGACATGAAAGTGAAATGTAATGAACAACAAGAAAAATTATTAAACAATGTTAATAAACAAGAAAATTAGTTAAAGGTAAACTCTATTTAAGCCAAAAAATTAAATTATTCTGTGCTATTCTCTTCATCAGGTGGGAACACAGCTATTAATAACTATGTAGTACTAGCAGGTTTCAAAAGATATGCAGGGTAGCATACTCCAATTATATTTCAAACTGAATAGTAATGAAAAACGTAAAATTGTAAAATATGAAAGGAGATTATAAAAGTATTTCTATTTCTTGAAAACTAAATATTGAAATTTGAAAATCATACATTACAGCACATTTAAACCAAAAAGCAGTTTATAATAAAGCTCATTTATATAGATTTTTGTACGAAAATGCTAGCCAAACATACCCCTACCCGAACCAGCCAGAAAACTCACCACCTGCAAGAAACAACAACTGCAAAATCCATCCTAGCTTGAAAACCTTTTAAACATTGAAATTATTTTTCATATTCATAGATGTCCAAAAAACTTTCCAGGTCTTGCGAAACAAAATAACTCCAAACATCAGCAGACGATCGTCCAAAAACTGGACACCTATATGGATCACCAATCATAATAAAGCTAGAAGCTGCGGTGCTGACACTAAAAATTCAAATTACTAGTATAATGAGAAATGAAACTTAAAAGATACAATTTTTTATAATATAATAAAGCTTGAAAATTATATACTTGTTTATTAAAATTGAATTTTAATAAACAATAATTTGATTTTAATAATTGAATTGAATTGAATTTAATATATATGTATGAAAGGATAAAATAAGAAAGATTCTAAATTAATATTTAAATTAATATTAAATGATATCTTAATAGTATTAGTTCAGAATAAATCTTAATTTTAAGAACAACTTTCTGAGAGTTCTTTTTTAGTGCCCCAGTAAAGTTAGTTTTTCAACTGAATAGTAATGAAAAACGTAAAATTGTAAAATATGAAAGGAGATTATAAAAGTATTTCTATTTTTGAAAACTAAATATTGAAATTTGAAAATCATGCATTACAGCACATTTAAACCAAAAAGCAGTTTATAATAAAGCTCATTTATATAGATTTTTGTACGAAAATGCTAGCCAAACATACCCCTACCCGAACCAACCAGAAAACTCACCACCTGCAAGAAACAACAACTGCAAAATCCATCCTAGCTTAAAAACCTTTTAAACATTGAAATTATTTTTCCATATCCATAGATGTCCAAAAAACTTTCCAGGTCTGGCGAAACAAAATAACTCCAAACATCAGCAGACGATCGTCCAAAAACTGGACACCTATATGGATCACCAATCATAATAAAGCTAGAAGCTGCGGTGCTGACACTAAAAATTCAAATTACTAGTATAATGAGAAATGAAACTTAAAAGATACAATTTTTTATAATATAATAAAGCTTGAAAATTATATACTTGTTTATTAAAATTGAATTTTAATAAACAATAATTTGATTTTAATAATTGAATTGAATTGAATTTAATATATATGTATGAAAGGATAAAATAAGCAAGATTCTAAATTAATATTTAAATTAATATTAAATGATATCTTAATAGTATTAGTTCAGAATAAATCTTAATTTTAAGAACAACTTTGTGAGAGTTCTTTTTTAGCGCCCCAGTAAAGTTAGTTTTTCAGCAAAGCACGTCGTAGCGCGGGAATCGCGATTAGAAGAAGTTTCATAATCAAAATTATGCAATAGTTGAAATTAGCGGCAATGCATTGCGAAATACGAAATCCTGGATATCCGGGTCAGCCAATAAAAGAATGTGGGCTGGATTTTAGCTGACCTAATTAGCCAATAAGCATTCATAAAAATAGTTTGGGTTCCCGCCGAAATATCCATATAAAAACGGGAGCACCCGAAAATCGGGGTCTTTTTCCATGGAATCTTTTGATTAAATAGTTCACGTCAATAACAAGTTTAAGTTAACGGTCCCAGGAGGGGGATTGATTCGCGGTTCCACCGTTAATGGAACGATTTCGGCCCGACTCGGCTACGGATCTGTACAGCGTGCTCAAAATGATGTGACTGTTAATAAAGTGTAATATGACTGCCTTCAAATAAACGACTGCATCATCAATTGTGGAGTATTTCTTTGAGTGAACTCTCTTAATATGGAGTGACTGGAATTCATCATCCTACAAAAAGGAGATGTATTACAATGAAGCCGGTCAGGATAGTCTACCTGTAAAGGAAAGCCAACAAGTCAGCATGAAATAAGTTGTGGTCAGCACCTTATATTAGTTTTAATTATTTGAATGGAACTGCAATATTTTGCAATATGTCTTCCTGGGACCGGAATTTTTTCCAAACCAACCGGGAATTTATTCCAAAACCGGACCGGACTTTTCTAAATCAAGCCGGACGATGTCAGAAAGAAATAGTGCCCTTAAAAAGCAAGCAACATTAGTAACATCATCTGTACTCAAATGCTATTAGAAAGAAAAAATACTGACTTACACCAGTTTTGTGTGAAAGATGCCAGACAGTGCCTTTAGGAAAAAGAAGGAAAGACTTAACTTACATCACTTCGCTTCAAATGTTTCCGATTACGTTCTGAAAAACGTGTGACTTACGCCAGTTTTGATCCAAGCTGTTTCGATTGCTGTCTTAAGTGCCGTGTTTCAAGTGCTGCGATATAACAAACAGATGGCCTCTTCGGGATGTGTCGCAAGCCTGCCAGAAACACCTGCTTTTTTTATGTGTTAGCACAGATGTTTTGAATAAAATTCTCTTGCTCCACAGGAAATAAAAATAGGTTTTTTATTTTTTTTTTAAATTTATTATTGTGTTTTCATCTGAGTATAAATCAACAAAAGGGGTGAGTGATTTTATTTCATTTATATTTAGGAAGGATGATTTTTTATTGACTTTTTATTTATCTTAATTTGTTAATAAAAATGAATTATGATAATGTTTGACATCGTTTATTTTCGCGATATATTTTATGATTTGAATTGAAAATGTTTTAAGCTTAATTACTTGTTGTCAGATTTAAAATAATAATAATATACCAGATTTTTATTAAGTTTGCAAAAGTATTATATTTCATATGTTAAATTTAGAGATTTTCATAAATACTTATATAGAAAACTAAAATTTTTGAAATTTGATAAAAAAAAAAAAAATAATAATTAATTAATTAATAATAATAATAAAATAAAAGAAGATAAAGAAATAAAATAAATTCTTAATTGGTTATTATATTTTATGTTAAGAGATTTAAAAATAAAATTTTCATAAATATTTATATAAAAAATTAAATTTTTTTTGTTGAAAAACTTGATTCATTGTTTTCAGAAATAAGAATTTTGTTGTGTGCTATTTATTACTATAGACAAAGAATAGCCAGAAGTATTTATTTTGAACATCAATAAAGTTGATTTATTTGTTTATTATTCATATTTATTTAATATTTGGAGTTATTTAGGTGATACAACAACTGTGATATTAAAAAAAAAAAAAAAATAGACTATTTATATTGATTGTGATATTTAATTTATTGAATACTTTGTTAAAGCTGTGATAATTAATAAATACCGAATTTAATTAGCAAAATTAAATAAATTACCTGTTTCAAAAAAAAAAATAAAAAATAAAAAATAAAAAATTTCAAAATTTTGAATTGTGGATAAAATTAAACATGTCCGAAAGTGACACCTCAACATGTTTATTGACACCCCTAAGGGAACAGAGGAAAATTTACTTGTGGATACCAATTTAGAAAATAGTCTACTTAATGTGAGTAAACTGCCCTCCCCAAACGCACTAGTAAAGGCAATGAGTAGTGCAAATGATGTAAAGAAATCTTTAAATATAAATAAATCTCCCACTGTAACAGAGGACAATGTCCTCATTGCTTTTTGCCCTGAAAACGGCATGATGTGGACGTCCTGGCTAATGTATTTTCAAGCCTGGTGTGAGGAGAATGGAAAAGATGAGGTTTGGCGAGTCCGTAATATACAAAGATTTTTGAAGGGTAAAGCCCTCACAGTGTATATAAACAACAGTTTAAACATGCTTCATTGGGAGGAATTGGTTGAAATTTTTACAGAGGAATTCACGACACCAGGTGAAACATCTTTAACAGATTTCTCGAGCATTTGCTTTAAGGCGGGTGAAAATGTCATGGAGTATTATCAGAAAAAACTCCAAGTAGGGCGAGCACTAGGCTTAGAGCCCAAGTTTCTCATGGAAGGATTAACAGACGGATTGCCACTAACTTTAAGACAACTTGTTGTGGCTAATGCGCCAAAAACATTAAACGAATGGAGGGATCTTGTCCACAAATTAAATAAACTGCAGATATCTGAAAAATATGCTGATCCCCTTCCAAACAAGTTGCTAGGTCAATTTCAAAGGTTCACCTATCCACAAGACAGGGAAAATAGAAACCCAGTTCAATATGCTCCCCGACCACTACCCTGGAGTTACCGGTTTCCTCATGTGCAGAGACCACATATGGGATACCCTAATCAAAACAGACCAAATTGGACAAACAATACTCGACCCAATCTAAGAGGGCCTAGACCACATTTTTCAAACCCAAATACACACACTCACTTTCAAGGCACTTTGCCTCCTTTCCCGTGTAAACATTGTTCAAAACGCAACATTCCTAATGCTTTTCATTGGCATAGTGAATGCCCTTTCAAACGAGAAAATCCAACTCATGTCACAGAAGTGTCAACAGTGGTAGATAATACAACAGAAGGAACAAATAACACCTATTGACAGTTTGCCGCGACCGGTCGCATTATATACAAGGATATCCAAAGAAAAAACAAGCAAACTAATCAAGGTGTTAAACATCCAGAATTGTACTCTACCACTCCTTTAATCTTCGATAAGGGCAGCAGCTTCAGCATTATTCCTCAACATTTTGTTCATAAATTTAAACTTCAAACAAAAAAGGTCTCACCATTACACGTCATTCAAACACAGGGGATGTTGACAATTCGAGAAAAATGTTACTTTAAATTACAAATTGGTAATATTACAAAAAATATAGAAATGTTTATATTAGATAATAACTTACCTTATGCTCTCCTTAGCTTATCACATTGTTGTCTGTTTCAGTTGAATATTGATTGTGCTAAAAAGCTGATAAAACAAAATAATACCATTCTTCCATTGTTAAAAAATATATCTAAATGTACACAAACTTTACATATAACTTCTGAAAGTGAAAATACCAATAGTCAAAAGAAAAATTTTAATATTCCAACAAACAATAGAGTAAGGGAGTTCAAGTACACTCAAGTCACTGAGAACCACGTAAATCCTCAGTCTGCTAGAAAAGGAAAACTTCCTACTTTATTATCAAAATATGTCCAAATTTTTGCAAAATCTAAATATGATGTTGGAAGAATTCATATGGAACCACAGAGGATTCGTTTAACTTCAGATTTACCTATTTCTCTCAGAGCATATAGAACTTCCCCTAAGGAAGAAGAAGAAATTAAAACCCAAGTTTAAAATTTATTACAGGCCGGTATTATAAAAGAAAGTTGTTCGCCTTATTCCGCACCTGTAACTTTGGTGTATAAACGGGAAGAAGGCAAAAAGACGCGATTATGTATTGACTTCCGTAAACTCAATTCGATCACTAAAACAGATGCTGAACCACTTCCCAGAATAGATACTTTGTTAGATAAACTAGCTAAAGCAAAAATTTTTTCCACTCTTGACTTGGCAAGTGGATATTGGCACATTCCTATCCACCCAAAAGATACTGAAAAATTGGCTTTTGCTACAACTTTCGGATTATATGAGTGGAAATACCTTCCCTTTGGGCTTAAAAATGCCCCTGCTATCTTCAATCGAACCATTAGAAGGATTCTAAATAAATACAAAATAGACTTTGCCTGTAATTATTTTGATGATATAATTGTATTTTCACAGTCAGTAGATGAACACTTCCAACACCTACAACAACTTTTGAATATATGTGTTAAAGAAAACTTAAAATTAAAACTATCAAAATGCAATTTTGCCAAAACAAAAATTAACTTTTTAGGATACGAAAAAACTTATGGCCTAATTACCCCTGATAATCCAAACATTGAAGTAATAAAAAATTTGAAACCGCCAAAAAATGTCAAGGAATTACAGAGAGTTTTGGGATCAGTTAACGTTTATGCTAGATTTATTCCAAAATATGCCGAAACAAGAGCTCCTTTAAATAATTTATTAAAGAAAAATGTCCCCTATGTTTGGGACCAGAAATGTGAAAAATCCTTCCAAAAATTAAAAAATGCTCTTATACGTAAACCTATTTTAAGACTTTATGATCCCAGAACTCCCTGTCAGTTATTTGTTGACGCCTCGAGTCATGGTGTGGGATGTGTTGTTAAACAGGCAGATGTGAATGGTACTTTACACCCAGTGGCATATCGTTCAAGAAATTTACGAGATTATGAAAAAAATTATGCAATTACGGAATTAAAATGTTTAGCAATTATTGATGCCTTAGATACCTTTTATCATTATTTGCACGGTCAAAAGTTTGTCATACATACGGATCATGCGTCTTTCACTTGTTTAAAAAATGTTAAAAATTTAAGAGGAAGATTATTCCGCTGGTCCCATAAACTTAGTATGTTTGACTATGAAATTAAATATCAAAAAGGATCAACAAATATTGAAGCTGATATGCTATCTAGATTGCCTGTTTTGGAAAATGTGTCACACCATGTACACCTCCTAGACTTAAATGAAATTAAAGAAAACCAGAAAAAAGAAAACATAGGTATTAACATTAAGAAAATTCTTGAAATTGAAGATGTAATTGCAATTAAAAAGAAAGGTTTGTATAAGGTAATAGTCCCGATGTCATTAAGATTACGCCTCCTACAGAAAACCCACACTCAATTTGGACACCCAGGAATTTATAAAATGATAAATTTAATTACACCACAGTATTATTGGCCTAATATTAATAAAGATATTGAAAATTTTGTAAAACATTGTCATACCTGTCAAATAAATAAAAAATGTAGACAAAAACGGTTTGGTTCATTACAGGAAGTACCGCCAACAGATAAACCTTTTGAATGTTTGTCTTTGGACACTGTTGGTGGAATTAACTACTATAATTCTACAAAAAAAAATCTGCATTTGGTCGTGGACCATGCAACCCGTTATGTGTGGGGATTTCCATCAAAAAGCGTTACCACTGAAACTTATACAAACTTTTTAAAACAACTTTTTCAAATTCAAGTACCTAAAAAATTGTTAACAGATAGGAATGCAGCATTCACGGCATCCCGTTTCAAAAAATTCCTTCGAAATTATGATACAAAACATTTGTTAACAAGTAGCCATCATCCCGAATGCAACGGGAAAGTCGAGCGCCTCAATCAGACTATTGTTACGCGTCTAAAATGTAAGGTTAACTCTTCTTCAAATAAAATTCCCTGGACTAAATTAATTGATGAAGTTTTAAATCAATATAACTTAACACCTCACTCTGTAACTCAATTCCCACCTAGTTATTTATTATTAGGAGAATTACCATATGAACCATTATTAGTAAACAATAGTTACTATCCTTCAGTTGATGAAGCTAGAAAAATAGCAAAAGAAAAAACAATACAATATCATAAAAAAAAACAAAATCCGATTTGATGCTCGATTTCTCCCTGTTAAATTTAAAGTTGGTGATGAAATTATTTATGAAGAATTCCAATACCCCAACACACGTAAATTAAGTCCACCTTATTCAGGCCCTTACACAATCTTAAAACAAATATCTGAAGTTAATTTTGAAATAGACAAACCCAGTCCCCATTTTAAAAGAAAGTCAGAAATTGTTCATTCATCTAAGTTAAGATACTATAATAACCCTCAAAAATTCAAATTACGTCATGAATAATTTTAGTTAGGGATCAACTCCATGCCCCAAGTATTTTTTTTTTATTTATTTATCATTCTCGTGATCTTCTGATCTTCACCACTATAAAGTGATCAGAGAGTGCGGGAAAATGATTTGTTTTTGCCCTCTGTAAAAATTCACCAATTACCACCTTTATCCCAACTCACCTTTTTGGAAAGACTTGACTTCTCACAAGTTCAGGGGTCAAGTTACCCACAAAAACAATTTTTTTTGTTGGCTTGCCAATGGCTGACCAAGCTCTATGTTGATACCAATGTGGTATTTTAAAACAATTAATTATTAATTAAAGTGATTAAGTTGGTTTTATGTAAAAAGTTTGTAAAAAGAAAAGACCTAGTAGTACTGGTATTCTTAATATTAGTAGTAGTATTATTAGAGTGTATTAAACACTATTGTATTTATTAAATAGTTTTATGTGTCTGTTAAATGTTATATTTATGAAAAAATTATTTATGTTAGTATGTAAATAAAGTTTCTAGAAATTGTTAAAAATGTACTATGATATAATTGTTTTTCATATACTTTATGTTTGATTAAAATATCTTTGCATTATTAAAAAGATACACAAAGAAAAACACAGATTTTGTGAAAAGAAAAGTTTGTTTACAATTTACAAAACATTTTTTACAATGTACTGTTAAAATTACAGTGTTATAATTATTGTTATACATATTCTATATGGACTCAATAACCAAGATCAGACTTTTTACAACAATTATTTATTGTCAACGATCAACGTTATTATTCAAGACATTTAAAAACTTTATTGGCCAAAAGGAACTTTACATTTTAAAGACTTTCCTCAACAAACTAGTTTGTACATAAGAAAGATATCTTGTCAAAAATGTTATGCCGGTAAACATGTTATGTTGTAATTTTTTTTTTCAGTATGTCATACGTTTTCATATATTATTAAACTTTTCTTATGTTTGTAAACAAGTGCTGTAAATACCATTATATGTATCAGGCGAGCACGTTGACCAGTCCAACATACAAGTAAATAAATTAAAAAAGAAAATTAATTTTTTAATAAATAAAGGGAAAGGCCATAACTCCTACTTAAAATGATTCCATAACAAAATATTTCAGACGAAATTTTCTAAAAAATAAAATTTTCCATTTTTAAATAAAATTTTCCATTTTAAATAAATTATTCAAAAAGTTAAGTTTTATAATTTGTCAAATTTTCCATTTTAAGTTTAACTTTCTACTGGAGTATCTTCTACTTCTGAGGGACTTCCCACATACTTGCAGGCAAGTATGGGGGAGCGTCGGCTTGGAGGGGGGGATATGAAAGGATAAAATAAGCAAGATTCTAAATTAATATTTAAATTAATATTAAATGATATCTTAATAGTATTAGTTCAGAATAAATCTTAATTTTAAGTACAACTTTGTGAGAGTTCTTTTTTAGCGCCCCAGTAAAGTTAGTTTTTCAGCAAAGCACGTCGTAGCGCGGGAATCGCGATTAGAAGAAGTTTCATAATCAAAATTATGCAATAGTTGAAATTAGCGGCAATGCATTGCGAAATACGAAATCCTGGATATCCGGGTCAGCCAATAAAAGAATGTGGGCTGGATTTTAGCTGACCTAATTATCCAATAAGCATTCATAAAAATAGTTTGGGTTCCCGCCGAAATATCCATATAAAAACGGGAGCACCCGAAAATCGGGGTCTTTTTCCATGGAATCTTTTGATTAAATAGTTCACGTCAATAACAAGTTTAAGTTAACGGTCCCAGGAGGGGGATTGATTCGCGGTTCCGCCGTCAATGGAACGATTTCGGCCCGACTCGGCTACGGATCTGTACAGCGTGCTCAAAATTATGTGACTGTTAATAAAGTGTAATATGACTGTCTTCAAATAAACGACTGCATCATCAATTGTGGAGTATTTCTTTGAGTGAACTCTCTTAATATGGAGTGACTGGAATTCATCATCCTACAAAAAGGAGATGTATTACATGTATATATATATATATAAGTAAGAAGAATATATATGTAGAACTGTATATAATAAATATTTATATATATTATATATATAATATCATAGATAGCATAATATCGTAAACATACAGTGTGTTTCACCATAATAAAGTCACTGTGATTGCATTAACATGAAACAAAACAATAAAAATGAAGCAAGTATAAGTCTAAATACAAATATATATTTTAAAAAAATAACTCAATTCCTGTCCAACTTAGGCATGAAAATTTTATGAATGTTTAAAAAAAGAGGAGAAAGTGTCCCGCAGAAATAACGGCACTACTGTTATGGCCAATAGGTGCACCATGCTTATGTAGGACTTGAAATAAATGATATAGCATACCATTTACCAATCCTTAGAGGAAATTAGCATCAATATTACCCTGATGTACAATGATGTCAGCCTTAAATCCTGTTACAGACTGAAATTGTCTTCCATTGGAATATTTTGCCCTTCTCGGGATACCGTATACATATTCTTAATAGTTGCGATCAGGGGAAAGTAAAGAGCAATCTATGTTATGAAAATCATTATGCAATAACCATTCACAAAATTTTTTAACTTGAATGGAGTTATTAACCTGCTGGAAAATTCGGCTTATACCTCTGATTCTCAACAAAAATGGTAGTAAATGGGTTTCTATCATTTCTTGGAAATCAGTAATCTTCAAATGATCTGGGGGAAAACACAAATTAAATTTATTGCTATAGCTGAAACCTTCCTACATGATTAATAAGTCTCTACCTTGTATTTTTTTTTTTTTTTTTAAGATTTCATCTTCTTTTTTCATGTCATTCCATTAACAAGCAAAGTCATCTGTGCCAGCCATATTGAATTTTTTCTAATCTCAGACCATAACATGACACCACTGGTCCTTATAGATTCGATGGTATTTGGTCCAATGTAAGTGCAAGGTTGATGAGCTTAAAAATATGACAAGTGACTACGCAGTACTGTTATAAAATAAAACTGATATTTATTATAGTTAAAAAATAATGCAAAAGTACTATTAAATTCCATTTATTTACTTTCTTATTTACTTATTTTTAGAAAAGAATAACAACTTCTTTGCTTTAAAGAGATAGTTAAAAAAAAAATGTCCGAGGTCAGTGACATTTTAGAAAATGTAAAATTATTCATTGTGTAGAAAATAAATAAATAAATAACTATCAAATTTAGTGTTTAATCGAAGTTTCTTTAAAAGTGATACATTCTTTTCCTAATGAATGTTATTTCCTTTAATTTTTGCCGAACTTTTCAATAGTTTAAAGAAATGATAAAAATGCAAATAATAATAATAATAGTAATAATAATAAATGTTAGCGAAAAAAATAGTTTCACTTTTGTGTCATAAACTTATATTGTTCCCTTTTTTGTTATTTGGGAGTTTTTCTTTTCTTTAGATAATTCCTTTCCAGAATAGTTTTGTAAACTGAGTACGACAGTTTGTCACATACTTAAACTTATATTGTTTGTTGAATTTAGACATTCTGTAGAAGTATCGATATATATATTTTCATTAAGTATTTTAGAAAGACATCAATTTATAATGATATAAATAAGTTTTTTTAATTAATGTGAAATGCTTTAATTTAATTTTTTTGTTTAAATGAAACTTTTTTTTTTTTTTGCTTTTTTTAAAAAAAAATATTTATAGTTATATTGTAATAATTTTAAGTTAGTTATTAAATTTTAACTGGCAAAAAATCTATGATATATAGCAATAATTATTTCCTTTACAAAAGTAATATTTATTGATGAAATAGAATTTTAATTATTATAAAGGATGACTTTTTATTCAAAATTTATACACTAAATACATGCATATGAATGTTCAGCTATTAATTGCATTAAAATTCTGAAAAATTACTAAGAAATCTTAATGAATAAAATCTTCTTAAAAACATTTTAGACAGAAAAATATTTCAGGGTTACTAGTTTTCCTTTGACTAACATACCCTGTGAATAGAAAAAGTATTATAATCATGAAAAAATGTGAATATACAATCATGATATGTATATGTTTTGACAGATTCTAAATATCTTTTTACTATTTTTTAAGGTGATGTGTGTAGATATATACGTATGCATGTGAATATATGTAAGCATGTGTATGTGTGAGTACAGTTGTTGTATATACAGGATATATTCACGGATGCATGTATAAATGAATATACATTTGGCAACAAAATTATTGAATCACATATCCACACTTTTTATATATATGTTTTTAGTTTGATTTTTGTTTCACCAACTTACGTTTTTATAAACAGTATAAGACTAAGATCATGATTCAATCAATATTTACTTAACAAAACAGTATTAGGTGTCCACCGTTTAATTAGGAATTATTGCTAGTGCTTCAATAATCTTGTTGCTAACTATATCGATATAGTACGGAAAGACTCATTGTAAAGGCGAGTGCTAAAAATAAAATGTTTAAAACGTGTATTTTTTTTTTTTTTTTGTTGTTGTTGTTTGCTTGGACTGAGGAGTATTAGTCTCAATATGGGATTTTTGCAGTGTCATTTTTCGATAGTTGGACATTTATCGAAATCTAAAATTTATCGAAAATATAATTGAATAATTTGAAAGCGATGTTATTAAAAAAAAACAAAAAAAAAAACAAAAAAAAAACCAATAGTCCTCCGTCCTAAACTAAATTCTGCTTTTGCCAGAATTTCATCAAAATCATTTTTTTTTTTTTTTTTTAAGAAAAAGAAAATTAATCAAAATCAGTATCGAAACAAACACTATCGAAAATTTTTTTTATTGTAATTCGAATTATATTATTACATATTTTACTATATGTCGAAAAATAAATTAACTCGTGAATAATTTTTGGCAACTATTATAAATTAAAATAAATAATTTAATAAAAGTTTAGAAGTTATAATTTCTAATTATATTTTTATTTTATTTTAATTTATTGTTAACTAGAAAAACCCCGGTTCGGGAACGAACAGAATTCTGAATGCAAGAAAATTTTTAAAATCAAACTCGAAATGCCAGATGCTGGTTGCGTGTCCATAGATCAAATTTTGTTAATGAAATCATTTTTAAATTTATAAAATCAATGAAGGTAGTGAATCAAAGAAGGCTTTGACCGCTTCGCTGGTCACTATATTTAAAGGACACTTTTTTTTTTTTTAATCGCTTTTTAAAAATAAATAAACAGCGACTCACTTATTCGCAGACTCTCGGGTGCCTGCGTCTATCGTCTGTGACAATAGCTTACCAGTGGGCTTCCGTTTGAGTGCTTATCAGATGACACTTTCGAAAAGGACAGTATCGAAAAAAAATGAAATAGCCATTTTACATTTGAATCCCATTTACTTATGAACAACACTATAAGTGGCGTACATAATATTTTCTTTCACGTTATTTTCTCTCTATATATTTATTTTATTTTATTTTATTATTATATTATTATTTTTGCCATTTTCTAAGATTAAAAAAAAATATTGTGAATTTCATTGCATTCGATTATCGAAATCATAATGTAAAAGTAAAGCAAAAAAGAACCCAAAACTATGTTAATGAAGATGAATAAAAGCACTCAAATTTGTCTCCCCGAATTGCAAAAACACATAACAATTGGTTCATGTGGAAATAATTCAACACGGCCGTTAATAAAATAAATATATTTAGAATAAATTTCTTTTAACGTAACTTATTGCATTGAATTATTTAGAAGGATGAATTTCTCGTTAAACATATCACCATCTAACCATATTACATAATTTTTCTTCATACCAAATAATTATAATCTTTTCAAAAAGTAACCTGTTTCAAAAAACACATAATTTCATTCATTTTATCGGACTTATTCATTTTTCCTTTCCAAACATGCATATGTATAGGAAGTATTGTAATCATAACAAAAATCTGACTTTGCGATTTTGTCGTATCTATACTCTTTCAAATCCATTAAATTCCTTTCTGCTATTTTTACGATGACGTATGTATGTGTGAGAGAGAGTAGGTTACTTTCGCTTACTTTAATTTATAACAACAGATTAAGGATTATTTTATCTTTGGAAAGTCGAGTGAAGTCACTCCAGATTTTTAATCTAAGTTGCAGCTGTAAAAATGGGGGGGAAAAGTATCAGTTATAACTACTACACTATTGCTCAAAAGTTTAGCAAGATTTGCAAACTATCTTTTTTTTTTTTTTTTTTTTTTTTCAATTTAAAAACTTATCTCTCGATGAAATGTTTTCAAACATTGGTATTTAAAGAACTGGGTCTTCCTCCTGTTTTTCAGTGAAGATTCATATAACACAACATTCAGAGGGCTGGAAACAAATTGCGCAAAATCAATTATGTTTGGGATCACCCTGTTTCGTTAAGTAAACGATATGAACTATAACTTTAGAGTATGTTAATACAGTCACAGTTTAATTTGTGGATGAATTTGTGTGACGGTAGTATATTAAATAATGGAGATATAAGCATTTATTTTAAAACTCCAAAACAAATTAGCATGTATTTTATTTATAATACATAGAGTTTTTAACGAAAATTATTTTCACTTTCGGATGACTTGGAAAGACACTTTTAAAACAATATACTGCAATTGAAATACAAATACCTCAAATATCTTCTGAAATACGAAACTTTTATGGAAAATGTTTTCACTGCGCATATGCGAAAGATACAATCAATTTATTGCATAGGTAGAAAGCTGGATAGATTGGGCAACTTTTATCAAAAGTGCATTTGAACAGAGTAAAAATTAAGCAAATTCTACGAAAAAGAACGAGCTAGATGTGAGATAATTTCCAAGAGTTTAAATTTCTTTAGGGGTTTTCCACATGCCGCGTAATTAATTTAAAGATCCAATTATTTTAACCACTTAGAAAAAGTGAAAAACCCCTTAACATCTCACAAATCTTAGTAAATAAACAAAACTTTGTTAGAGTTACAAACTTAGAAGGGGTTTAATGCATGCAACATATGAAGGGTTATTATAAATTAATTATTGCTATAAATTCATCAAGAGAAAGCAATTTTTTATTTATTATTTTTATGAGAAAACTATGTATTTTTTTATTCATATATTCAACATTTAAAAGAATGTTTTTGCGATGTACATAACAAGAAAACGAATAAAAGTTCGATTTTTTTTTTTTTTTTTAATTGTTTTCAAAATTTCTTCTCGACGCTTTCATCTCTAGTAAAAGATTAAATAGTACAGGGTTGCCATAATTAAATCAGAATACTCACAGTGCTCTGTCGCACAATCGAATTGAAAATGGCGCCAAATTTTGAAGGAAGGTTAAAGAAGACGTGGGAAGAATGGCTATGAAATAGTTAAAAAAAATAAAAATAATAATAATAGTTTCAAATGTCATAACTAAATACATATGAGGCGATGTGTAATAGAAATAGAGGTTTCAAAAAGGATATAATGGAGACAAATTAGCGTTGTGTGCTGTTTTAAAATAAGAAATGGCGACAAATGCAGCACTTAAAAAAGTGCACAAATATCAGTTTTAAACTCGCAGTACAAAACACTGCGAATATTATCGTTTAATTATAGCCATCTTGCTTTTTAAGCAGTGATCTAACAAGGAAACATTCAAAAGGTGTTGTCTTCAAAAAATATCGAAAAAAATATATGTGAGTCTACTCTTCATAAAATATCAAAAAGTGAAAAAAATTATCGGCTGTAATGAATTACAGCGACCACAAAAAGTTATCAAAATTAAGCATTTTTGACGATTTAGCGCTGTTAGGCGATACGTGCGATAGCACCGAGATTGCCGTTACATGAACAAAACGGTGTTTTGCTTCTCCACCAAGTATTTAAAATCAATCGCCTGACAGTGAGAAATCGCCAAATATACTTAATTTTGATAATTTTTTTTGGTCGTTGTAATTCATTTCACCCGATAATTTTTTCACTTTCTGGTGTTTTATGAAGAGTAGAATCACATTTTTTTTTTCAATAATTTTTGAAGGCGACACTTTTTGAATGTTTCCTTGTAAGACAATATTAACAACAATTCTGTAGACTGACGGTTAAAAAAAAAATGTTCTAATTATATGTTCTTATCAAAAAGTAATGACAAAATTCTATTATTCAATTACACCGGATAAGGCAGGATTACTATATTCAACATGAAACATAATGGTATTAAAATGCAACTGTTAAAGTTTGTAAAACTATTATGAATTGGCACAAAAAACAATTTAAAAATCTTTAAAAAAGCAATTTTGAAAACTGTTTTGATTTATATAAAAAATATGTAAATAATAGATTGCTTATAATAGATAAACAAAATTGACGAAATTCTTGAAAATAAAACTGATTTTGAATGTGAATCTTAAAATAAAATGGTTTTGGTAATTGAAGATAAATTTTATACCTTTAGTAACCAGAAATCAAATCACTTTTTATTATTATTATTATTATTATTATGAATGGAAAAAGGATTACATAACAAAAACTGCACTGATATTTTCTTTCTTTCATTCTACGAATTCCATTTACAATGAAAATAATATATGAAATGAATTTCTTTCGTATCGCAAAAAATAGTTCGCAGTTATTACTTTGAGAAACTTAAGAAGCCACAACCTTTTTGGAGTAGGAAATCTTAAGTGTAACTTTTATAAATGCATTTCCCTTTGTGATTTTTCTTATTATTGGATTGTTTATTTTGTTATCAACAGTAATTTGTTTATATAGATATGAATTATTTTTTTTAATGACATTACATACATTAAATATATATATATATATATATATATATATATATTTATTTATTTATATAGTTACATATATACATAATTACATAGATAAGAAATATATATTGCTTTTCGTTGCATTTAATTGTCGAAAATAAACTATTTAAAGTCTTTTCTATTGTCATATGCAAGATAAAACTATTCAAGACAAGTTAAAATTGCAGAAAATATTTTATCACGCAGTACATGTATTTTTAATCAAATAACACCGTTAGTCGTTTCTTAAAAAAAAAAAAAAAAAAAAAAAAAAAAAAATCTGGTGTGAAACAACGACACGACTTCCATTACTTACTATTATATGCATCGTATGCATTTTTTGGAGATAATATGGTCAGAAGACATAAAATTGACCTATCAAATTATACACCTAAATTTTTCTGGTACGAGAAAATTTATACACATGTTATAAAATATATTTACATAGCGAATTTAAAAATAGGAAGAAGAAAAAAATCGGTTTAGCCATTTTTCGAAACATTAATTTCCGACATCTAAAAATGATCTACCCAAACTTGACGACTGATAATTTTCCTTTAAAAACCAAGTAATACGTAAGAAAGGATATCTAAAATGGATTTATGCAACAATTTTCAAGAAAATCATTAGAGCCGTTTTCGAGATAACGACTTTTGCCAAAACTTGGCATACTCAATTATTGACCGGAAAACAATAATTACATACAAAAAGATATTTAAAAGGCAGTTAATATGGCAAGTTTGAAAAAAATCCGCGCAGTCATTTTTAAAGGAAAGCACTTGCGAGGCCCGAAATTTAGCTATTTATACAGGACTTCTATCAATTTTCCTGAACTGATCAACTTTATCATTCGAAAGGACATCTAATAGAGTGTTTATATAGCGACTTAGAAGAAAATCGATAGAGTCGTTTTTGAGATACAGACTTACGGTACCACTTCCGGTTTCCGATGTCCCACTTCCGTTTTTCCAATTTTCACCAAATTTTGAAAAAATCATCTGTACACCAGACCTGTTCCAATTGTCAAGTTTCGTAGTTCTATCTTTATAAGTTTCCGAGATATAATAGTCAGAAAATTCCCCACAATCGTACATACGCACAAACATATACACACTGACCAATTGCCCAAATCCACTTTTTTGGACTCTGTGCTCTAATGTCACAAAATTATTTTGTGTGTCCCTGTAAACGAGCCATAAACATTATTTACAATAGTAAAAACTATACAACCTATTCTACTCAGCTGATGAAGAAATGTTTGTAATTTTTCGAAATTTGAATAATTACCTGATATTTTTGAAGCACAGTTGTAAGGTCTGTACATAAATTATCATAGAACGCATTTTTTTTTTTTTAATTCAGAAATTATGCTTTTAAGCATCTCAATAATGTACGATGCTTTCATTTTCTTGAATGCAGTGTAACAACCCTAACAGCACATATTCTCCAAATATCATCCTCAGGATGTCCTATGGAAAAAAAGGACGTCTATGAACCGCCTATGGACATCTTCAGGATGTATTGTGGATAAATGTGCTGTTAGGAAATTGTAATATGCGCTTAAACGAAATTATACCCATATGTCGTAATGATAAGAAATGCTTTAGTGTGGCCTTATACATGAACCTTAAACAACATACATGACAAACATTGTACAGCTCTTTCTGTGTGATGCGTGAACATGTCTACCATTTTTCAAGTCAGTCGGAAGATTTTTGCGCCCACTATTGCGGTATATACAAATTCTGTCCGTAAGGCATAATTAAAAAGTAAAGCTTTTGCGTGTCCCTGTACATGAACTACAGATACAATACACGTCTAAAACTATACAGCTAATTCATGTGGCTCATGAACATGTGTACCAATTCGCAAGTCAACAGGAGGATTTTTTCCGTTCGTTATCGTGAGATAGACAGGCAGAAATCAAAATGATCTTTTTCAGTCTTCACATGGAGGGCTCCACCATAGATGCCAATATTTTAATTTAAACCGGAGTGTTTTTAGCCCTGTCTTTATTTAGCACCACTTTATTTATAGAAAAAAATTCTCCAATATGTAACTTCGATAAAATAAGAAAAAATTATCCTTAAAAAAAAGTGGTATGTGAACAAAAGGCGAAGCTAAAAACACTCCGGAATAAATTAAAATGTTGGCATCTATGTTCCACTGACGTTGCGGCATTTAGAATGCGATCTTCTGGATGCACTCTATGAGTCATATAAACATTCAAAAAAAGAAAGTCTGTGGTGTTACATAAAGAGGCATAAAGTAAAAAAAAAATGCAATTCATTCTTTAATAAATTATTATATCCATCCTTTTCTTGTTATTTCTATTTAAATATTTGTTAAATTTGCATACATTGTTATGTTTTGGTATTCGTGTATTGTCCGTGAATGAATCACAGGCCTTGCAGAGGCTTAAAATTCATTTACATAAGATTTCAAAAGATTCTAAAAGAAGTCTGTCAAGCAAGTATCAAATTCATTTACACCAGAAAACACAGATTAAATAATAGTTGACAACATAAAAATGAAAGCGTAATTTGCATTACTAGCATAACGCACGGTATAAGCTGTATTCAATAGCACATGCTTGGTGAAGCGAGAGCTCTTAACACCGTAAAAGCTTTTTTTCAACTGAACTTCATGGTCAAAATGCATTTCTTATATATAGCCTCGTATATTTCCAGAAATTTCCGGATATTTCGTAAAATAATCTATTTAGAGCTTTGATAATCGATAAATTGTTAATAAAGATTTTCTTGCGAAAGTCGCGAACTACTCACTAAGGGGCAATAAACTTCCCAACATGGCACCAAATTTGACGCCAAGGCTAATTCTGCCCTGAATAAATATTTTGATGTTTTTTTTGAAGAAAGGTGAGCTATTTTAATACTAAATCAACGTAGAAATGACAAAAATTTGCCTTTTATAACATGACTAATCGTACCTAAGTAAAATTACATAAAAATAACGCTTAGTATTTAAAAATTCGAAAATATATTATTGCTCTCTCGTTTAAAAATCCTGTAAAATTCTTAACAGCCTATTAAAAATGTATTTTTGTGAAAATGTCGAATATTTTTGAGTGGAAAAGAATTCTTTTAGCAAAAGAAAAGTGATTCTAATCCACGAATGAATTTCATTTCATGAATATTCTCTAATCAGTTCAATAAAACTGTCACTCATAAACAAAAGTCATGAAAATAACGTTAAATATATAATAGAACAATTTTTTTGCGGATTCACGAGCAATGTCGAACTGATTAAACCACCGTCATTCGCAGACGACTATTCTCAACAAATGACCACCTACACAACTGAATACTTTTACGAAAGACACGTCCTCTTGTATAGAACTGTTCATGATTTGGTGAAATTTAAAGATAGTTAGCACCAGAAATTAATTAATCCCTCAGGAAAATTGCAGTAATTCGGATCCCATTCAAAATAAAACTTTACATTTTTTTTTTTCTAACCTTAAACTATTATTTGGCTGATAAGTATCCAAATTTTTCGCAAAGGTCTTTTCGGCCAACGTATGACCAATTAATGAAACCCTTTTACTTGGCTTTTTCCAATAAAACAATCTTTTCTGCAAAACTAGTTCAGTTACAAGAAAATGATACAATAAGAAATGTCTGAACACAATTGAACGCTTTCAGGAAAGTTACATTTGTTTTTATAGAATTGGTTAAAATTGGTGAAATCTAGGGGAAATTTACAAATGATGTAATAAAAGTATTCATATATATGTATATTAATAAATCATCATTCAAATTTAATACCATTATTTTTAAAACCCATATTTCAAATTCATATGGAAATAAAATATTTAAAAAAAATTTAAAAGTAAAGAGTTTTTCCTATTAGCTTGATTCGCACGGACTAAGAAAAATGAAATTATTAAATAGAAATGTTACCACCTATATTTCATACTTTAGTTAATTTTAAAAAATCTAATTGTCGTGTCGAAGATTTGTTTGCGCCCCTAGATTCAGAAAAATCGCCTCTTTCATTTGGTACAGAATTTGTAACCATAGAACTATTTCTAATTTATTTTCCCCTTTTTCCGTTGTTAAGCCGGATTCGGCAGAACGTTTATGACGGAGAATGTAAGCTGAAAAAAAAATAATCTTACATTGTCATTGGTCACGTGTAGTAGAAATTCCCAATAAAAATGCAACTTTTTTGTTGCCACCAAAATATCATACTTTAGTTAATTTAAAAAATCTAATTGTCGTGTCGAAAAATTGTTTGCATCCCTGGATTCTGGATTCCGAAAAATCGCACCTTTCATTTGCTACTGAATTTGTAACGATAGGACTGATATTTCTAATTTATTTTATGTGTTACACGAAAGTTTTTGCCACCTAAATTTCATACTTTAGTTATTTTATAAAAGTCTAATTTCGTGTCGAAAAACTGTTTGCACCCCTGTATACAGAAAAATCACCCCTTACATTCGGTACCGAATTTGTAACAGTAGGACTGATATTTCTAATTTATTTTCCCCTTTTATCCGTTTTTAACCCGGGTTAGGCAGAAGGTTTATGACATAGAAAGTAAACCCATATTTCAAACTCATATGAAAAAAAAAAAAAAAAAAAAAAAAAAACTGAAATTCTGCGCTGCGCTAGAAACGTTTATCTCGGTAAACTCGGATATCCAGGAGTTAACTCAACATCCAGGAATATTAATATCAATATATATATATATATATATATATATATATATATATATATATATATATATATATATATATATGTACATACAGAGTGTTTTCGAATGGACTCCCGAACTTTGAAATGACATAGCTGCGAAACAGTGAGAGATAGGTAGACGTAAGAAGTGGTATATCTGACAGACAGATCTGACACTTTCTATGTGATTAAAGTACGAAAAGTTTTCTGGTCTGGGACTTTTTTAACATATTAAATTTTTGTTGAAAACAGCGACTTGCAATTGTAATTTTTGTATTTATTAATTTTGTGCTTAATAGTTTTGTATTTATTCTCCTATTTGTTAAAATTACAGAAAATGCATATTATTTTTTCTATTATTGTTTTCTTAGATATTTTTTATGTATTGTATTGTAATTAGGTTTATGCACGTATTCTAGTAAAGTTTAATTAATTAAGTTACTTCATAAGATATTTTTAATGATCATCTCAACTCCGAAGTTTGCTGAATACAACCCAACTCTTACAGTCAGTCTGGTGCTTATTGGCCTTCATAATTACCTATACTTCGTAATTTTTTGCAATTTCCTATATATCATTATTGTTACATTTGTTGATTTCATCTTTCAAGTTTTTTTTTTTTCTTTTGTATATCACAGATGGTCAAGGTCAGCCGATATTCACGTTATTATACGGGTGAAATTGTTTATCAAATTAAACGTTACTTAATTTTTTTTTTTTTTTTTTTTTTTTTTTAAATTCCATTTTCACAATATGAAATTACACACAGCAATTAAAATTCTAGTTTTCCAAAAAATTATTTCAAAAAATTTTTTAATTTGAATTTTGAGTTTAAATACGTAAAAAATTAACTATGTACATTTTTTTTTTTTTTTTTTTTTGAGCTTATGTATGAAATATTAAAATTTTAAAAATTCAATTAAAAAAAAAACGGATATAAATGTTAACGATTGTGAATTTTAAGAATGTGGCAACATAATTCAAAAATATTAATTAGGGAATGAATAATTCTGTAAATAATAATAATAATAATTATAGTAATAATAATAATAATAATAGTAATAATAATAATAATAAAAAGTAAAAAAATAAAGAAATAAAGAAATAAGTAAATAAATAAATAAAGCCATAGATTTACATGGGATTTGTTGACCAGAGACTGGAAAATCGTAAAAGAAAGTGAGAATTATTTAGTATTTGGTTTAAAATGACTCTATTGTATACAATTTTGCACTTTGTGTGCTCTCGGAACAGTTAGGCGACCCTGATTATTAAACTCTTCATGTTTTGAGCGATTTTTAACTGTTTCAAGCGTTTATTAAATTTATGATTGTTCATGTTTGTTAAAATCTCATAGGGAATTATACTCTTCTTTATTGTTAATTTGTCAGTTATCACTATATTGTTAAATCAATTTCTTATTCGTTTTACAAATTTTGAAGATAATAATTAAATGAGTTTTGCGGACTTCTTCATATCTCTAATTAAACTCTTGCAGGCTATATTTTTAATTCTTGTGGATAATTTATTCTTCTGTTTTTATACATTATAGAAACATTGTAACAATAGATATGTACCAAATATTACAATTAATTATACCACTATATAACGATTAATATTGTTGTGTACTTGGGAGTTCGTGAATTGTCCGAGAATAAAAAATGAATCTTACAAAAGCTGGAAACTTTATTTACAGAAAATTCTTGAAAAATATAGGTCTATAAACAAAGTATCAACTTCACTTTCACCAGTAAACACTGCTTTAGATAACAGCTGTCAACAGCAGATTCACAGTACAAATTGTATCAGAGCATTAACGCACATCAAGGCTGTAATCCAAAGAAGCTCAGACCTCTTTCAGTAGCAGTAAAAGAATTTGGCGAAACTCAACCGAGGCTGACTTATTTGGCGCATTGGACCTCCTTTTATACCTCTATCAAACCCAGAATGTTCTAGTAACTCGCAGAACATTGGAGTTACACTTTTCTTAAATAGTGTATCGATAATAAGAATTGTCTCGCCAAAATCACGTAAAAAGTCGCCAAGGAGAGAAAACATCGCCAAATTTGACGCCAAACACATTACCTTTCTTATTGGAGCTTTTTAATGCGTTTTTGAGGAAAGATTAGCTATTTTACGGGAAAAAGAGCTAGCAATGCAGAAAATTGACATTTTGTCACCTGATTAAGCCTCTTTGAATAGATTTACATGAAAATAACTAAGAAATATTTACAAATTCGTAATAATATAATTAATTACACCACTTAATATAATGATTAAATAAACCCTTAATCGTTACATATATTTTACAACCGATTTTTTTTTTATACACAGTATATGAAATACTATATAATGTATTGAATTATAACTGAACTTTATATGTGGGTATTTGATAGCTTATTACCAAGATCACAAGGAGTTGTTTGACATAATAAAACGAACGTAAGAAGGTAAATGTTTATTTATCACGCATATATTGTCATTTTGCCTCCTTTTATAATCGATATCAGCGTCAATGGCTGGCAGACGATTTTTTGCAGTCCCGCGCGGGCTGCGCGCGCACAACTTAAGGGATACACGCACTGCGCACGGGTAAAAAAAAAATCATTTCTGATCGGGTAAAAACTCACACCGGGTCCCCACTGCCTTTGGCAGCGCAGACGTGCGCGCTGCGCGCGCACGTAAGAAAGTATACTTGCGCTGTGCGCACATATTCCTTATCAAGTCAAATTTTTATTCAGAAAAGAAAATAAAAAAAAATCATTTCTCATCAGGTAGAAAGTGGGACCGGGTCCCCACTGCCATCAGCATCGGAGTCCCTTGCGCGCTGCACGTGCACAAGTTAAGGTATACATGCGCTGTGCGCGCCTGTTCCTTCCCTGACCTTTCGTGCCCCCTAAAAAAAACCATTTCTGATCGGGGAAAAACTCATACCGGGTCCCCACTTCCTTCGGAAGCGCAGACCCATGCGCGCTCACGCGTGAAGGTATACGCGCGCTGCGCGCACATTTTCCTCCCCAAATTAAATTTTTATTCTTAAGAGAAGAAAATAGAAAAAATCAATTCTCATTGGTTAAAAAGTCGGGACGTGTCCCCACTGCCTCCGGTAGCGCAGTCCCGTGCGCGCCGTGCGCGCAGTGCACGCCTGTTTCTTCCCCACCCTTTCAGCCCCTCTTAATTAACCTACGTATACGAATTTTGAACAATCTAACTCAATTGGCTGAGATGCAAAAGAAAACGTAATCAGGACACCTCAAAACGTGTAAGTCTGGTGAAAACTTTCAATAATATAAAAGTACTTTAAAATATATTTCGAATGATGTATTAAAAATAATTTAATCATAATTAGAAATTGAAATATTGAAATTTGAAAATATTACAGCGCCATTTGGCGGTAGAAAATTCTGTATTCCACTGTTCGAATAAACATCAAAAAAGCTTTCTAATGATGTATTACTTATGAAATTATTTTAATTAGTAGCTGAGATACAAAAGAAAACGTAATTAGGACACCTCAAAACGTGTAAATCTGGTGAAAACTTTCGATAATATGAAAGAACTTTAAAATATCTTTCGAATGATGTATTAAAGATAATTTAATCATCATTAAAAATTGAAATATTCAAATTTGAAAATATCACAGCGCCATAAAAGAAAACTGATTCAGGACACCTCAAAACGTATAAATCTGGTGAAAACTTTCGATAATTTAAAAGAACTTTAAAATATCTTCCGAGTGATGTATTAAAAATAATTTAATCATAATTAGAAATTGAAATTTTTAAATTTTTAAATATTACAGCGCCATCTGGCGGTAGATATTTTGTATTTCACTGTTCGATTCCAAATCAAAAAAGTTTTCTAATGATGTATTACTTATGAAATTATTTTAATTAGTAGCTGAGATACAAAAGAAAACAGATTCAGGAGACCTCAAAACGTGTAAATCTGGTCAAAACTTAATGTAAAAGAACGTTAAAATATCTTTCGAATGATGTAATAAAAATCATTTAATTATAATTAGAAACTGAAATATTTAAATTTGAAAATATTACAGCGTCATCTGGCGGTAGAAATTTCTGTAATCCACTGTTCGATTCCAAATCAAAAAAGCGTTCTAATGCTGTATTACTTATGAAATTATTTTAATTTGCAGCTGAGATACAAAAGAAAACTGATTCAGGACACCTCAAAACGTATAAATCTTGTGATAACTTTCTATAATGTAAAAGAACTTTAAAATATCTTTCGAATGATGTATTAAAAATCATTTAATCATAATTAGAAATTGAAATATTTAAATTTGAAAATATTACAGCGCCATCTGGCGGTAGAAATTTCTGTAATCCACTGTCCGATTCCAAATCAAAAAAGCGTTCTAATGCCGTATTACTTATGAAATTATTTTAATTAGTAGCTGAGATACAAAAGAAAACCTAATTGGGATACCTCAAAACGTGTAAATCGGGTGAAATCTCGCGCGCACAAGTTAGGAGATACGCGCGTGGTGCACACCTATTTCTTCCCCACCCTTTTAGCCCCTCCTAATTAACCTACGTACAACAATTTTGAACGGTCTAACTCAATTAGCTGAGAGAAAACCTAATCAGAACACCTCAAAACCTGTAAATCAGGTGAAAACTTTCGATAATATAAAAGAACATTAAAATATCTTTCAAATGATGTATTGAAAATAATTTAATCATAAATAGAAATTGAAATATTGAAATTTTAAAATATTACAGCGCCATCTTGCGGTAGATATTTCTGTAATGTACAGTTCGATTCCAAATCAACAAAGCTTTCTAATGATGTATTACTTGTGAAATTATTTTATATAGTAGCTGAGATACAAAAGAAAACTGATTCGGGACACCTCAAAACGTGTAAATCTGGTGAAAACTTTCGATAATATAAAAGAACTTTAAAATGTCTTTCGAATGATGTATTAAACATAATTTAATCATAATTAGAAATTGAAATACGCTTATTAGAATAAAATTTAATTTGCAATTAAAATGTAAATTTTTTCAAAAATCGATGAAATTTGAACTGCAAATATCCCCTGTGCTGTAAATTGCGAACACAAAGTTTAAAAAAATTTAGAAGAAAATTGAAGCATTTTGAAATTTGCAATTTATATTCCTAGTAGAAAAAGCGTGTGATCTCAAGTGGTAAAATATTTCCTTCGTTTGAGCGGATATCGAATTTTCTCTTCTCTGTCAAGGTCAGTTGTCATGGTAACCCACCCCATGGATCAAGATAGCAAGCAGTATTCAGTTCATTACGGAATGACGATCGCCGTTTTCAATTTAAAAAAATTATAACTCATTCAGTTTTTGAAAATTTCTCTTAATCTTTTGGAAATTGGATTGTGGAAGCGAGATCTATATACAAAAAAAAAAAAAAAAAAAAAAAAAAAAAAAAAAAAAAAGATTTATATCCACACAATTTTGAGTTATAAAATATTTTCTGAAAAAATCGATGTTTCGTAAAATCTAAAAATATGGATCGCTATTCCGTATTTTGTAAAAATGTTTATATGGTTCGAAAGAGGATAAAATGACCTTTCCAAATATACCAGTTGTTAAGAAATAGAACAGTTACTCGGTCGTACAGAGCGTTTCAAAAAAGACGATCGAGAAAAAGAGAAATTTTCGACCCTTTTTAAAACTTTTTTTAAAAATATAAAAAATCCGCATTTAAAAAAAAAAAGTTCGAGCAGGATCGCTTTACAAAAACACACGGAATTTCCTCTTTCTCCTTCTTCTTTTCAGGTACGCGGTTCCGGCCGAAAATAATGATCGCCTACCATTTTGAATCGTTTTTTCGTTAGACATGGGTCGACAGTTAAATTAATATCTCCGCTAATTAGGGTCGCATCGTTTAGCAAATTAGATAACGTACATCTGCGATAAATTCTCCGTCCGACGGTTCCTGCCCGAAATCCGTGCGACCATTAGCGGCGGAGCCTTAGCTTTTTCAAGCCGTTTCTCACAGACAGACACACACACACGCGCGTACAGATTTTAATAATATAAGAGATTAAGAACATCTTTTTATATTTTATATTCTTTTTAATTTTTACTGAAAGCAATTTGTACCAGAAACTTTTATTTCAGTTATACATATTTGCTCTCTTAATTCATTATGAATCTCATTATTTATTTTTAGCTTTGCTTATTTTTTGTTGACATTAAATGGTCATATATTGACATAAAATGTCTGAAATTCCCTAGCAAGTAAATATAAATAAATGGCCAACAATTTGTATTAAATTTGAAAAATGTATACCAAATTTATAGACTATATGCTTATATTTTTATTATTTTAGGTTCATTATCTTTACTTTCATCTTTTAAGCTCTTTAAAGCCACTTTAACACAGTAAATTAGTTTCATTTAATTTAATCAATAAAAGAAAAAAATATGTTTCAGAAATTTAAAAGAAAATTTATTTAAAAAGTAATGTTAGTGTAAAGCATGAAAAATTTGTAGCTATGTTTTAAATCTGTTTTATGTTAGGGAACTTCAATTTCTATTTTCTTAAGAGAAATTAACAATTACATCTGATAACATATTTTTGTTTAAGAAAAAATATGTCGGAGGATAGAAAATACATGATCATTTATTTATTAATGGATAAGGGAAATGTGAAATATAGACTTCAAAATATATTAAGAATATAATTTTATCTCAAGAACGTCATCTTTTGATAACGTATTGACATACATAAAATTAAAAATAAAATTAAAAATAAAATTTTAAAAAAGATAAAAATAAAAAAATAAAAAAACTAATAATATGTAGGCAGGATTGTTTTATATAGAAACAATTTTTAAAACTAAACTTAAATATCAGTATTAAGACTAAAGTAATAATACTTGGTAATAAAAAGTTGTAATAGTAATGTATTAATAGTAATATTATTAATATTTAAATTGGTTATATAATTAGTGGTATTAAACATAATTAATGCTTTTTTTTGGTATAAAACAATATATATACTAGAATAAAATTCTCTGTTAAGTTTAAAGTTTATTTTATTTAAAGCTTAAAATTTATATAAGAAACTTCTAGGAATAAAACTGATTATATAACATATAATTTAATTTAATTTACTAAGAAAAATTTCTTCAAAACTAAATCTTCAATAAAATTATAATAGTCTATACATATCTTAACAATCAATAACAGTAAAAAAAAAAAAGTATTAAAAATTTTTATTGTTCCAGATACAAAGAAGAATTAAAACTATTAATTAAGGGCGAAATGAAAACGTAAGTAATAGTTGATATTCTAAATTTTTATCGTACGATATCTTCAAAATAGTTGTGCCCATAAATATATGATTTAAATGTGATAGAAAATGTTAAATATAGAGATTTAGGCCTTAGATGAAGCTTTCTTAGATACTTAATTTTAGCAATGACAATAAATAAACACCAAAATTTGAGATTGCTTTTACAGAAAAAATAATTTACAAAGGTTTCGACATTTAAAAGAAATTGATTGCAAAATAGAGAATTTAGGGTTCCACAGCTGAAATTCTTGCTACAGAATACTACGATTGCATCAGTTGGTCTTTATTCAATGCTAGCAGGCTACCCCCGCCTTGCAAGTCACTAAATTAAAATGATTTTTCAAAAGAACTGAATCACTATTTATTTTTTATATCACATTTTGAGCTTTGTAACATAATTAAAAATTCCTTTTAAGGTCAAAAAGTTAAAATAACGTATTACAAATGAAATTAAATAAAATATTTCTTCCATTTTGAACTCGTTTTGCAACAATGCTCTATGGTCTTATGTAATTCTCAATAATGAATCAACAATAGTTTAGAAAGTTAATGTTTTATGTATGGAAAATAATTACGCTGTAATTAAAAAAATTGAGCTCTTAGAACTTTAAAACTGATAAATTTTAAAAAGTTATTTATTAATCTTTAATATTAAACTGTTTTTGTTTAATATTAGACTCTTATTTTAAGGTAAAAGCATTCGAATGATATCGCGTTCTGAAACTTTGCAATGTAATATCTTTAAATCTAATAACTTGATGTATATAGTGTCCTCACAAAAAATGAACAGTTTTTAGAGCTCTTTTAAAAAAGTATAACATCTATGCATTAACTTTTAAAAAAATCACCAGTTTTTACTAAACAAATGGTCGACCGCCACCAAAGGGAATTGAATGTTATCGCGTTGTGAAACTTTGCAACTTAATATCTTTAAATCTAATAACTTGATGCATATAGTGTACGCACAAAACAATGAACAGTTTTTAGAGCTCTTAAAAAAAAAAAAAATTATATATATATATAATGTATGCAGTACCTTTAAAAAAAATTCATCAGTTTTTACTTAAAAAATGGCCGACCTTAATCAAAAGCAATTGAATTATGTCGCGTTTAGAAACTTTGTAACGTAATTCCTTTAAATCTATAAACTCTATGTATATAGTGTCTTTACAAAAAATGAACAGTTTTTTGAGCTCTTTTAAAAAAGTATAACATCTATACAGTACCTTTTAAAAAAATTCATCAGATCTTACTAAAATAATAGTCGACCGTCACCAAAAGGAACTGAATGTTATCGCGTTGCGAAACTTTGCAACTTAATATCTTTAAATCTAATAACTTGATAAATATTGTGTCCGCACAAAAAATGAACAGTTTCTAGAGCTCTTTTAAAAAATATATATAAAATCTATGCAGTACCTTTTAAAAAAATTCATCAGTTTTTACTAAAAAAAAAACAAAACAAATGGCCGACCTTAATGAAAAGCAATTAAATTATATCGCGTTCTGAAACTTTGCAACGTAATACCGTTAAATCTAATAACTCGATGTATATAGTGTTCGCACAAAAAATGAACAGTTTTTAGAGCTCTTTTAAAAAAGTACAACATCTATGCAGTATCTTTTAAAAAATTCATCATTTTTTACTAAAAAAATGACCAACTTTTATCAGCAAAGTAGTTAAATCTAGACCAATCAAAAATAGGAGTTGTCCGACCGGATGTGTTACGCCGACAAATTTATACAGAATATAGTCTACTTTATTTATATAGATTACTGGCCTCAAGCAACGTAAAGTATTTCATTTGAAGAAATTGAACTCCATTTAGCATCAGGATCAATTATAGATGATTATAGCCTGCTTTTCGTATCACACGCACACTATTGAAAAATAATTAAAACAGTGACAGAAGCCTCAATGAAGATAAAAGGCACAGAATGAAGAGTTGCTTTAAACACGATAATACTGTAAATATAAAAAAACATAGAGCAATTCAATTCAAATGACTTTCTAGTATTATCAAATATTCTCAATAAATTGTCTTCGGTTGTTTTCCGGGTAGTTTGACGTGCATTTTAAACGCATAGGAAAGAACTGTAAAATTTTTTATATAGCATATTTTATATTATAAAATTTCAATAATTATAAATTCTTAATTTATAAAGCTCAAAGCATATAAAAATTGAAAAACATTTGACATAGTATAATATTATTACAACTAAATACGACAAAATAGAATGATTTGATTACTTTAATAATTTTAATATAAAAAGTCAAAAGAGAAACATTCTCCATAGAATAAGCATTCCATTGAAATATTGAAGTATTAAGTATATTTTCGGAAAATCGGAGAATTATCCAACAGACCTACAAAACAAATTATATGATTTCAATAGTACCCAAAGAAACATATCGAAACAGTTAACAATATTGTTAAAAACATCACCATCTAGCATTTTGCTAAATTTTCTACACATTTTTGGTGAATTATGAAATTATTCAAAACACCTAAAAATATTTATGTGACTTTACATATTGTGTTTTGGAAATAAGAAGTAAAAATTAAGAGAAAGTTGATTTCGTTTACAATTTCTAATAATAATGCAGAGATGATGTCTCAAAATCCCCTGTGATTAAAACCCCTCTTTACGGTGCCCCTTTACCCCATGTTTTATTGGCTATTGACTCGATAATTCCTACAAATCTATTCGCTGGTTAATAGGCACCACTTTTTGGTTATATTTAGGAAAGCTAGTCCGTCTTGATATTCTGAGAATTGATGATGGTATGCTTAATTTTACCTAAACTGCAGTATGTGAATCGTGTTTAAATATTTCAAAATAAAACACAATTCACATACTGCAGTTTCGGTAACATTAAGCATTCCATCATCAGTAAATTGAAATATTTAACGTTGACAAAGAGTTCCAAACTTTTATAATTTATTCACGAGCATTTTTCGTCCCGCCTTCTTTTCGCACCAGAAATTTTGTAGATCATTTCTCTTTAATATATGACAACGATTAAAAGTAGAAGAAAATAATTTTTCAAAATTTACGTTATGAATATGAGGCGGGGCTAAAAATGCTCGTGAATATATTATAAAAGTTGGGAACTCTGCTTTGATATCAATTTTTTAGTTCCCCATCATACTATAGGTATGGGGAACTTAGGTAATCGTGAAAATTTTCGACCTCGGTATTTTGACTTTTCTACACGTTTTCAGGTGTGAGGAATACGAAAATGACAAAATTTCTATGGTGTCTGTCTATAGGGTGTCTGTTAGTGTGCCAGTGTGTCAGTCCGTTAGTGTGTTAGTCCGTTAGTTTGTTAGTCTGTTAACACGATATCTCACGAACAAATGATCGCAGAGAGGTCAGATCAGTTTTAAAATATTACTTTCGACACTGGCAAGAACCCTATTCATTTGCAACATTCGAATTTAAAAACTTCGTAAGTTATTAGAAATTTACGATTTTCTTAACATGGCAGAATAGGACAAAAATTCACTTAAACGTGCATTTAATGGAAATTCTTTACAGTAAAAATGTCAGACCAGTTTTAAAATATCAGTTTTGATGCCGGAATGAACATCAGTAACTTTAAATATGCTACTTTGGAAATTTCGCAAGTTATTGGAAATTTACGAATTTTTTAACATGGCAGTATAGAGCAAAATTTCACATAAACGTCAATTTTGAGAGATATTTTCATCGTAAAGATCTCAGACTACTTTTGAAATATTATTTAGGACACTGGCATGATTATTAATGACTATGAATTTTCCAATATAAAGATTTCGTAAGTTATTGGAAATTTACGAATTTCTTAACATGGCTGAATAGAGCAAAATTTCACATAAACGTCAATCTTGAGGGATATTTTCATCGTAAAGATGTCAAACCACTTTCGAAATATTATTTAGGATACTGGCATGAATATCATAGACTACGATTTTTCCAATTTAAAAATTTGGTAAGTTATTTGGAATTTACGATTTACTTAACATGTCAGGATAAGGCAAAATTGAGCATAAATTTCCATTTTGAGGATCGTAAATACATTAGACAACTTCAAAATTACATTTATGATATTTGTTTGAACACGATTGAATACAAATATTCTAATAGGAAAATTTCTTAAATCATTCGTAATTTACGATTTTATCAACATAGCGAAATTGTAAATTTTTCATATAAATATGAATTTTGAGGATTATTGCATTGTAAATAGTAGGATGAAAACTAAACAACGGAATTGACCCTGATAAAATAAATTAATAGATTAGAATAAGATATCTATATCGAAGTGAACGGTGGATAGCCTATTAGGCGGGGATTTCATTCTGTCATAATATCAAGCTTTGGTCAAATTCATTTCTTTTAACATGATTATAATATGTCTCGCAGTAGAAATTTATGAGGACATAAATATGATGGGGAACTGAGCAGAGTCCACCTATGCCAACTAGTTTTAGTTCCCCATCATACTATAGGTATGGGGAACTTAGGTAATCGTGAAAATTTTCGACCTCGGTTTTTTGACTTTTCTACACGTTTTCAGGTGTGAGGAATCCGAAAATGACAAAATTTCTATGGTGTCTGTCTGTAGGGTGTCTGTTAGTCTGTTAGTGTGTTAGTCTGTTAGTCTGTTAGTGTGTTAGTCTGTTAGTCTGTTAGTCTGTTAGTGGGTCAGTCCGTTAGTTTGTTAGTCTGTGTACACGATATCTCAAGAACAAATTGTCGCAGAGAGGTCAGATCAGTTTTAAAATATTACTTTCGACACTGGCAAGAACCCTATTCATTTGCAACATTCGAATTTAAAAACTTCGTAAGTTATTAGAAATTTACGATTTTCTTACCATGGGAGAATAGGACAAAAATCCACTTAAACGTGCATTAAATGGAAACTTTTTACTGTAAAAATGTCAGACCAGTTTTAAAATATCAGTTTGGATGCCGGAATTAACATCAGTAACTATAAATATGCTACTTTGAAATTTTCGCAAGTTATTCGAAATTTACGAATTTCTTAACATGGCAGTATAGGGCAAAATTTCATATAAACGCCAATTTTTAGAGATATTTTCATCGTAAAGATGTCAGACTACTTTTGAAATATTATTTAGGACACTGGCATGAATATTAATGACTATGAAATTTCCAATACAAAGATTTCGTAAATTATTGGAAATTTACGAATTTCTTAACCTGTCAGAATAGAGCAAAATTTCACATAAACGTCAATCTTGAGGGATATTTTCATCGTAAAGATGTCAAACCACTTTCGAAGTATTATTTAGGATACTGGCATGAATATCATAGACTATGATTTTTCCAATTTAAAAAAAATCGTAAGTTATTTGGAATTTACGATTTACTTAACGTGTCAGAATAAGGCAAAATTGAGCATAAACTTCCATTTTGAGGTTCCTAAATGCATTAGACAACTTCAAAATTAAGTTTATGATATTTGTTTGAACATGATTGAATACAAATATTCTACTAGGAAATTTTCGTAAATTATTCGTAATTTACGATTTTATCAACATAGCGAAATTGTAAATATTTTATATAAATATGAATTTTGAGGTTTATTGCATTAGAAATAGTAGCATGAAAACTAAACAACAGAAATGACCCTGATAAAATAAATTAATAAATTAGAATAAGATAATTATATTGAAGTGAACGGTGGATAGCCTATTAGGCGGGGATTTCATTCTGTCACTGTATCAAGCTTTGGTCAAATTCATTTCTTTTAACATGATTATAATATGTCTCGCACTAGAAATTTCTGAGAACATAAATATGATGGGGAACTAAGCAGAGTCCACCTATGCCAACTATTTTTCTCTCTATTTTCTTTAACTTGGATAACTCAGTATACGTTTATTATAACAGCTTATGAAAGAAAATGTCCTTAAGTAATTGGGGGAGGGGGGATAAAAAAGTAAGTATTAAAGGATTTAATTGCTTAAAAAAAGGTATTTTTATTTTTAATTCGTGTACAAAATAAACTTGTAAAAAGAAAAGAAAGAAGAATAAAAAAGAAATAAAGCAAAAATACTTTGAGAAATTGATTGTTAATAAAGAAAAACTATTATTGATCCTTATAAGGCTTGAAGAGTTTCTTAATATGATTTTTCCATTCAGGAAAACGGTTTTATTACATTTATTAAAAGAAGAAAAATCTTTCAAAAAGTTATTTTTCAATATTTCCGACAAGGAATAAATAAGGTAGTGTGTTAAAAATATTACATAATGTTAAACTGTTATTAGTAATAACAATATTATTATTTTATGAAGAAATTTTCCGCCAGTTTTACTTGTTTATTTTTTAAGTTAATGTCTTTGTGCATTTTGTGGCAAAAATAACACACACATACATATAACTGTACATACAGTCGGTAACAAAAGTGTCCGAACACTAGGAAAAATTCTTATATAAAAAAAGTACACTTAATACAGTTTTGTTAAAGAAATCCTTGTCGAATCCTGTTCTTAGTCAGTCTAAAAACAGGATTCGACAAGGATTTATTTAACAAAACTGTATTAAGTGTACTTTTCTTACATAGGAATTTTTGCTAGTGTTCGGACACTTTTGTTACCGACTGTACATGTACATATATATACATTAACTTTTTCGCTTTTCATTTTTTTTCAACAATATGTAAGTAGGGATTATACGTATGCATGTTTAAAATAAAATATTATAACTTGTAATTAGTGATTAATAAAACATTATACTGCATATTTTATTGTTAATTTATTTACTTTGCGGTACTTTATATTTTTATAAAACTTTTGTTAGTTTAAGTTAAAGAAAGTATGTACTATCATTTGTCTCGTATTTTTTTATTGTTTGTGTAGACAAATAACAGTAAAATTTCGATATTTTCTCTATATATTTATCAACAAAGAGTTTAAAAACACGATGTCAATGAGATCATTACAGACAACATTGTAAAAAGATTGCATGTTTAAAGTTTTTTTTTTTTCTTTCCATAAAGTTTTTATATCATATATTTTTATATGGAAGGAGAAATAGTACTTGAAAAGCAAAATTTCGAAACTTAGATTTTGTAATAATTACACGTTTCGAAGCTCCCTGAAAAGTAAGCTTTCATCGTTTTGTCTGCATGTCTGGGTCTAAATTATGTGCATGACACAACAGCATATGTTAAATGACAGTCAACTTTTTGTATACTCATACAGTCGGTAACAAAAGTCTCCAAACACTAGCAGAAATTTCCATGTAAAAAAAATTCACTTAATACTGTTTTGTTAAATAAATCCTTATCGAATCATGTTCTTAGACTGACTAAGAACATGATTCGAAAAGGATTTATTTAACAAAACAGTGGTAACTCCACTTTTTTTACATAGGAATTTTTGTTACCGACTGTACCTGTATTTCATGGAGATATTACTTGAAATTATTGGAATGGGATATATTTTCGTCTCTACGATCATGAAAAAAATCATACATTTATGGACGAGATATCTCGATGGCAAACTTTTTAGACTACACCCAGAAAATTTAAATTAACACAGATACATTTTCTGGACGAAATATGTTTTACATATAATATTTTATGAAAAGCATTTATAATTATTTTACAGGGCTATACGAAATAATTTAAAAATCTATATCCATATCGTATGATATTGCTCAAATTTTATTTCAAACTGTGTTACCATTTAAAGGCCTACAATAAATTTAAGTAGACATTATTTAGCGCATACATTTTATATGTAGTACACATGGCTATTTAAAATTAAGTTGATATTCCCATTCTAATGGATACAATTGATGAAAATTATTTCTAAAAATTTTCCAAGACTAATAAATTGCTTGAGTTTGATAGTTATTTCTCTTATACATGTTTAAAAATAAGCGTTGTTTTCTGCTCAAATTTTCTCAGCTTCATTTTTATTATAACCTTACGATTTTACGCCCAGTGCTTTTTTTACAGGAATTATAGAAAAATCAAAAATAGAATTTTGAAGATCACAAAGGGTTTGTTAAAGGGATTTTGCTCTGCTGAAGATTTTATATAAAAGTTAACTTTTCCATTTACTATTGATAAATTGAACTATATTAGGTTTTTTCAAAAAAATATACATTTTAGGAAGAATTGTTATGATTTTGGATTACCTGCTAACCATCTAATTAATAAGCGTAAAATTCTTAATGCCCTTTGGAAAAACGCCCCATTTCTACGCCACATTATTTTTAGAATAATTCTTTCCAAATGTTGTGACGATTAAATAAGAATAAAATTATTCTAAAAAATGTCTGGTGTGAAAAGAAAAGGCGGGTTCTAAAAATTTTTCGCTTCATAATGAGATGGTTGGCAGGCAGGGCTTTTGATACATGTATAACAGATTAGAAGCCATTTAACTGCGTTTTCTCTGTTTGTATTACTTCATGAAATCCTGATTTCCAAAATGTTAAAATTTTTACTGATATATAAGAAAACAGTTAATATTTGATATGGATGATCAATAGAACTTACTTAAAAGAATTAGGGATGGATTTTAAATTTTATTAGTAATTAAGCTCTTTTTTTTTTGGGGGGGGGGGATTAAAAAGTGTCTGTCTATGCGAAAATTTTCATTAAGACCTGATTTTTGTTACACTTTTACTTCTAATATTTTCTTTTAAAGAGATTGAAAAACCATCCCCAATTCTTTTAAATACGTTCTGTTAAACACTCAAAAAAATGTTAAATCTTTTCTTAAATATTCGTCGAAACTTTATAATTTCGAAAATTATGAATTCATGAAAAATTGCGAACTGACAAAATACAATTTAAAGATTTCATATCTGTAAAAAATGTATGAAAAAACATAACAGTTGTTGCATAAATATGTATTTTGCTGAGCGAAACTAATACAATCTAATCAACGACGCAGGCAAAGTTTTTAATAAAAATTATAATATATATACGCATATATTTATGTATATAAATATATACTGATGATTAGTAAAATCTACTTAAAGAAATTAGGGAGGGATTATGACATTTACTAATTAAGTTTTGGGAGGAAAAATTAAAAAGTGCGTATCTATATGTGAAAGTTTTCACTAAAACGCGATTTATTTTCCTTTAAATATATTGAAAAATCCATTTTCAATTCTTTTGAGTAGGTTCTACACTGTAAAAAATGCTGCAGTAAAATTACGGGCAAAGCCCGGCATCAGAGATTCCAGTCAAAGCCCGTAAAGATACATTTAGACGATGAATGATGGATCGCCAGTAATTTTACGTTCTGATGAAACATACAACCAACCTGCAAAAAAAAAAAAAGTAGCATTGACCGTAAAATTAAAAGTTAAAGTTTGAGTTTCTCGAATGCTTTTAAAAAGTTTCTTGCTATTATTACACATGCGTGCAGGGAGAAATCCACAACACTAAAAAACTTATTTATTTTTTTACACCCAGAAGCTTATTTCTTAATTTTCATGCGAAGCAAACCGTCTTGGGTAGCCCGAAATTCGAACTTACAATCACCTGTGTCAGAGGCCAGCGCTCTGCCAACCACGCCGTTGGGATCACAGAGACTATTTCTTACAAAAACAGATAAAGTCAGCATCAGGACTGACTAGTGGGTAAATCTTGTCATACGCACCAAAAGACTTCTGGAAAATTTTTTAAACCGATTTACAACACAATGTGAAGCAACAAATCTTCAATTTTTTTACAGAACTAGCTATACAAATTTCAGCAACCTATGCTGTATTTATGTTAAAAAAAATAGTGCTTTGTTTTTACAGAAATTTTTTAGAGTGATTAAATTGTTAACGTTCAAACTATGCATAAAAAATATTTTATTTTAAGACTATTTTAAAATCTAAATTTGCTATTTTTGACAAAATTATGAAGCCAGTGAATTCTCATATTGAAAAAACAAAAGCTTTTTTTTTTTTCCTATAAAGACTACGATACTGAATTTTGTGAAAGAAAATCTAACTATTTTTCGAAATCATTTTTATTTGTTAACGGACTGGACTGGATTTGGGAATAAGGCCGATTGACTGCTGTAGGTGCCAGGCCTGAGAAGGAGTGCCCTCCGAGGGTTCTTTCTGAGGGGTCCTAGCCCGTATTTACACAAGTTTCGGAGGAAACCACGGAAAACTCAAAACGGCTAGGCTGACGAGCGCGAGCTGTTATCGAGCCCGGCACCTCACAACTACCAGCTTTGAGCGCAAAACCCCTCGGCCGCTGGTGGGCCTTTTTTTATTCGTAAACACTAGTACTAAAGAGGTAGTCTTATTTCAAGGTTCTCATTAGAGGTAAATAATGGGTGAGAGTTCCTCACCCATTTTCAAAAACAAAATGAAACTTTTGAAAACTATGTGAGATCTCTGAGAATTAACCGAGATGCAGAATAAACTTTGAATAATAATAATAAATCTTTTACATAAATACAGAGAATTTGTATCTCCAATTAATACGATTTTTTTCATGGTTTTCGATCTTTATGGTTTCAGTAGTGGGTGCAAATAAGAAATAACTAGAGCTTAATTCTTATTTATCCAAACAGGTCTTCATTATAAGACCGATTTCAAACTGTGTTTGTGAAGTGTTAGGCGGTGTTTGCACTTTTTAAAATAGCAGAAGAGTTTTTTTTTTTTTTTTTTTGTGTGTGTAAAGTTGTATTCCATTGAAGGGAGCAGTCAAGCGGTTCTGCGCTCAAAGCTGGTAGACATAAGGTGCCGGGTTCGATCCCAGGTCGCGCTCGTCGGCCTAGCGGTTCGAAGTTTTCCGCGATTTTCTTCGAAACTTGAGTAAATACGGGCTAGGACCCTTTAGAAAGACCCCCAAGGAGGGCACTCCCTCTCTGGCCTAGGACCTATAGCAGTCAATCGGCCGTATTCCCAAAATCCAAATCCATTGAATTAAGAAAGGACTGGAGTATTTAGAGAGCAGAACCTGCTATATATGATGTAATGAACATATCTGATGGTCATATTCAGATAAAACAACTTTGTTTTTCAACAGTGAAGATCATACATAATAATCATAAGACTTACCTTCAAATGGTTAATTACATATTCATTTGATATTGAAATAAACTTTATTTTAGCATATTGTAAAAAATGCATTGTGGAAACAACAGTAAAATTTTCTGTTTTCTAAGGCTTAACTGAAGGGTTAAAAGCAATTAGAATGCTGTATGCTTTAAAAAAAATATATATATATTAAATTAAATTAAAAAGAAAATGCATTTAGTGGATAAAACAAATATTAGGTTGTAGTTTGTGTTTTAGAAATCTGGCTTCAAATCAAAAAACCATTTTAGCTTTCTTTTTTAATGTTTTCGTGTTGATAGACAAAGAAAATCAATTTCATCAATATAAATTATTCAGTTTCAGTCATATGGTAATTTTTTGAATTAAATTAAGAAAACAATAGCTTATTAAAACAATGAATGTTTCTATGCTTCATGCGTGCAGAATTAAACACATTCAATTAACAATCATAGTTTCAGTTTGAAAATGGAAGAAAATCGAATTATCTCTTGATGTCACTGAAATGATAGCATCTGAAGAGATTTTCTCATAAGAAAATGGTTTCGTGAAACATAAGAGCAATTTACGTAGATTAACGGCTTTTTCTCGTAAAAATTCAAAAAATTATACTTTCGAAACATCAATTTACGGGCTGCGACCGTTTAGCTAGCAAAACGGTCATTTCCCGTAAAGTTATACGGTTATTTCCTAAATTATGCTTCCAAAACATTAATTTACGGAGTATGACCGTTTAGGTAGCAAAACGGTCATTTCCCCTAAAATTATACGGTCGAATACCGTGATTTTACAATTTTTTTTTACAGTCTATTAAACATCCAAAAAAATATTTTTCATTTCGACGATCTTGAATTCATGAAAAAATCGAACTGACGAAATGCAATTTAAAGATTTCAAATCTTTAAATAATGTATCAAACATAAGAATTATTGCATGAATATGTATTTTACTGAAAAAAAAACTAATACAGTTTAACTAGGGAAGTGTTCAAAGACAATTAGTTTTTAACAAAAATTATATTTATCGTATTATTAATCTATTATCTGAATATGTGTTCTGTTATAAACAATGCCAAAATACTTACTTGACCCATTATCGGAATGAACGTATGCAAGTATTTAATTATTATTTGACGTAATGAAATTGCTATAATTTGAGTAAGGTTAAACTAAATTGCATTTTATTAAATCTATTACGACACTTGTTAATGATCCCAACAAACACAAGACTTCTGGCCACAAGCTGTAATCGTTCTGGCCAAACAGACTTGTGGCCACTGGTATCATGCCAGTGCTATATTTTAAAAAGCTCGCCTCAACATCTGGCAGTCGGTGATTAACTAATCACGGGCCAGTGCGGGGAAACTAATGCAGTTTCCTTGCTGTGTAGCCACTAGAGATAGGTTTCCGGGAAAACTGTTGTGGCCTTGCATCATTTAAAAAGAAGCGGGCCTGAAGCGGCTTTTGATTCAATGCCCGAATCTGCTAATCTCGCGCACGCGCAGACCGTTTTGTCTGGATTCCTACTCCTAGTAAACATTCATGGCGTCTTCGTGAAGCGAGGTGTGAAAAAGCTAACATCGATCGGATCTTCCTGAAATTCCTCATGTAAGTATTTATGCATCGCTTTGTTTTCTATTTGGAGTTTTTTTTTTTTTTTTCTAGTTCATTAAATTAAGAATTTAAGTTAATTTGTTATTATTAAATTGTAGGAAAAGGTATGTTAGATTTAACAACATTCATTCTGAAAAAAACAAATTTTTGTCAACTCACAGTAATTCTGTTATTTCCATTTACATCATTTTAATGAAAAGTCAATACTGTAATTATAGGAATATTTTAGAAATTTTGAATATAAAAGATTTTAGCTATGATAAAATTTAATGCACTTTGATAAAACGACAGTTCTTATTCAAGAATGAGATCGTCAAAAGTATAAAATTAAATAACTTTATGAAAAAGCAAAATATAAGAATTCAAAAACCTGAATTAAAGAAATAAATTATTTGATTGTTTTATCTTTAAACATAAAAATAAATAAATGTTTCATTAATATGGCTATGTGAAACTTATTTAATTAGATAAGATATAACAAAATTTCATGTCTGAAAGTACAAGCTTTGATTTACAAAGTACAAGGTTTGTTTCTTGTACTTTGTTACGGAAAGAAAATCACAACCTCCAAAAAAGGCTTAAAAATTCTCATACCTGTTTATTGTTAGTAATTTAAATTATTTTTAAATGAAGTAATAATTAATATTAGTATTAACTACTGGGTCATTCCATGTCAAATCAACCGAAAAAAAAGATGATTTGACACCCATGGTCTCAGATTTTGACGAAACTTTGTGTACTATTTGTTCTTTTCATGGATTTAAATGAGGAAAAAAAATATTTTTGCTTAAATAGTTTAGCTTTTACAGCTAGTTAAGGATTTGTAAATTTTATGTTTTTTTTTCGATCAGGCAGAGAAAACGCAATTTGTTCTTTCATAAAGAATAATTTTTATCTCCTTATTTACCAACTAATGTTGATGAAATTTTTTATGAGTACGCTTTAATATATTAGAAATACAGTAAAAAATAAATTAAACTAGCAAGTATTCGCACATGGACAGAAAAAATTCCTGAAATGTTATTTAAAATTTTTTTTTAATGAAATACAGAGTTTCACTCCAAATGGATTATCATCATGAGGGAAAAGGATAATCAAACAATTTGTTTTTTGTATTCTTGTTCTAAAGGATGCATTCTACAACATGAAAATATAAAATGAATGCCTTTTTGCATCCTTCATTATTTTTTTTTACTTCAAATTTAAAATTTCCAATTCCTTCATTTTCTTGAAATCGCCAAGTTAGAAGTTCCAATTTTAGTAAAATTATACAAAACTTTGAACTAAAATGTTATTTACAGGGGTGATTGTGTGTAGGATTTTTTCCTGATTTAAGGAATTTTTGCATAATATAATTTCTGATTTCAGGAATTTTTTGAGTGACTTTTAAGAGAAAATTGTTGTATAATAGAAATTTAGGTATATCTTTTGTATTTTTCTAGTATTTTTTTAGATTTTAAGCAATTTTACATGCGTTTTATTGGTTGCAGTCATAAAAAGATTTTCTATTTTTCTTTTCGATCTTTTCTTTTCATATAATTTCAGGATTTTTAAAGTAGGGTCACAATCAGCCCTATATTTATCAACTAATTTCAGTTTAAAGGTTTTTGAAATAAAATGAAAAATTGAATTACATAATTAGGTGGTGTATGATTAAAACAACAGAGTAGTTTTTAAGAATGTTAATTCAACATGTACAGAAAGATACATATAAATGCTATTAAATTGAATCAACAAAATTATATCTGAACTGAAATTTAAAAACAAACAAAAAAGTTTCTAAATTAATATTAAATGTTCTAATTAATAGAAATTTGCATTAAAATTTAATTTTGTGTTAAAAACAAGATATAAATTCTAATCGTTTTACTACTCATTGCTATTTCAAATGTTAATCTTATTGTAAACAATCAAACCATTCAAGTTGCAACAAGACAATTAAGTGATATTCAGTCTACTGTGTAGGTACATGTTTAAATGTCTGAATAAGTTTGTTTGACATGCTTAACCCTTTAACGATCATTGGTTTTGCAGCAAAATCAAACATTTGACATAATTTAACAATTTTTATGCAGCAGATTTTTTATTATTTCTCCCTTGTTTTAATCAGGATTTAAACTTTTGTTCCTTTTCTGCTCTGTAGATAACAGCACTATTCCAAAATTTAACAAATAAGGCTTCAAAGGAAGCTAAATGCATACGTCACTTGACGTTTCTTAGTGTTTGTGGATGCGAACTGCTGGTTTCATGATGCACTCATGTCTAGTTTTTATCATTTAATGAAGAGCTGGACTATTATTTTCACCTGAAACAACTTTTACGAGTTTTCGTAGTCGATAATGTTTACTTACGAAGTGTTTTATTAATTAAATTAAATATTATTTGAATTTAATAAGGTTAACTTATAGATGTTTCAAACCAAGAATTCTCGAAAAAGGAACACTGCTAATTTTATTATTTTCCAAATATTTATGATCAGCTACTTGTTAAAAAGCTATTTTTAAAATTAGTTTAGTAATTTTTAAAATAAATTAAGTAGTGAACGTTAAAGGATTAAACAAGTGAGCTTGCTCAGTAGCAGAGACAATACTTGGCATCTTGTAATTAGTCAGTCACAAGCTATTGCATGTGTAACATGCATTATTGAGGCTATACTATTTTGAAAAGAATTATTGTTAATTATTTTTTGAATGTTATAGTATGTTAGAAAAATAAGAAGTGCAGTGCGGGGGAAATGACTCAAAGTTATTGTAATTTATTATACCATAACCATGTTAGGAAAAAAACCTTTCAAACTCTTCATAAACTATTTGAAACTGATTTAACTCTCTTAAAATTGAGGACAGAATTAAGTTGTGAATTAAAAACTATTCATCTTCATCACCAAAATGTGTTAAAAAAAAAAAAAAAAAAAAAAAAAAGCAGAAGGCTTGTTGCATTTACTTTGTATTACTATGCAAACTTTCTTTTTCCAGTAAAATTTCAGATTCTTCCTTTTTGAGTTGTCAACTATTCTTAAAATTCTAATTGTACTATTAAACACAATGTAATCAATCAGTGAATTTCATTGTTGCTTCGTGGTTTCATTGTTATTCATCTGCTTTGAAATTTTGTTTTTCCACTCCATATGACTCCTATTCTGGTCGTGGCAGGCTGGGTGAGTGTTGCCGGCGTTAAACTAGTATAACCCCACAGGCAAGTCACAAGTCTTGCCGCCTGCCTCCTTTCTTCCTATCTTATGTTTCTTAAATTATTTTTTCATAAATTTTGATAAAGTTTATGGTTTTAAGTTAAGATTTGTTGTGTTACTTTATTGATTCGTTTGTTTTCAGGCTGTAATAAAACTGGTTTCTTTACATTAGTGTATTTCATCCACTGATAAAAAAATTTTTTAATCTTATTGGTCATTGCTGTTTCAGCGATCTTGTATCTGTTGCTTGGCTTCTACTATGCCTAATAGATCATCATCATTATATATATATATATAAAGATCTTTTAAACTGAAATTAGTTGACAAATAACATTTTCTGTGCTTTCGTTGCAGTACTCGTGCATACTTTGTTTTCCTGACGAACGATCATGGTTTTTTTTTTTTTTTTTTTTTTTTTTTTTTTAACTCAAAACTATTGCTGAAAATTCTTGTATTTTATGATGTTTATTCAAAATTTGTACTTATTAAATAACATTTTGGTTCAAATTTTTGTGTAATTTTACTAAAATTTGAACTTCTAATTTAGCTATTTCAAGAAAATGCGGGAAATGCAAATTTTAAATTTGAAGTCAGAGAAAATAATGAAGGATGCAAAAAGCCATTTATTTTATTTTTTCATGTTGTAGAATACATCTTTTTAGAGCAATAATAATAAAATGAAAAAAATGATTATCCTATTCCCTCATGATGATGATCCATTTGGAGTGGAACTCTGTATTTCATTAAAAAATTTTTCAAAATAACATTTCAGAATTTTTCCTGGCCATGTGCAAATACTTGCTAGTTTAATTTATTTTTTCCTGTATTTCTTATATATTAAAGCATACTCATAAAAAATTTCATCAACATTGGTTTTTAAATAAGGAAGAAAAATATTGTTCTTTATAAAAGAACAAATTGCAATTCTTCCGCCTGATCGAAAAATAACATGAAATTCCCAAATCTTTAACAAGCTGTAAAACCTAAACCATTTAAGATAAAGCAAAAAAAATTTTTTTTTCCTTATTTAAATCCATAAAAGGAACAAATACACCAAGTTTCGTCAAAATCTGAGACTATGGGTGTCATGGTGTGGTTGAATTGACATGGAATGACCCTACTTCTAAAAGTGGTAATTTAATTTACAAATATGTATAATATGACTGAGAAACATTTACTAATAAAAACCGGGTTTTTTGCCAACCCTGCATATTATCTTTAAAACACAAATTAATACAAGTCTAGAAAAGTAATACAGTAGAGAAACTTTATAATGCACACCTTAGGACCAGAAGTAGTGCATATTATAGAATTTTGCATTATCTATATAATTTTACAAATTATAAAACTTATCAAGTAATCATGGTCAAATATTGCCTTGAATAAATTATGATATTTACGTTTGTCAAACATTTAAAAATTTAAATTTTTTCATAGCATGAAATATAAAATTCAATAAAATTTAAAATTTACATAAATGATTATTTAAATAAATTAGCAGCAAATACATTAACACTATACTTAATATTGTTTTACGAATCATTTACCAGTATTTTATTTTCTGCAGTTTTGTTGATTTTTTTGGATTATGAAATTTAGTTTTCTTTTTTTAATAAATTTAAAATATTTTATTCATTAAAAAAAAAAATGCTCCCCCCACCCCTCTATTCTCTCCAATTTATTCTACAATGGCTGTTCTTTGGATTTAAAAAATAGGAAATTCTTCCTTAATCATACATATATTAGAAATTTCAAGTTTCTCATCTGATATGGAATTCCAACATGCCTTTATTTTTATTTAGTGTAATGCATGCGACTATAACAGTTTTTGATGCTCATTATAACTGTAGTCTTTCTTTATTAATTAAAAACTATAAATTACGAATATAAAGATGAAAGAATGTTTCAAACATTTATTTTAGTTGCATGTGAATTTCTTTGTGATATTTATTCTATTAGTAGCAGGGTTGTTCAGTTTTTTCCATAGTTGGAAAAAACCTGGTTAAAACCATCCCGGACAAAATACCGTTTTGTCCAGTTGGAAAAAACCTGGTTAAAACCCTCCCGGACAAAATACCGTTTTGTCCACTATTAATTATTTGCGAGTACTAAATAAAAAATTATCTTTTTTCTTCCATATGTATAAAAGAATTTTTTATCAATGTGTGTATGTGCAGCACTCGTGAAATACAGTCAGCTGGTCACCATTGGCGACCAATATTTTTTAACTAGCAGTGTTTTCAGGGCTCCCAAATGGTCCTCTTTTCCCTCCAAAGTCCGTTTTTCATAGTGAGGTCCGTTTTTGTCCTCTTTTTAATGTTTTAGTCCGTTTAGTCCTCTTTTGAATGACTTAAAAATAAGTTTTTAAAAATGCTTAACTCCAATAACGATCAGTGTTCAAACGCTCCATGCAAAACTTTAGATTCTCAATCTTTTTCCATCCAAAATATAAATGTCAATATTCATTTTAAACATGCTTCATCAGGTTCTATGACATATAAAAGAACAGAATTATTCAATATTTCTCACTCATGTAATTTTTTTTGTCCTCCCCCCCCTTTTTCATCTCTAACCATTGTCGATAAAACATTCTGTGGGAAGCCTTTTATTTTTGAATATTTATCCATCCACAATATTAATTTTAAACTTACTTTATGATATTTTAGAACCTATAAAGAAGTAGAATTGTGTTTAATATTTCTCTCATGAACTACTTCCCCCCCCCCCCCCCCCCATCTTTCCCACTTTCCATCACCAGCCAATGATTAAATGTTGATTGCTAGCTTACGTTTTTTTTTTTTTTTTTTTTTTTTACGCATAATTTATTGTGTTGATGTGCATTATTCTTTTAGTTTAATTTGTCACTTTTAAAATATTTTGTATAGTTTTTCCTGTGAGCATTATTTTCCATTTGAAATAAATTTTATGAACGTACATTTGTATAGTTTTCCCCGTGTGCGTTACTTTTCTTTTAAAATTCATTTTATGAACACGCATGTTTCCTCTTTTTTTAATTTGCTGCACTCTCATGCCTGAATCTAGAAAGACCTACCTGGCCATATATTCTACTATATTATTTATTCTACATACTACTACTATTAGAGGTGAAGGAACGCCGTTTCTAGGAACTCTGAAAAGTTAATTATGATGATGATGAGTGTAGAATAATTTTTCTCCACCCACAATGTAAATGCTACTTTTAAATTTAGTTTATTATAACCCCAGAACCTATAAGAAAAGATTTTTTTCAGGGACTACAAATATTTTAAATTATTTCCAAATAATCTCACAATCTTCCATCTTATTTATTTATATCACTAGCAGGCTTTGCCCGCTTCGCTGGCCACTAAATTTAAAGGAAACTCTTTTCTATATAGCTTTATAAAAATAAAATAAAATAAATTACTGAAATTGTTCAAAAGCTCGCTCCAGGTCCCTGCTGCATTCGGCAACGATTTGGTCATCCACTGCAACTCAGGCTCTTGTCCCTATTACCTGCGACAATAGTTTACCAATGAGCTTCCATTTAAGTGCTTATTATATAACAGTTTCAAAATAGATAGTATCGAAAAAATTGGAGTTTCCGTTTTATATTTGAATCCCAGTTACATGTGAACAACACTATACGTGTTGTTCACATGTAACTGGGTTAATGGGTAAACTGGGTAATGTTACCCAGTTAATCAGGTTAACTGGGTAATGTTGTTCACATGTAACTCGGACTGGACTCAAATGTAACTGGGTTTAGACAACATAATATTTGCTTTTACGTTATTTCATATGTTTATTTTGTTTATCCAATCAACCATTAAATGACAGCAATTTCACGCCAAATATTACAATATGCTGTGACTGGCTACGTCTGTCACATGAGACAATTTTTTGTGTTTATATATAATTCATGGGTTGTAAACCTGATAGTACAGCCTTAATATAGTTCTCTTTGGCGGCTTTTGAAGTTTTGTCACCATTTTAGACTTAATCCATTGTAACAATAAGACTTAATCCCTTGTAACAATATGCTATGAGTACTATTTCTACCGTATTTTAGACAACTAACCTTTTTATGGTTATATATATTGCCCATTAAACATATTTTTATTTATTTATTTAAATATTAATTTGAAATTTTCAAATATTTCTGTTCGACAGCGTGCAAGTGCAGTAACACACAGAGGCTCATTTGTTTGTATGATAAATTAGCATAGTGATTATTATATAAAAAAATAAATAAATAGTTAAACATTATCGTACTACACAACTTTATTATGTCGTTCCATTGGCGGCTTTTGAATTTTTGTCGCCATATTAGCGATGTTTTTTTTTTTTTTTTTTGTATGAAATAGGGAAGACTATTTTGCTAATAATTTTATCAGACTCTTTTTTTGTTTATACATAAGAATCCTTTATACTCTGCTTACATTTTTAATTGTTTTTAGGTTTAAAATAGTGCTTGTTGAAATAAATTTCCTATCTTTAAAACTGCATTTGTTCTGTAAATTTTGTGTAAAAATAAATCATTTATGTTTTTATATATTTGATGCGCTACTTAGATTAAAATGGCTGTTGCTATATTAAACTTCTTGTCGAAAAACGTTCGGTGTACTTCAACACCAAAATTTAAAAAATCGACCAGCAGGATCTGTTAATGAAACTGATAAAATAACTAGTATGCTGTGGCCACCACAAGACTTTCTTCTATATTTACCTATACAAATTCACGCAGTAACAATATTTAAAAAAAAAAAAAAAAAAAAAATACGATTTTTTTTCAAAGTTTTTTTTCGTTAAAAAAAAAAAAAAAATACGATTTTTTTTCAAAGTTTTTTTTCGTTAAAAAAAAAAAAAAATCGATAATTTTGTTTTAAATTATCACATATTTATAATTCAACCATTCGTTTTAAAGATATTGACGAGACCTTTCGAAAGATACCCATCTTGAAAAGTTCCCCCCCCCCCCTGGGGGGGGGAAGCGATGACCGAGATTTTTTTCCTAATTAACTACTACTATTATCAATAATTCATATTAATTTCGCAATCACAGGTTAAGAATAACTCCCATTATGTACATTTATACGAAATTTTGTCCTATACTGCCATGTTAAAAATTTAGAAAAAATACGATCACAGCACCACCTGTTGAGTGATTGATCCCCAAATCTAATCAGCCCCAGTTTATGTCAGGGGCCAACTAAATACCAAGTCTGGTTAATTTTCGTTAAAAAAAAAAAAAAAAAAAAAAAAAAAAAACGATTTTTTTTCTAAGTTACTTTTTGTTAAAAGTAAAAAAAATCGATAACTTTGTTTTAAATTATCACAGATTTATAGTTCAACCATTCGTTTTAAAGGTATTGACGAGACCTTTCGAAAGATACCCATCTTGAAAATTTACTCCCCTCGAGGGGGGACTTCCCCCCCAGGGGGGTTCACGAGGCTCCTACACATACAAAATTTTTTCCCCAGTTGACAACCTCTATTATAAATAATTCTTGTAAATTTCATAATGATTACTAAAAAATAATTCTTTTTATGCACATTTATACAAAATTTTGTCCTATATCACCATGTTAAAAGTTTAGAAAAAGCGGGATGGCAACGCAACCTGTAAGACAATTTTTACCAAAAGTTGATAGGCACTAACCTATGTCAAGGTGCAACTATATACTAATTTGTATGAAATTCTGTGCAGTAGTTCCTGAGATACAGTTGCCACAAAATTTTGTCACACACACACACACACACACAGACAGACTGACAGACAGACAGACATTTTCTAAAAAGGGTCAAATCGTGTTCTACAGCTCTCAAAACGTGTAAATCCATCAAAAACCCGAGGTCGAAAATTTTTACGAATCCAATACTTTCTCTATATTACATATAGAAGAAAGTAAAAATATGGTTCATAGAGTTTAAATAATCTATTTAAAAAAACTTTTAAAACCCAAATTATTAATGTATCGTATCACATACATAGATATAGTAATAATATATAGATTGATCATTGGGGAGAAAAAAAGTGATTCCTTTTCATTCGGGAAAAGACGGCGATTTTACCAAAATATGGCAGTCTTTCCCCGAGTGAATACACACGGGAATACACACGAATGTTTTAGCAAATAAAATTCATGAATAATTTATTTTCTAAAGGTGAATGAAAAGCTCCAGATATAGTTTCAAATTCATTCTTCTTTTTTTCCTTTAATACCACTTAATGGCTGATTCCAAAGCTTTTTTTCTGCATCAAAAATCTTTGCACGATAATGTGGGGATGATAGATCTATATATATTATTATATCTATGATCACATAAATCTTTTTGGAGATAGAATAAAACTTAATTTGAAAAAAAAATAATAACTTTTGTTTATTAACCAAAATAATTGATGAAATTTGAAATGCAAGTTGGTCTTGTGGGGTACAGGCTGTATATTATATTTTTGTGTTCGTGAGAGAAAATTTAAAAGAATTTGAAAACTGCAATTTTTAATCCCACTTTAAAATCATGTGACTTAATGTGAAGCAGATTTTTCATTTTTTTTTTTTTTTCTCCTAACGATTTCCATACAATCTTCTGCTGTTGCCACCTAAAATTTATACTTTAGTTAATTTTAAAAAATCTAATTGTCCAATTGATTGATTAATGCATCGGATTTACAAAAATTTTCCCTTTCATTTGCTCTCTTATATGTAACGATGAGACTGATCTTTCTAATTTATTTTCTAATCTTTCTGATTTATTTTCCTTATTTTAAATAAATGTACGTTTTTTTTTTTTTTTTTTATTATTATTATTATTATTATTTTGTCGAAAAAAAAAAAATGGCAACAATTAAATTATGGATAAAATTTTAAAATTTAAATGGCTTATTTATCAGAAATTAGAAGGTTATTATTTTCACATTTTAATTAATTAAGAAAAAACTAATCATCCGATTGATAAGCTATTTAATGCATCGGATTTACAAAAATTTTCCCTTTCATTTGGTATCTTATTTGTAACGATGCGACTGATATTTCTAATTTATTTTCTAATCTTTCTGATTTATTTTCCTCATTTTAAATAAATGTACGTTTTTTTTAAATTATTATTATTTTGTCAAAAAAAAAAAAATTGGCAACAATTAAATTATGCATAAAATGTTAAAATTTAAATGGCTTATTTATCAGAAATTAGAAGGTTATTATTTTCACATTTTAATTAATTAAGAAAAAAGTAATCAAAAATTCGAAAATCTGACTTCGATGTGCACAATGACCCTTCGGGAGGCACCTTTGTGTTAAATCTCGTGACTGTCCGAGCTACCGTTTTCGAGAACAGTGAAATAAACAAATATTGCTCACTTTATAGTATAAGATTTAGTAAAAGTGTTATTTCATAATCTGTGTAACTTCCAAATAATCTTGTATATATATATTTTTTTCTTTTTGGAATCTCACTGTATCATTTAGAAAATCAAATGTGTTATTTCATAATCTGTGTAATTTCCAAATAATCTCACAATCTGCTGCATAATTTTCGTTTTTTGTTTTTTCTCCCAGTGTATCATTGTAGAATTATAAGAATAAATCTTTAATAATTAAATAAGTTTGGAAAACTTACTCAGGAATTAAACTGCCTTACTTTTTCTTAAAATAACTACTACTACTATGTTTTTTTTTTTTTTTTCCATAAATTTAAGAAGTTTCAAATGCAGCAGTATAGATGCCTTTATAAATGGTAAATAAAAATTATTGGATATTTTTTCCTCGTTGGTATTAGCTATTGTTATGTTATATTTAATATGTTTTATGATTAAATGATTGTTTAATGGGATGTTTAAAACGATGATAGTGTAAAATGTTTAAATTTGTTATAATTTTTGGATAAAAAAAATCCCTCTGAAGTCCTCTTTTGAACTATAAATGGTCCTCTTTTACCCTTTTTGGTAGCTAAAATATGTTGGGAGCCCTGTGTTTTCAATTTTAAGGAGACTTTTTTTTTTTTTTTTAATATATATTTTGGTGAAAGAATTGGTCCTAGAATCGGGCTCCAATTCTACTTTTGATGCTGGCTAACTTTCCCTGTTTTGATTCCTGCTTCTCTCACCACTTTTTTAGATACTGTGTTGAATTAGGGGATTTATGCATCTCCGTGCATCTTTCACAACTCAGTATTAATTTATTGTACCGTTTTAGGGGGTTGGTTTACACTGCTCCTTGTCTGCATATGCTATCGACCTGGTGTTTAATCGTGTACCTGTGTAATGATGTATCAATGCCGATGGTGTATTGGTTTAATGAAAATAATAAAACCAGTTTCATTTTGTTAAATTTAAACCTGTTGTAAAAGAAAATAAATCATTCAAGCCTATAATTGGTTTATATATATATATATAGAATCTTAATTTCTAGTGCTGCACCGAGTAGCACTTTGGCCGAGTATCGAGTACTCGGCCTTTTACTACTCGGCCGAGTACCGAGTAGCCGAGTAGTTGTAAGAAAGAATAATTGACATGAAGAATTTCACACATCTTGAAATTTAAAAAAGGCTTTTTGAACACGAAATTAAGTTAAATGGCCCAATATATCATTAATATCGATATTAACTTGGTGATATTTAATTTCTGATATCGTCCAGCTCTAATTACATCTTTAAAATCGAGGTTGCTTGTTAAATCGTGCTCCGAGCACAGCAAAGCCAAACATTGCAGCTTATTCTGCTACATTTTTGTTCTTCGAAGAGATAGAACTCTCTCTCTAATTTGGAGTTTGCTCTCTCGGCTTCGCAATTTGATATCGGTAGAGTTAAATAAATACGTAATGCAATAAACATATTTGGAAAAATCTCATTTAACTCGTTTTTAAACATATGATCCTAAATATGTATCGGTGATTCTTTTTCTAAGCTACAGCTTAACAAATATTGTGGAAATTGAATGACTTCAGATTTTGTGCTTCAAAATCTACTTCTCCTTCATAAACTTCAAGAAATTAACTGATTCTTCATTTATTTGTTCGAGCCCTAATTTAGTAATGAAATTGAAAATGGTGCATACTGAGTTATAAGCATCAGTTCATTTTATCATTTCTGAATTTAATCTATCGACTATCACAAATAAAGTTTCAACTTTAAGTTTTTCAAATCCTTGAAGAGTTACACGGCTAGTTGTTTCGGATTCAAGAGTACCATCGGTAAATTTTTTTCTTCAAATTCTTAAATTTTTTTTAAAATATACATTGCACTATTATATTTCTTCTTTTAATTCCCATAAGCGATATGTAATTTTACGTGGTGGAAGGAAACAGATTGTATTATTCTCTCTCTCCCCTCCCCCTTCCCCCTCATCTTTTGAATGACTTATGAAATTTTCAAATTTTAATGCATTTTTAAAAAAATATTTAAAATTTATTTTTTAAGTTTAAGTACTAAAAGAAATTTTCAAAAATTTGTCTTTTTCAAATATTTTTACGTAACAGTATCAAGGATTTAATTTCTGACTGTAAAAACAGAAAAAAAAAAAAAATTACATTTTTTTCTCTATTACTGGGTTTTCCTGCCCCTAACTAGGGCCCCCTTGTTCACTGGGCCCGCGGCTGCAGCCCCCTCAGCCCCCCCCCCCCTTAACTGTGCTCTGAATCTAGCATATACTTGACAGCAAATCAACAGGTATTATTTCTATAATCTTAAATAATGGGTTAAAAACAATATATAGATACATAGATATTTTGAAAAACCGAACAACCCTGTATTAAGCTAGAGAGTTATCCAAACTTATTAGTATGGCAGGTCGTATTATTTTAGACAATAGTTTTGCTATTGTTGCCATTTATTGTATTACACCGTAAATAAATATGCAATTTTTTTTTTTTTTTTTTTTTTTTCTTTATGTATAAAGCTGAAAATTTGTCATTGTATCTGTCTGGATTATTAGATTTTGTTAAAAATTGACACATTGATAATAAGGACAAAATCTAGCTAATGCCATATTTTTTAGTACATTTGGATAATAATTGATTAAAAAAAATACTTAGTAAAATCCCTGTTTTAACTTTAAAATCACTTTTAAAAAATTGATGCCAAAAATAAATAGTGGATATATTTATTTTTATATCAAAAAGAAAGAAAGTATGCACAATTTTTTTTTTTTTAATAATTAAAATAAAATTGAGAAAAATCGTGCTAGAGAAATCAGAGTAGCTTCAGTTTCGAACACCTTTGCGGAATTTTAAATTTGACATCAAATTAGCTCAGACATTTCTTGCCAAGGTCTTTACTTGCAATTGCAATAGCCATTTTACTTCATCGTCAAAATTATAAAAATTTAAAAGCCGCCAAGGGGCTCTTAAGTTAAAGCTATTAGCTATACCTATACTATACCAAAGTAATTTTAATGAATAAATATAGTAAATGATGCTAGGGAATAAAATACAGTTACAGCATTATAAGAAATCACTGCAGAACTGAATTTTAAAGTAATAAGTACAAAACTTTGAATAAACACCATAAAATGCAATAAACTCGCACAATTTAACTGAGGCGAGTTTATTGTATTTTATGGTGTTTATTCAAAGTTTTGTACTTATTACAGAAACTGCATGCCTTTATATGGAAGATTATATTAAAATAAATCCTATCATACTAAATTAAATTCTGTTTGCAAAGAATGTAAGCAGTACTTTTTTTCTTTCTTAAATACATTTTTGTGTAGTAATCTTTTCCTCTTGCTTTTCCAAACTGTAAATTAAAGCAATGAAATTTTCATATTTTTTGTACAGGATGTTAGCAGTCGCCAAATTTGATGATTGTTCGCAGGCAGTATCTTAGTGTGGCTAAAAGAAAAAAAAAAAAAAAAAAAAAAAAAATCCTGTGGCCTTATGGATATGCAGATAAGTAATCTTGTAAAATTTTTTGACTTGAGAAGTCATTCTTATCATATATCTAAAATCTAAAATTATGAGAAATTTTTTTTTTTTATAACCCCCTTCATTCTTAGTACAATTATAGTTAGTAATTTAAGTCATTTTACTTAGTAATTACAATTATTAAAATTCTTTTAATATGTAAAAAGAAATTTAAAATTTAACACTAGCTATATAAAATAAAAATTTCAATATCCTTAAAATAGTGTTCACATTTTTTTTTTTTTTTTTTTTTAAGGGCAGGGTGGATTTATCGAAAAGGGCACATATTAACCCTCCAAGTGCTGATCGTTTCACTCTTAAGTTCTAATCATTTTTAAGGCACCGTGCAGATATATAAAATTGATTGATATCTCGATTTTGTGAATTGTTATATAGATTTTACGAATCGTCTCGCAGCGAGACAATAGTGCTTCGAAGGTTAAGGCTGCTCACTCCCTCTTACGATTTCCCTGTCTCAAGTCACCAAATCCCATGCAAGTCTATGGCGAAATTTGTTTATAGAATTACTCATTACCAAATTATAATTCTTAAATTCCGTTTTCACATTGAGAAAATTCACAACCGTTAAATGAGTGCCCGTTTTCCAAAAATTGAAATTTTTAAATTTTAATATTTCATTTTACAGCTCAAAATGAGAAAAATGCATGTAGTGAAAATTGGCATTTTTAAGCTCAAAATTCAAATAAAAAACACTCTTTAAATAATTTTTTGGCAAACGAGTATTCATTTAATGGTTGCGTATTTTCAAAATATGAAAACAGAATTTGAAAATAGCAATTAGGTAATGTGTGATTCTATAAAAAAATTTCGCCATAGAATAACACGGGCTTTGGATGGCACTTTATTCACCACTTGTTAAATGGTTTATTAAATGTACGTACAGTCCACAAAATAAATAAAAGTAGAACACCCCATCTATCTCATCACCTAATTAATGAATACTATCCTTTTTTTATATGTATGTCTATTTTAATTTAATTATTTACATATATATAAACATGTAACAATGTTAAAATTTCCATTTCCAACAAATACAATTTTTGACTTTATAGATTCTACAGAAAATTTTACCATTGGATACTAAATTTGAAATTACTTTGTCAATAAGTGTAGTTATTATACTTATTGGGACTTTTGAGTTTTTTAATGTTAATTTCATTTTTCACTCTTAAATTGGGTCGTCGGGTGACAATAGCTTCAATTTTCATAAGAATTTGTTTTTGAAATCAATATTTACGTCGAATCGTTCATCCGTTTTACTCTAAAATTTTTTTTTTGATCATTTCTTGCATTTTCAAATTTCGGGGTGCACAATCAAGTTCAAAGGGCATCGGGGCGGAATTCTTTTATCTGAAGGGCAAACAGGGTGCAGCGCTCTGTTAATTCTGCCTAGAATGGACACTGTATATATATATAGAGAGAGAGGAAGTATTTGTTTTGTGAAAATTTTTAACTCTAAAATGTCTTGTCTGTGTGTGTCATAAATTTTGTGGATGCTGTATCCCAAGAACTAATGAAGGAAATTTAACCAATCTTGGTATTTAGTTAAACCCTGACCTACACAGATGCTGATTAGATTGGGGGATCAATATCGCTCAACAGATGGCACTGTGATATCAATTAAAAAATTTTAAACATCGCAGTATAGGACAAAATTTTACAAATGTACATAATACAAATTATTTTTAATGTTTTACTGTAAAATTAATATGGATTATTGATGTAATAGCAGGGTTGAACGGTTTTTTCCATGGTGGAAAAAACCACTGGAAAAAACCTGGTTAAAACCGTCCTGGACAAAATACCGTTTTGTCCACTTTTGTCCACTATTAATTATTTGCGAGTACTAAATTAAAAATTACCTTTATTATTTCCATATATATAAAACAATTCTTTATCATTATGTGTATGTGAGAGCTCGTGAAATATGGTCACCTGGTTGCCATTGGCGACCAATATTTTTTTAAACTAGTAATAATGTTTTCAACTTTAAGGAAACTTTTATATACTACTATATATATACAGTCATACACATATGCCACATTTATATTATTAAAGACATTACTTTTGTGAAAAATAAATAACTTTTCTATGTGGAAGTAAAATTTAATTTTGTATTTTTTTCATCTGGAATTTCCATTACCAAGTAATATTTTTTTAATAAGAATATAAAATATATTTTAATAAGAGTATAAATAAGAATATAAAATTATTAAATAATTAAGCATGTAAATTTGATTTTTTAAATTGTTGGATTGAAAAGTGACATGTTGGTATTGCAAATAAAATGTTATATAGAAATGAAAGCTTTGTTTTGAAAGGACTTGTGGACATAAATTGATAAAAACATTTTATCTACATTTATGAGTTTTTTTTTTTTTTTTTTTTTTTTTTTTAACCTAGCATAGAAATGTTAAATAAGATATTTCCAAGTTAAGTAAAAATAAGAACAGAAGACTTGGCGTTGATATATTAAACTTGAATAAACTACTACGTCAGAAACGGATAGATATTTTTCAAAAACAGATATTTCTCTTTGGCGTTTCTGACGTAGTAGTTTATTCGGGTTTTAAGTACAAAATAGCAAATAAACAAATTATTTTAAACTTTAATATTGAAAATAGTCTCTTCCGAAGGGGGATAGGGGTGTTGGGGATTAAGTTATTCTTCATTTTTAATTGTCAACATTATGTACTGAAGATAACTCAACATTGGGAACGCAATCTTTTTCCGGCTAAACAGCCGTGTCTATTTCTTTTGTTTTTAAGGATTTAGGTATAGTGTTAAATAACTTTTTTTTCCCTCTTAATATCCAGTATGATAATGTTATAATAGTCCACCACAATAGATTTACTTTGTTACATGTACAAACTGTAAACTAATGCAATTAGCATTTTCTTCATGATTTTTTTTTTATCGTGATTAAAATAAAATTATGCTTTTCATTAATCAAATTATTAATTTTTAATAAAATATTTCTATTGCTAAAATTGTAATTTAAAGTTAAAATTGCAATTTATTGTTTTAACAGAATAATTTTATGCACTGAACATGTACAGTTCAGTGGATTTTATTTTGTCCAGTTTCATGTGGTTTTTTCCAGTTTTGTCCAGCGCCCCGGACTTTTGACGAAAAAGTGGACGAAATGACAACCCTGTGTAATAGTACTAGTAAATTAGGAAAAAAGTTTGGTTGATGGGAGCATTGCTTCTGCTCCCCCCCCCCCCTTTCAGGATGTAAATTTTCAATATGGATATCTTTCGAAAAACTTATCAATACTTAAAGACAAATGGTTGAACAATAGATCTGTAATAATTTAAAACTAAGTTATCTTTTTTTTTTTTTTTTCCCGTATTCTTTAACAAAAAAAAAAAAAAAAAAAAAAAAAAAAACATTTCTTCTTATGTTGGCACAAAACTTTCTTTTCGGCATTTAGTGTTATAATTCTGTCAGATAAAACTCATCTGCACTTATTATGTAAAAAAAATTCCATAAATAATAATTTAATAAATAACTTGTGATGCATGAATTTGTGTAAAATTATATAGAAGAAAGTAATGTGGTGGTCACAAGCTTCTGATTTTTTTTTTTTTTTTTTATTACAAGTTAAGTAAAATTATTTTTAAATATCAATTTAGTATTAATTTTTATGCTGTTATGTATATATATGTGTGTCAGTAATATTGAAAGTAAATTTGTAAAATGTGTATGTGTCCTGTCAAACATTTTTGACCACCGAGAAAACTTGTTGCAGAACATTCAAAAGTATTCTGCTATGGGGGATAGATATGATCAAAGCATTGTAATTATGAAATTTTAATAATACATAAAGTAAGATAAAGAGTTTTATGCACTTTTACTTTTTTACTTTGTTACATCTACAAACTGTAAACTAATGTAATTAGCATTTTCTTCATGATTTTTTTTTTATCGTGATTAAAATGAAATTACACTTTTCATTAATCAAATTATTAATTTTTAATAAAATATTTCTGTTACTAAAATTGCTAATTTAAAGTTAAAATTGCAATTTATTCTTTTAACAGAATAATTTTAGCACTGAACATGTACCAGTGGATTTTATTTTGTCCAGTTTCAGGTGTTTTTTTTTCCAGTTTTGTCTAGGTTTTTTCCAGTTTTGTCCAGCGTCCCGGACTTTTGACAAAAAAGTGGACGAAATAACAACCCTGATGCTATGGAGGGAGAAAAACTGGAAACTGCAATCTTTCCATTAAAAATCAGGAGGCTTGGAATTTTTAAACAATACTATTTTGAAAAAAACAGCAATATATGTCTCATGTGTCACGTTTTCTGTCATAGGGGTGGCACTGTAATAAGCTTCCTAAAATAGCGGCAATTTTTTAAAAACAATTTATTGGAAGTGAGGAAAGTTTAGCTATCTTTTCCACATTGTTTAATGTAGGTTAACCATGTTTAATTTCAACCGGAAAATACTTGTTAATTTCTATACTTTTGCCAATTTTGTGTTTACCTGTCCTCTCTCTACACATATCCTGACTTCCAAAGAAAGATTGAGGGGGAGCTTGAGCAGTATTTTACGGTATGTTTATATATGTATATATATATAAATAATTTTCTTGAATCCCATAGTTTTCTTTATATTGACAAAAAAATTTTTTTTTATGATTATGCGAAGAATATATGAGTAAAAAAAGAAATAGATTAGGGGAACAAACTCAGCTATCATTTAAAGCTCTTAAAAGCATTGTATTTTAATTACAGATTGTATGCTTCACATGTCAAGATTTTTTTAATGTAAATAAGTATTTACTCTATTCTTTCTTTTTCTAGCTACTGTGAGGAGCATCAGATCTGCAAAAAGGCAATCACTAATTCAGCCATGGAAAAGAATACTAAAAATAAATGAAATTTTTTGAAGTTACTTGTTTTTGTTTGTTACAAAGCAACGTTTACACACACACACACACAAGCTTAAGTTAGTTTTTTTTTTTAACTTAGAAAATGGCAGGATTGCTACACTACCTGTAATTTTAATGAAAACTTGGAAAGCTCAGGGAGTTTCACAGTTTATTGTAAAAACAGGAAAAACTCAGGCAATTTTTGGAGAGACTTTAAAGTCTCAAGTTATTAATGTATTAAGTCTTTTAGTTTAAAATTTTAAATTGTCTGTTAATGCTTAATATGAAAAAAAACAAAAAAAAAAACAATGTTTCTTTCTAACTGCACTAAGCTAATAAAATTAATATATCCTATTGCCAATTGACTCATAAATGTGTTAGATTCTACTGTTGCATGATGACATTTCATTTATTTTACTTTTAAAAGAACTGATGAAAATTCTTTTCAAGAATCGTGTAGCAACTTTGAATGAAAATATCCTTTTTAAGTATTAAATTGTTCGACTTAAGAACTTTCTCTTTAATTTGTTATTATTAATAGAAAGTTAAAAAATAAATGATTTTTCAAGCATAGTTCTATCAGAATAAAATATTTAAAAGAAAAAAGTGATTTGAATATTAAAAAACTAATAAAATATAATCTGTTGATTTTTTTTTTTTTTTTTTAAAGGTCTACAAACATTTTTCATGAGAATCTGGCTATAGCTCCTTGGGTTTTTTTGCATTATTTATAAAAAATGTTGTAGTCTTACATTATGATTAAATTGTGGTAAATATTTCAGTTCTTAATGCAGTGTTCATATTTTATATTTTAGTAGAGCATGTAAAACTTCTTCTTTTTATTTTTTATAATAAAGATTTGATACCTAGATTGTCTACTGTGAGCTACAATCAACACTGGATTTTAACTATGAGATTTATTCAAGTGCTATATATTGCATTTGAAAATATTTTTTTCATTGATAATTTATTAAAAGAGCCCTTTCTTCCTTCCCGTGTTATCCAATGGGATTTTTGTTGCTTCGTTTCATAAGGATATCTCATTCAAAAATAAAGTTTTTTGAATTCTGTTTTTTTTTTTTTTTTTTTTTTTTTTTTAATATTATTTTTTGAACAGGTCACAATTTAGCTTAGTGAGTAATTTTTCGAAAAAATCAATTTTAATATTTTATTTCAATAAGTAAATTTACGAGTAACTTTCATAAGTGAAATATTTTTTTTTTTTTTTTTTTTTTTTTTTTTTTTAATTACTTACTAAGCTAAAGTAAGACATGTTCAAAGAGTAATATTCAAGAAACAGAAATCGGAACATTTAATTTTTGCATGAGATATTTTTATAAAATGAAACAACAAAAATCCCGTTGAATAAAATGAGAAGAAAGAGAGAGGGAATCTGACTGATAGATAAGGGTGGGTATCGCAGATATTGTAATCAGTTTTTATAAATTACTGTGTTTGAAATGTTAATTTTGCACACATGTGCATTGAAATGCAGCAAAATTAAATATTTTTATTTTGAAAAGTAAAGAAAAATAAATAAATAAATAAACTGACTCAAGGTTTTTTAATTTTTAAAATGTTACTTGCTTACTAGTTTTTATTTATTTATTTGTTTTTATTTTTCTTGTACATCTTAGATTATTTTAGTTCAACAATATGTTCTAAACATATTTTTGTATTTTGTAAATTCATTGATAAGTTAAATAAAAAAAAAAAAAAAAATTGTTTGAATGCCAGAATTTTCCATTAAATTTAAGCATTCAAAAAAAAAAATATATATATATTTATTTACTTATCAATTGATCCACAAAATAATATCCATGTATGTTTAGAATATATTATAAACTATAATAATGTAAAAACAAGACAATTAAAAATTGCATTTTTGAAATATTCAATAAATTAAAATAGTCTGAAAAAATTTGATATATTTTAATATTGTGTTTTTTAAAAAAATGTGTGCCTTTTTTTTTTTTTTTTTTTTTTGACAGTAATTTATGAAAAGGATTTATGCCAACTATTCCCCTAAAAACCCTTCTTCATGGTAAATAAAATTTAGCAACAAAACAAGATTCCAGTTTTATCACATAATGGCTTGAGAAGAAAAATTATGTTACTCTTGTTTACTGCTTATCAATAACAAATAAGAGGAATTTTTGTATGCAGGTTGTTTCAAGAGTTCCAAGAAACTTTAAGGGTAGGTCAGGCATGTCAAAAAAATCATTTTTACATAGAAACATATTGGTTGAAGTGTCATGTATTTGCACTAATTAGACAACAATACAATATAAATTAATGCAAATATGGGTTTAAAAGAAAAAACAAGTTTATTGAAACACTGTGTGCGTGTTACAAAAAGTGCTGAAAATACTTTCCATCTGCAGCAACACAATAGCATATCATGAATTGGCAAACGCTTTCAAACAGTCCAGGTCTGTCATAGATATGTACTACTTCAACAACTTGTGCTACAAAGTGTTAAGCAGAGTCGTTCACAAGGTCTTTTATGAATCCCATAGGAAAATATTGATGGGGGGGACAAATCGGGAAATCGTGGTAGCCAGGCAGTGGGTCAGCCCCTGCCAATCAACAGTGCCAGGGCTTGTGTTACTCATTCACTTTCAGCCAAATGTCTTCTTCTAGTGAGCATATATGGTGTTCCGCATATGTTTCTATGTAAAAATTATTTGTTTCAGTACGCCTGATAAAGTTTGGCGGAATTCTTGAAATACCTTGTATATCACCATTGCTGGTAAAAATATACTTTATATTAATATATATATATATCAGAAATTCCCTTTAATACATTAATATATATGAAGAATAGTACAAAAATTAGTTTTGTATAATATATAAACAGTAAATTATATATGTATATATTTCAGGGTAGCGACAGATCTGCCTTTTTCCCCTGATCTTTCCCAAGAATTGGGAGAAAGTCTGTCACCACCCTATACGTATATTAAATTTTTGCTTTCTAAAAATATACTCAGTAGTTGAGTGAAACATTTAAATTTTCTATATGTTACAGAAGTGCTTCTCTCATTTTCTGAGCATATTTTTTACAGATACGCCACTAATAGTTCGCCTGATTGAAAATTGACCAGAAATGCAGGCTTTCTCTTCTGAAAACAATTTTATGAATGTAACAAATCCATATATAACTTTAAGATCATACAATACTTATGTTCACTGGCAGAGAAAAACAAAGTTATTTTATAGGAATTTTTTTTACTACAATGACTTCACATAATGCATTTCATTGAATTCTGTTTTACCATTCAGAAAATTCACATCCATACAATTAGTACTCTGTTTTGTAAGTTCATTTTTTAATATTCTATTTCACAGCTAAAACAAACAGTTAAATTTTCACATTTTTAAACACAAAATATGAAAAATTTAACAAATTTTCAGAAAATGAGTACTGATTCAATGGATGTGAATTTTCTGAATGTGAAAATGGAATTTCAAAAAAGATTAAGTGATGAATAATTCTGGTAATAAATTTTCCTGTGGAATAATTTGAGCTTTGGCCATTGCTAGTAACACTGTGGGCAACTTTTGGCCAATTTTTATTAATATTAACTGTTTGTGGCTTGAAGGTTTGCAACTTTCGGCTAGTTTTTATGAATAATGGCTGTTAATGATATGATGGCAGGCCACTTTCAGCTAATTTTCATTGATGTTAATTGTTCACGGCATGATGGAGGGCAACTTTCGGCCAATTTTCATATTTGTCAGCCAATAGTGGCCTGATAACGGGTAACTTGCGGCCAATTTTCATATTTGTCAACCATTAGTGGCTTGATAACGGGCAACTTTTGGCCAATTTTCATGTTTGTCAGCCATTAGAGGCTTGGTAATGGGTAACTTGTGGCCAATTTTCATAATTGTCAACCATTAGTGGCTTGATAACGGGCAACTTTTGGCCAATTTTCATGTTTGTCAGCCATTAGAGGCTTGGTAATGGGTAACTTGTGGCCAATTTTCATAATTGTCAACCATTAGTGGCTTGATAACGGGTAACTTTCGGCCACTTTTCATATTTGTCAGCCATTAGTGGCCTGATAACGGGTAACTTTCGGCCAATTTTCATAATTGTCAACCATTAGTGGCTTGATAACGGGTAACATGCGGCCAATTTTCATGTTTGTCAACCATTAGTGGCTTGATAACGCGTAACTTGCGGCCAATTTTCATATTTGCCAACCATTAGTGGCTTGATAACGGGTAACTTACGGCCAGTTTTCATGTTTGTCAACCACTAGTGGCTTGTTGGTGGCCATCTTTCAGTTGATTTACTTTAATATTAATTGCTAATGGCATGATGGTGGGCAACTTTTGGCCAATTTTTATATTTGTCAACCATTAGTGGCCTGTTAGTGGGCATCTTTCGGCTAATTTTCAGTTATCGTGACCATTAATGACATGTTGGTGGGCAAGTTCTGGCTAGCTTTCATTTATGTTAAGCATTCACGGCATGGTAATGGGCATGTTTTGGCTAATTTTCATTTATGTTAGCCATTAGTGGCATGATGGCGGGCAGCTTACTGTACTTACGGCCAAACTTAATTTGGCCGTATTGAGGCCGGCGTGACACTTTTTTTACGTTGCCGTTACGGCCACTGATAGCGGGCCGCTACAAGTTGCTTATGGCCAAAGGTAACATAGCCACAAGTGGGCCATTACCTCCGTGTTTGTTGGGATGCATTGTCATCTATGTTTAACACGCTATTGATTTAAGCCGTTTTAGCCATTATCCTATGAAGATAGTATGTGTCATTCATATAATGTATTAATTTTTATAAGGATTTAAACATATATATTGTTAAGTTCGCAGTCGTACTGACTCTAAAATTTGTTTATGATTTCGGTTTATTTTTTAAAAATATAATATTTTTTACACTAATACCAAAAACTTAAGGAAAATAATAAATTAGACATAATGCATTCAAAAACAAACCAATACGAGTAAACTTGAATATGTTGTCAAACAAAGATTATAATAAAAATCCAGTATACAAATCAATTGCGCTTTAATTATACTGTGTCATGTTTGGTGAGCATAAAAATACACAATGATAGAAATTAAGGCTGCATTTATCTTTTTGTTCAGGTAAAATATCTGGCATAGCCAGTTCATTAAATTCAATAAATTAGCGCGGCAACAGTGTTGCCACATTGGAGACTTTTTTTATTCAGTATCCACCATTAAATTTTAATTGTAATGTAGCCTAATCACTTCGAAGGCTAATCGTCTATTATGTATATAAAATATCACTTCTCAAAATTATTGGTGATAGTTGAATAAAAAAAGTCCCCAATCTGGCAACACTGGGCTGCGACCAGAATTTTTTTTACAGAATTTGAGGACAAATATGACGGTGTCTCCTAATTTTTAGGAAAAAATAAATCTCGAATCTCGAGAACAGTCCTCGAAAACTACCTTTGTCCCCAAAAAATTACAACCCATTTGGGAACGCCCGTTATAAAGTTATTAATATTTTATTATAAAATTTATTATGTGTTTAATACATAAGCTGAAATAAGTTCTTTGAGGTGCTTTATACATAAAATTTACTAATATTTTGCAATTTTAGGTGATTTAACTAAATATTTATTTTTTTCTTCGAAATTCGAGGACACCGTAATATTTGTCCTAAAATTCAATTTAAAAAATACGGTCACTCTAGTGTATACCAAATTAGTTCTGGAGCTTCTATTTTCATTCTTCTTCATAGAAAGCATTGCAGGTAGTGGCTGAAAAAGGTATAAGCAAAGACATAGGCATTAAAAATGGACAAAGGCATGCTAATGAGACGAATCCTGACTGTTCCAATGCTTTGCAGAGATACACTGTTAAAAATTTTCTCCTAGGTTGAACCAAAACATGGTACATTTTTGCTGCCACCATGCGATGGTGAAACCTTTTACCATTATTTGGTGCTTTACTAAACCAAGTCTTGGTACATCAATAGCTACATCCATAAGACGGAGAAATTTTTTACCATAATTTGGTGCTTTTTTTAAACATGAAACGCCAAATCATAATAGAAGGTTTCACCATCGCATGGTGGCAGCAAAAATGTACCATGTTTTGGTTCAACCTAGCAAACTGAAGCTACTGTAGTACCAACATTTGGTTCAACCTTGAACTGAAATTTTTAACAGTGTAGTGTGAGGAAAGTGACAAGCCCTCTTATTGGTAAATCATCTACCTTAACACTATTCAAGAGGCACATCAACATTATATGTATCAGCTCAGATAATTTTTGTAATAGATTTTAATAATTGTAATAGATTTTGTAATAGAGTAAAAAATAAGCAAATTTTCGGCAAAAGAACGAGCGAGATTTTAGGTATTTTTCAAAAGTTGAAATTTCATAAGGGGTCTTTCAGATGCCGCATAATTAATTTGAAGATCCAATTATTTCAACCACTTTACAAAAATTCTTTTTTGTGAAAAACTTCTTATGACCTCATAAATCTTAGTAAAGAAACAAAAATATGTTAGAGTTACATGCTTATAATAGGCTTTTCACAAAAAAAGTGTTTTTGGAGCATAGTTGAAGTAAATTGATCTTCAAAAGAATTCTGCGGTATGTGAAAAACCCCTTATGAAATTCCAAAACTTATAAAATGTCTAAAATCTAGCGCGTTCTTTTGCCGGCAAATTGCTTCATTTAACTCTATTCAAATGAACTGAGTAAGTTGCCGAATATATCTAGCTTTCAACCTATGTAATAAAATCTTTTCTATCTTTTACGCATGGGCAGTGAAAACGTTTTTCGTAAAAGTTCTCATATTTCATGAAATGTTTAAGATATTTGTATTCCGATTGCAGTATATTGTTTCAAAAACGTTTTTTTTTTAGTTTATCTGAAAGTGGGGATAATTTTCGTGTAAATCTCTGTATGCTATATATATATATATATATATATATATATATATATATATATATATATATATATATATATATATATATAAAAGCTTTCTTTCTTTTTCTTTTTTTTTGAGTTTTAATATACGTGCTTGTATCTCCGTTATTTAACATACGATTGTCACCCAATTTCATTTGCAAATTGTACAGCGTCTGTATTATGATATCGTAAAGTTATAGATCATTTCGTTTACTTAAAGATACAGGGTGATCACAAACATTCTTGATTTTACTCAATTTGTTACCGGCCCCTTAAATGTTGCGTTAAACTAATCTTCACTGAAAAACATAAAAATGACTCAGTTCTTTAAATACCTAATGTCTGAAAGCATTTCCTCGAGAGTTAAGTTTTTAAATTGAAAAAATTTGTTTGCAAATCTTGCTAAACTTTGGAGCAGGAGTATGTATATGTGTGTGTATGCGTGTGCATTTTCTGGATTTAATTTGATAAATTAATTGACAGTCAGGAAGGGTGACTTATGACATGGAACGCGTGCTCTCTAAAAGAAGGTAAAGTAATGATTTTTTTTTTTTTTTTTTTCAGCTCTTGTCAGTATTTGAAAAACTCATTATAAAACTGCATACCTGAAATAACGCCATTTCACGAAGGCTAACAATGCAATTAAAAAAGTATTTGACAAATATGCAATTAAGATACGAATTTTATTTAAGTAAAAATTTACTAGTTTTAAAGTTAGTTATATATAATTCAAAAGAAGTAGATTAAACTCGACTAAAATAAAAAAAATAAAAAAAAATCTGACTTATGAATTTACAGAGCATATATTACATGCGATAACTTATTTACATTCTACAACCTAGGAAATCCATAAATAAATATTTATTAATATGCTTGTTACTATCAATATAAATAAATAAATGAATATACCTGCTTTTCATGAAATGACAAAAAAAAAAAAAAATCTTGATTGAAGCTAATATTTTGCGGATTGTTATGCGCTACATTTTTATAGTAAACAGAAATGTCATTATTATGAAAAAAATACAACATATTAAATCAATTAATAATAATAATAATTAAAAAAAAATCAGATAACTTGAAATGTTATTGCAATGCAGTACTACTAAAAGAAATGTGAATACTCTTGATCAATTTTTAATATGTACACTTGATTTAGAAAAACAAACCGCTTGCTAGTGAGTGTTATTTTATGCTGAGTAATATTTAGACCAAATAATTCTTTGAATATAAACAAATGAGAAATATATTGGAAAATGTGACCAATAAAGCATTAACTAAATCCATGTAAAATTTCCAACGTTTGGAACGATAAAGGGAGAAATTGAATAACAAATAGTTGTTTCTGTAGCATTTCTGTAGCGTTTTCCCTGCTTCTGAAAAATACAGCTTCAGCTAAATGCTACTGAAAACTGCCTGACAGCTCTCTGCTTATCAGTTTTTCAATTTGGTATTACAGACGCCGAAGATTTTACCTAAGTTAGGTATCTAGCGCCAAGTCACATTTATTCGATAAAGATTTGCATTTAAAAGAACTTAGCAATCTAACTGCTTCATAAACTGTTAAAAATAATTGTTGTTTTACAGTTTTTTTAATGCATAATTATACTGCAAATTACTGTATTGTCATACATATCATGTTTTATCCCAATATATCAGTCTCTGACAATAATCATCTGTCACTGACCATAAAAAATTAATGTTTCATTATTATTTCCACTCTAATAGTCATATACGGTCAAGGAGAAAATTAAGCAGTTTTTTTTTTTTTTTTTTCAGTCTATAGCAGATAAAGGGCTACTTTAGAAGATAACTCTCTCTTTGGGACCACAAATCGTAATCTAATGGTGAAACACAGTACTTGGATTTATTGACAGTTGCCTAATACAGTCATTTATGGCTTAATATAGTCTAAACAAATAACGGTACATACTGTAATATTACAGCTAAATGTAGGATTCTGTATATCCGAGCTTTTATCGTAATCCAACGTTGCAATTTTTATTAGTGTATATTCAGATCTGCCAGCTTTTCTAGTTCATTGTGTAATATTGTTAATACCCTTTTATTTCCCACCACTTATATTTTTAAACGTAACTTTTTTTTTTATTTATTTAATCACAATTTCATAATACAGAAAATTACTCTACAAAGAAAGTCGTGTGAGAAAAGGTGTGTATTAACAATATTACGGAATAAATTAAAACTGTTGACAGCTGCGTGTATTCAGGGAAGATAACATAAGGATAGAAATTCAGGGCAGGCAGTTACTGTCCGATACAATTTTATTTTATCACAAAGCGAATATGTTTTGCAGGAATTGCCTATTTATATATATATTTACACTGCTCAAAACAACTAAAGAATATTATAAGTCTTATATAAAATAACGGTATAAGCGAAATTTGTTTGCAGAAAACGGAAGAAGAGGGTCACAAATACAATTTTTTCTTGTTTCCAAACTTCGGAGTATGCAAATTGTTGAGTTTGACCTCAAAAATGACGTTTTAACGGCAGCGAATGAAATTTGGTTTTACACTAAATAAAAGAAAAAGCGAAAAGGAATGGTCAGTATTCAGTAAGTGCGTTGTTTCGATGACTGCGATGTCTTAATGAAGTTATTTAACCGATTCAATAGCTTGGAGAGTTGTTGGTCCGTTAGAGGAGGTCCAAACACAAACCGAAGTAGCCGAAATCACTGCCCTAACAGCACAAAATGTTCCAGAAACGTAACAATCATATAACATTGAAACATTTTAAACATTTCCGAAACGTTTAAAAACTTTCAGATTGCTTTCCGATTAGTTTCAAAAACGTAGAAATGTCCGCGATCGTAACAAAAAATCAGATACGTAACAGAAACGTCACAATCACTTAACAGATAGAAAATCAAAAAGGGCGAATGTTTCAGAAAGGTATCAGAATGCATACTAAAACGTGTTACGTTTTTGAAAGATTGTAAGCTTTTTGCAACATAAGTGAAACATTCTGTGCTGTATGGGTGGAGTTTCGCAAAGTGTGATTTGCAGGATTTGAAACCGACTTTTGGTAATTGGAAATTCAGACTGAAGATCGGGCAAAGTCGTAGGATGCAATAACGTCCAATGAACATCGATATTTAACGTTAACGGTTCGGAGATACCGAAATATGATCATATTTCGGCTTATGAATGCTTTGCTTCTTAAACAATTACCTTCTGCCGACTACTGGCGCCACATTTTTGACCCAAACTGTCCAAAAGCGGCTACACGCTATAGCAATAGGTCTGATGATCTCATCCCTAAATCAACGACCGGTCAGAGTTCCATTTCGAATGTTGTGGGGATCAGTGCACCCATCAATGGATCCCTCACCCTCAAACAGCCAAATCTGATTCTTCTGTGCACGAACGCAGGATTGTTTTTAGTGTGACTTTACCTACAAATGAAAATATGCCAATTATCGCGATGAACAGAAAAGCGAGACTTGTCAGAAAATAAATATTGAGCTATTCATTTCTCTCCACTTTGCAGGCTCTGTTTCCTACTCCTTGTGAGCGCGACGATTTCTTGCTGTTAACGTAATACACATTATTGGTCGGTGAGTATACAGACCTACAGCGTGGAGCCGATTTCGGACAGTTTGGATCGAAACTGTGGTGCCAGTAGCTGGGCGACGTTCTTTTTGCAGAAGATCGGCATTCATATTTCGAAGTCTCCGAGCCGTTAGCTTTAAATATCGATTTCCATTGAGTGTTGTTGCACGTCTAAGACCTTCCTCTGGCCTTCAGCTTATATTTTCAATCTCCAAACACTGGTTTCTGATCCTGGAAATCACACTTTGCGAAACTCTCGTGATTTCGGCTACTTCGGTTTGTGTTTGGTCCTCCTCTAACCGACCAACATCTCTCCAAGCTTTTAAGTCGGTTAAACAACTTCGTTAAGCCATCGCAATCATCGAAACAACGCACGTACTGAATATTGACCATTATTTTCCGCTTTGTCTATCATTTAGTGTAAAGCCAAATTTCATTCACTGCCGCTAAAACGTCATTTTTGAGGGCAAACTCAATATTTGTATACTCCGAAGTTTTAAAAAGATTAAAATTTGTATTTGTGACTCTCTTCTTCCGTTTTCCACAAAAAAAAAAAAAAAAGAAAAAAAAAAAAAAAAAGAAAAAAAAAATTCGCTTATGCCGTTATTTTATATAAGACTTACTTTCAGTCTCCAAACACTGGTTTCAGATCAACGTATATCGATATATATCTCTATTTCTTTCTTTCTCTCTCTCTCTCTCTCTCTCTATATATATATATATATATATATATTTGCATTTAACGTGTGTAATACTTACGCAAATTATTAATTTATTTTATTTTATTCCATTTTTTTGCTAATATTAGCTGATGTTTACATATTTAATATAATATTGTCTTATTTGTAATATTATAGCTCATATTAGTTAAAAGTATTCTAATTTATCTCTAAAGGTAGTTTTAATCGTAAAAACTTGGAAAACACCGACTCCTTTAGTTAGTAATCAATGTCTGATTCATATTGATTCAAATATCATATATGTACGATAAATTCAAACAGATAAGCAGAGTTAAGTTATATTTATATTCTTCAATTTACTCTTAGTTTCCTAATGAATAAATTAATACGTATATATTCGATTATAGGTTCAAAGAAAAAAAAAGAATATATATATGTATATATATGTATTTAATTTCATATTAAATAGAGCAATATATTACACGAAATTTGAAAATTATTTACAGTGATTTGAGATACAAAGGACTGTGCAATACTTTTTCGAAATACCATTTTGCTTCTTTCATTGGTATGATTTACAACCGTTCCAATTACGTACACCCTATTTTATTGTAAATTTATCCTTTATTACACAATCATTTTTCACTATTAATGAATGAAAAAAATACAGTAACTGTTCGGACTAATGAAGTTTTTCGTTAAATGCAAAACAAATATTGTGAGTTTGTAAGAATGAAACAATGGTATGTCATCATTGTTTGAAAATAGTGCTGGATCCAGCGACGCAATAGATGGGAGAGTTAAAATGCTTCGATGCCAGCAGTCGGCGGAATTTTAGGTTGGAATAGTTTTGCTTCAACATAGCGCTGCAACGAAGAAGTAAGTTGCGGAGTGTAGGTGAATGCGAAGCGGCATTAAAGTTTTGTTGATGTGAAGGTCGATTGAATGAAGTATAAATATGAAGGTAGTTTCGTAGAGAGTGTGGGTGTAGATGAATTAATTCTTATGATCGAATAAGCTATAATTTGCAGCGTATTTTTGAAATTAGTTTATTATTCGAAAGTTGAAGTTATGCGCTATTGGAGTTAGCAGATACGATGTCTATAGTGAAGTTATAGAGGTAGAAAGTTTGAATGTAAAATCTGCCGGCCGTGGGAATCCTTCCGGCAAGATTGTATTCACATCGTCAGTGGTCAAAAGTGCAGCCGTCATTCTTCTTTTGTTATCTCCTGTTGGTGAGAGTTACTTTATAATTATATATATTTTTTCTCGTAGTTATTTTTTAAATTATTTAAAGTTTATACTGATTGAGTTTACACAGCCAGATTTGCCTCCCATTTATTCAGTTGAATAAAAGTCTTATTTTATTTTACTTCATTGTCTTGTGCTCCAGTTACTTTAGTTAATTAATTAATTAAGATCAAGATAGTGATGGCGACCACATTAACCTCACAAGTTGTACTAAAATATTTTGTCCGATTCCCAGTATTTTCAAGAAAGAAAAACTGGACAACACTAAGAAAATTTTCAAGATTTTTTGTTTTCTTTTAAACACAAAATGCATCTTTTTTCTGTTTTTGATTTTCAATCAATCAATTTCGCTTCTTCAAAAATATTTAAATACTTAGTATACAGAAAAGCTATCAATGTATCTAGACTTTATACTATAGTGGATTTATACTCCACGCAAAAAAAAGTAAATTAATAAAAAAAAGTAAATTAAATAAAAGGAAAATTAATCAATCATTTAGTGATTTGCCATCTAGAAGTCAGATATAAAATTTTTGAACAAGATATGAACAATTATACTGTTGAAGCAATTAAATATATCCTAAAAATACAAGATTTACAAAATCTCTGCTACTGTAGATTCGAACTCTAAACCATATAAGGCTACTATCAACCAACATGAAACTAAATAAATAAATAAATAAATAAATTCAATTCTAACAGAAAATGTCAAACATTTTTTGTGACTGAAATGATCAAATATAATAAATGTTCGAAACTATCTGGAGTACAAAAAACTGGTTCAAATCACACTTCAGTATATTTTAGACGATACCCGACGATTTAGAAGATTGGAACGAATGTTCAACCGACACTTAAAAAAAAAATGCAAGGAACTTAATTTGTCGTATTCTACGACATTCCTTCTTCTAGTTAGATATCTATACACCAAACATAAATAACACTTTCACGTTTAATTCTTGCTGTAAGAAAGACCACTTAATTCATCAATGTTTAAAACATGAAAAGATATTTAAAGTAATTCATATTCAAAAACCGCAAACAGTTGAGACAAATGAAATACCCAGTGTTTATTCAGAAATAATTAACAGCCAAACTACTCTAGCAAAAACGAAATTCAACTTTAATTTTATGATTGACCATGCTTTTACTAAGAAATACACTTTTCAATATAATGACACAAATACAGTGGTTACTATCTCTAATTTAACAATTTTTCTTATAGCACTGTATCATGTTTACCAACTCAAGTACTTAATGACGTCATTAAATAGAAATCTATTTATATTAACACGGGTAATTTTTCTAAGCTGCTTTTTATTCAAGTTTTAGTTATTTGAAAGTTAAAAGGAAAATATTATTTTTTTAAATGATTTGAAATCTGTTGTTATCATGTACAGTGATAGAATTTCTTGTGGAATGGCCGTGATTAAAATTTATTTAACTAAATTTGCTATACACGTCACTTTATATATCATGAACTTATACTATGCATATTAACATTAACTAAACATATATTAATGAGTGTTTATTATTAGTAACGAATATGTCATTAAACTTCCGATGGCAGTAAAATAAAATCCTCTTGTGAAGTGAAAGAAACCCCAACCGGAGAATGCAAACGCTGGTTCATGGAATTTTTGTGTTAAATATCCATTACTAATTGCATAAATTCCTCTTTCCTCAGGACTCAAAAAACATAGCATTTTGATATTTATTTGTTTAGCTATTTTATCAGCGTCATTAACAGCAGATGCATAGAAAACAATAGCAGTAAACAACAAAAAACTAGATATCGAAAATACTGCTACTTTCGGACGAAAATCTGATTCTAAAAACTTCGTTGTTCCAAAGAACATACAAATTGTATGAAAGACACATACAAAAAAGATTGGAATTGTTAAAATATCATTTATATCGTTGTACAATGTTAAGATGCCATCATACTGCAGAAAGCTGTTATTACAGGTTTTTGAAGTTATACCACCTCTTTTATTAACATTTCTGGTAATATTAATGTACTTGTTTAAAACGAGAAACGTATAACGAAACAAAATTATAATGAATAATGTAAAAGAAAACGGAAAAATAAAAAAAACTGTGTTTCTAATAAACATAATCGAATACTTAATACTTGCTACCAAATTTGAGTCAATGCCATTAAGATCTAATCTTCCAAATGATATATATTTAAATGTATCTATCGGTTCTTTAATAGTACCGTAATAGAGAATTATAGAGATTCGAAACATATATAGAAATATTAAAAAGAAGTAGCAGTATTTAGCAAAATTTGCAGGTGGTGCTACATTGATTGTATTTGCTACATATTTTAATTTAGCTATTCCTTTTCGAATTTTCACTTGGAATCGAAAGGTGTAATACCATATCAAAAACACACATAAAACCGTTGCATTTGATGCCCATAATATTTTTCTTCGAGATATGTCATGAATTTCATTATATGTTCTCACTATTTGAAAGTAAAATGAAATTACCCATAGGATTTTAGTAAAAATACTAGAACATGTTTTAGAAGATTTAGTACGTAGACTAATATTTGACTCACAAATATCAATTCCAAATATATTAAGTAGCCAAATACACCTATCAAACCCTTTAACTTCATTTGGGTCTTTGAAATCTGTGACTTTCTGAGCGAATGTTAATTTAAAACGCTTAATCCAACATTGCTTCATATTAAATTTCACAGTATTTGCAATGTCTGTTTATCAGTTTTCTTATTTAGAATTCGACTTTTTATATACTTTTTGACATAGTTGTATATATATTATAGTACTTTATGCACTACGCGTCATTGCAGATATATGAAAATCCTAACGTCAATTACTGAGCTTGATATTTTTGTTTACTGCAGCATCAAGCAACACAAGCCTCCTAAATCGGTAAATATTTGCAGCAGTTGCCACAGGTGCATAAGGTCTATTATTAAAAAACAATTGTGGTTGGCATAGTAACAAAACTATTAATGTAAACAGCTCTTTTATACACGTATTCTTTTATATAAAATAAATTTGCATAATGGATTTTATTTCAATCATCATTTATGGAATAAAAGTATTAATAAATTATATTTTTGAAACTGAAAATATCAATATTTTTAAGCTAAGAAAATAAAGCCTAAAAAAGTATTAAGAATATGAAACATTAGAGTAATTAAATTTTTCAAGTAACGAAAGCAATAATGTTCGATAAACTATTGATTATTATTATTATTATTATTATTATCGAAACTTTATGTAGTATACGTTTATCGTAAGGTAAACTAATAATTTTAAGTACTAACATTAAGTAATTCATCTTCCCTTAGCGTAAGAGGACGTTTAATTATATCTTAATAAGCATACACATTATTTCACATATTACTGTGTAATGCCTTTGTATATTCTGGAACGTAAAAGTATAATTTTAAACAATTATTTTTTAGCAAATTTAAACATTTATTTAACTTTTTTAAACAATTATTTAACTAAGAGTTTTAATCATGATATTTAATTTTTCTAATTAAGTCTTAAAGTGTGTTTTATAATTTTTTAAATAAGAATCAAGAAAATTTAACACCTTTTATCAAAATCAGCGAAATCGCTAGCAGAAAAACGTGGCACAGGGTATTTGACTTGAGAGACGAAGGTCTTCAGTTCAAACCTCGTCTGAGTCGAATTTAAATTTTTTTTTTTCATTTTACGTAAGGTAAACTAATAATTTTAAGTACTAACATTAATTAATTCATTATGAAATTTCTGAGAAGTGTATATGTGTAATGTATTTTGTACAATACTATAGATATTTATAATGCAATACATTGTCTATATATTTTTTTATTCTTTACACGAAATCCACTACTTCCTTTTTTTTATTGAAATAATATTATACCCGACCAACAGAATTAAATATTATTATATTATAGAATTTCCCTTTGTGTAATTAAAATCAAAACAGGGATTGTTTAAAAATCTCTATACTATAAATGGAGATTTGTTTTATTCATTCATTTAGTCTATAGTTTCATATTGCAAAATTTCCTTTTGTAACATTTCCGCAAGGAGTACTTCAAAAGAAACCATTTTAGAACGTATTCCATTGAGAATGATTTCGATATAGTGTATTTCGATGGTTAAGAAAATGGTTTTCTTAATAATTCTTTACGAAGATAAATGGAAAAGTATATTTCAAGTAAAAGTGCATTTCTATGGTTAACAAACCCCTTACCTGCCGACGAAAAACTAAAAGTTTCGTTTCCCATTGTCACCATTTTTAACACAGGCGCACATTGTTATATGTTTCAGAAACATTTAATTTCCGGATCCCTCTCCCTCTCCATGCTCTCTAAAATAAGTAAATCCTTCATAAACTTTGTCACGATATCATTTAACCCTTTCAGTCGCAGTGTTCCCGCTGATGAAACACCTAATTTTAATTCTCAAGTGCAAAAACTCATCCCGGAAATTTTTTAGCAAAAATTTACATTGATAACATAGCAGAAAAAGCCCTTTTTTTAACATGAAAATTTAAAATTCTTCTATTTTAATTATGTTGGTACATTCCGGTGGCAGTGTAATTTAAATGATCCGAATTCCCTTGCGCTGCAAAGGGTTAAAATACTCCGGAATAAATTGGAATGTTGAGATCTATGCAACTTTTACGTGTTGTCGATAATGTTTACTTATAAAGTGATTTATTTATTAAATTAAATATTATTTGAATTTAATAAGGTTTACTTACAGATGTTTCAAACCGAAAATGTCTCGAAAAAGAACAATGCTATTTTTTTATTTTTTAAGTATTTAGGATCAGCTATGTGTCTAAAAGCCATTTTTAAAATTAGTTTAGTAATTTTTAAAATAAATTAAGTAGTAAACGTTAAAGGGTTAATTCCATTTCAAAACCATGGGAATATTTTCACTTGTAGCAGCGCAACACACAATTTCGTACTTTGGAAATGTATATACATCCATCCGAGGCAGTAAACGCATCGGCTTTGCAAGACTCATACATACGCCCGGGCCAGATAAGGGGTTAATAACTGTTTACAAAGATAGAGAATTTATTATATATGTTGACTGTGAAACAAAATTTTAGTTATTCTTTCATCAGTTTGATTAATGAATCAGTTAATTCTCTAGTGTTTAAAGCTATTTCTATTTTTAGTGTATTGCACATTTTTGTGAGTTTTTTTTTTTTTTTTTTTTTTAATTCTTTGGTGCACATTACAAACTCGTATTAATGTACTTGACATTTACAATACTACATATTACAGAAATATCGATTTATTAGGAAGAGAGGCCGATTTCTGTCTGATAAATGCTACCAAACAGAACCTGTCTTTCTTTTTATCTTAACTTTGGCATGATGTTAGAATATACTAGAAACAAAATTGAGAAAAAATGCGCTATGAAATTAATATAGAAACCGTTGCTAAAGGATGCAACTTCTTATTTTATGATGACGATTCTTTTACTTTTACATTTTTTTTTCATTAAACTAAAAGTTAACTATTGTATTAAATTATATAGAATAATTACATGAAATCAAAGATAATTGCTTTTTTTAAAACAATATTAGACACATTCATCCTTTGGATGAGTACTCATTTTGTTGGCGTTGATTTTCGTGTTGGTATTGACTACATAAGTGACACAGGCCAGCGTTAATTCCCTCCATAGTGCAGTCAATTTTGCAGACATTTGAAACCTTTTTAGATGTCTGCCAACATAGTCGTCTGAGATATTTGTCAGGCTTTTAGTAAAACTTCGAAATATCTTTAAGATTAAAACAGACATCTGGAACAAAATTAAAATCTGCAAAAGACATATTTATTAAAGCGAGATTATTTATATATTTAGATTTATTAGTTAATGCGTAAAATATCACGTTTAATATAAGATATGGTATAAAAATCATTCGTTTACAGGGCCACACAAAAAGTTTAAATTCATATGAACTGGAGTTGGAAATAGCTGTAAGCTCATTTCAATTTGAGTTTTGTTATATTAAAAATATGCTATGTTTAAGAAGAAAAGTTTAAGAAATATGAATCAAGAATATTTCTGTACTGATAAGTATAAAGGATTTAAGTCCAAAAATGTCGATTTTGAGTTAAGTACATAGTCAGACTCAGAAAAATTTTCTCTATCGATTGGTATAAAGGATTTAAATCCATGTCATTTAGTCTTTGAGAAAATCTATTGTTAAAAAAAGATTCAAGTCAGAAACTTACCATTAATCATTGGTATAAAATATTTAATTCAATTTTTTCTTTTTATTAAATAAAGGTTGACAATCACTGAATGGTATAAAGAGTATAAATCAACATAATCCCTTTTTCCTAATCGATTCTTCTGATTAGTTTACAGGTATATGCATGGAGATAATGTTTTTAAATGGAGGTTGACAATTACTAAATGGCATAAAGGGTATAAATCAACTTAATCCCTTTTTCCTAATCGATTCTTCTGATTAGTTTTTAGTTAGTTTAAATTTATTTTTCGTCTCCTGAAAAATCAAGAATATGGACTTAAATCCTTTATACTTATTAGTACAGATTTTTTTTTTTTCAAAAATCTGCCGAAAAAAACAACTTTGAAGAAATTAAACTTAAAGTTTTGAAATGTAATGGATCGTAGTCTTTATATCATTTACAATTTTGCTCATAAACTTTGGAACAAAATGCGTCTTTACTGATAAACGTAAAGAAAGACAATCATTGATTTCGTTATTTTAAGAGTCTGAAGACCTCGAAACATGTATATACTGAGAAGAAATTCTCTAACATATGTCTAGTATTTAAACTGTAGCTCTAGTAATTATAGTTCCATGTCATCCTTATAAATTCTAGTCTGCTTCGAAAGAAGCAGAAGTCCCTAGAAACCCCTATTAGAATTCTAGTGGGTTTGTCTATGCAATCGAGGGGTTAAATTTACTTAAAAATTTCTGAAAATAAGTGCGAAAAGAGGAGGTGAGTTTTAAGGATAGTAATAAATCTATTTTAGCTTGGTTTCAATATGAACAAAAAAGTAAAAATAAAAGGAACCTTTATTTATTTATTTATTTATTTAAACAATTTATTTCATTTTTACTTTATTTTATAGTTAAAAAAAAAAAAAAAAAAAAAAAAAAAACTAATTTTTTTTTTTTTTTAATTGTAAAATATTATAACTATTATGAATAGAAAAATATAACTATGTAACTTATATGTGTTTTTAATTAACAAAAACTAAATAATTATTGTTTCTTACATTTTCAGATTTTGATTTTAATTATTCCAAAGATTAATAGCAATATAAGTAAACAATATAATGAAATAAAAATAAATAAAATGAACAGATAAGCAAAACTCTGAAAAACAAATGTAGAAATAAAGAAAAACAGACCAAAAGTTTATATTAATTAAAAAATTGACCAAAGAGTAAAATACTTAGAAGGTGCACTTAAATCTTGTATTGACCCTCCTGTTATGGTTTACTATGTAGATTTTACGTAAACGCTTTTAGCTTTTTAAGGGCCCGCTTCACTTACCGCCGCTGGAAGACGAAGCTAATGTTATTCTATAGGAAATTTTTCTTTACAAATAACATATTAATTAATACCTATTTTTAAATTCTGTTTTCACATTCTGAAAATTCCCAGCTGTTAAATGGACGGACCTTTTTTAAAAAATTATTTTTTTAGTTTTTTATATTTTATTTTGAAGCTTCAAAATACGAATTTTTAATATATGAAATTTTTTCATTTTGCAATTTCAAAAAAAAAAAAAAAAAAAAAAAAAAACATTTTTAAAAAAGGTCCGTCCATTTAACAGTCGGGAATTTTCTGAATGTGAAAACAGAATTTAAAATTATGTATTAGTTAATAATTTATTTGTAAAGAAAATTTTCCCATAGAATAACATTGGCTCTGGCTTCCGGCGACGGTAAGTGAAAAGGGCCGTTAATATTAGAGAACAGCTGAAATTTTATGTTGTGCACAGAAAGATAAAAAACAAGTAAAAGTCAAGTAAAAGGCGAAGAAAAATGTTTTTTGATAATTATTTAATATCTAAATTTAAATATGTTGTCGTGTATTAAAGACATTTGCTTGTCTGTAATAATTCCGCAGCATCAGAAATCTGTACAAAATATTTTTACAAAAAACCTATATTTATGAGAGAAGTAATTATTTAATTTTCTTGGATAGTAATTATATATACTATTAAAATCCTCCTTTCTAATTAATATTTTGAAATTTGTATAATTGAAAAAAAAAAAGTTTACAAACAGAAAAATATAATTTTTTTATTTTGATTCACAAAAATAAAATAATAAATACTTATTAAAATTTATTTCAGTTGGTAGAGTGCTAGCATTTTTATTCACTGATCCATAGTTAATGCCTGTCTTGCGAACTTTTCCTCTTCATAAAATTAGTTCAGGCATTCAGTTTTCATATACGCTAACAGCAATAATTACTGAATATATGATTATTAAGGAAAATGGCTTAAAATTTAATAAAATTCTTTATGAAAAGATTTTATGTTTTATGTTTTATTTATTCATTTATTTATTTTTTTTTTTTTCAGACGATAAGATATTGAAAATACTTGTGTTTTTGAGAACAATCTATTTAAATAGACTTTTAAAAATGAAAACAGAGAGAAAACTGAAACCTTATGTAACAAAACAGTAAACTATTCACAAAAGTTTTCCAGAGTTTTTCCTTTCCCTTCCTTACGTGACTTTTGCTTCATTTACAAAAAGCTTTCAAAACATTCCAAACTTTTCGACTTAAACCTATGCTTAGGCTGTAAGAAAAAGATTGCTTCTAAAGTTAATCTGTACTTAAAGTGTCAAAGATATTTCTATGTTCCTATATAGTAAGCCTTGAACATAAGGATACCTGTTAAAGTTAAAATATAGGGAATTATATCGTGAAAATATTTACTTTTCTTTTGAATCGAAATAAGTTTAGATTTTATTTCAAAATTTAGCTGACATATAACTGGGACAATTTTTTTTTATTTAAAAATGATACAATTTTTTGCATACTACATCATTGTATATTTAGTTTAAAGAATACATTTGGGGTGTTTTGTTTTTATTACAACTAGTGTATCTGCAGATGAGGAGCCTCAGCGTCCTATCTGCACCATTTATTACTCACAAGGAAACATTCAAAAGGTGTCGTCTTCAAAAAATATTGAAAAATATATATGTGATTTTACTCTTCATAAAACACCAGAAATGGAAAATATTATCGGCTGAAATGAATTACAGTGACCACAAAAATTTATTAAAATCAAGCATATTTCGCGATTTTACACTGTTAGGCGATTGATTTTGAGTACTTGGCGGAGAAACAAAACACGGCTCTGTTCGTACACGGCAGTCTCGGTACTAGCGACAGCGCTAAATCACGAAAAATGTTTAATTTTGATATTTTTTTGTGATCGCAGTAATTCATTTCAGCCGATATTTTTTTTTACATTCTAGTGTTTTATGAAGAGTAGAATCACACATATATATACATATATATATTCAATATTTTTTGAAGACGACACCTTTTGAATGTTTTTTTGTCATTAGACCATTTTTAATTTTAGTACTTACAATTATTATATATACGATTAACTCACTTCTTAACAAGATAAGTTTATGAGAGGATCTGCCTCACCACTCAATCCTCTTTTTTATTCGTTTGTTTATATATATCTGTAAGTATATATCTATATATATTTCTGTCTAACTCACAGCCTTATATTTATTTCCTTGTAACTCATAAATACTTGTACCAAATTTAATACAAAATGATTGTTTAAATTATCGGAACTATTTTGTGTAGCCCTGTAAACTAATTACCTATTCCATGCTGACCATTTTATAAAGAAACCTTGCTTTTAGCATTCTACTAAAGTTTGTTTATTTAATTAAGTTTAAAGGAGTGTAATCATGTTAAAATGGACGACTTACAAGAAGCACCGTCTATACGCCGTAATGGTGGAAAATTCTTTTGGGTGTCCCTGTACACTAGCCACATTAGTTATCCACACTGAAAAAAATATATAAAATAATTCATTGGAACTCATTAATATTGAACCAAATTTGACATCCCTCGACGACTACAGAATGTCATCGCAGTTCGTTTGTGTGGTCCTGTAAATAAATTATTTAGTCTATACATACCTTTTTATCAAGCGAAAACATACTTTGAAGGGTCTTAATTACATTATCATCTTTCTAAATTTGCATTAAATGTAAAATAATGACCATTTATCTAGTAGCACAACTTTGAGATTTCGACTAAGTTAGAGTGTTACAGTTTTATTGAAATTCTAACTTAAAAGTAACTGGAACCAACAACTGTATATTTGAATCAATACATTAACAAGTAATGCTTGTTTACGTCTGAAGTGAACATCTGTTTTGAACTAAAAGCTTACAACTCTTACGCAATCTGTCTGAAAACATATTTTGAAAATTCCCAATATGGCTTCATTTGAAACTGGATAAATTAGACAAAAAGGGTGTCTATTCAAAATTTATCCAAAGAATCAATATTTCTTTCTATTTAACAATTGTTTCATTATATAAACTTAGATTAAAATGAGTACACACACACACATATATATATATCTTAGTAATAATTTATAAATTGACTATTTATGTTAGTCTGCTATTAAATTTATTTTCCTAGAATTTATTTTTTATATATTCAGATTTAATGACATTTAAGAGGACAGTACACACAACAAAATTGTTTTGTGATTCACCATCTTAAATTTATTAACTTTTGCGATAAAAGTCAATAAAAAAAAAAAAAAAAAAAAAAAAAAAAAAAAAAACGCATTAAAAAATAAAACTGCTTCTAAATTGTCTAAATGTTTAAAATAAAATTCAGAACTTTAGTTTATTTATATATTTTAAATACACCACTCTGAAAGTTTATGGTACTCAATTACAGTATAAGTTAATTACAAGTTATAGTTTATACAAATTATATTATTGACCTAAAAAAGTAGTTCAAGTTCACCTACAGTCAATTACAGTAAGTTATTGGTACTGTCTTACAGTAAAATATCATTAGGGAAGAGTGGGGTACCTTGGGATATGGCCCACATTGGAACACCTTAAATTTTAGTTTTGATTTTGTAAATAGAAATTAGTTTTCTTAGTACATAATAGTAGGAAGCACCTTTCTACACTTCAGAGTAAAATTGGAATTTCTCACATTATCAGGTGAAAATTAGTTGATTTTTTTTTCTTTTGAAACATTCAAAGTTACATTAATGGGTGATTTCATAAACAAATTTATCGTACAAAATATAAAAAAATTTAAATTTGAGTTTAGGGGAATCAAAACGTGGACTTTCATAAAAATTTTAATGTTAAAAAATGCCTTGTACTGCTAAGTCTAATTTTTTCAATGTTGCATTTTAATAATGATCCAAGAGGAGCAGCCCTGGACACACAATAATGGCCCAGGTTGAGGCACTCTCTCAACCAACTCTACCACTATATGCAATCCAAAGAAAGCAATATTTGCATTTTTTATATAAATTTATTGAGACTCTAAATGGGTTAATATTGCAAAAAAATGTTATCAAGAAAATCGTTTTTTCTTTAGTATTTTGGTGAGAGCAATTTTCAAATGTAAAATACAATATTTATTAATGTAATATACTAGTATACTCTACATTGTCATTTATAAGGTTGGAAGTCTATAAAAACAGGATTTATTACGCAATTAGACCTGATATTTTTTTACGCATTAAAGCTTTTTTGTCAGTGTTTGAAGCTGTCCCTCCTAGTTGGGCAGGTTGGGACATTGTAGAAATTTTTAAATTTTTTTACTGAAGTTAAAGTTGATAGAATACAGCATTGGAATAGATTTTAATTGAAACAGAAATGCTCAAACTTTATGTTAAACTGATTTTGGAGAAAATGGAATAAAAAATAAAATTTCTAAAAATCATTATCTAAAAACTGTCGCAAGGTGCCCCACCTTCCCCTACTTACAGAATATGCTTTATGTTTATTTTTTTTATTTCATCTCTCATTGTGTAGTGTCGTTTTCAAATTTCATATTAAGCTCTTTACCAGGGACATTCCGAAAGACAGTTTCGTCTGCTTTAACATAAAGAAATATTGTTACAAGCAAAAACATACAATGACGTATATGGCTTCTTTGTTTCGGAGATATTACCGTTATTGTTATATTCGTCGATTGTTGAAACTTAAATCAAGAAACTATCCATGTAAACAAATATACCTTGCGATTCAAGGGAGTTTTTCGCAGCTTTTTGCTCAACTTCATTGCTTCGGAAGTAACCAGAATCCGCCTTATTTATTTAAAAGTATCCCAGTTCACTAGTAACGAACAATTAAAAAAAGTCGCTGCCTTCAAGGAACATTATATTGACTGTATTCTGGGGATCTAGAACGAGCTTATCGAAATGCACTCGTTATCGGAATTTCTCCGATGTGACGTCACATTCCGATAGTCTTTCTTATTTTGCTAGAACGAACTCATCGAATTGCTTTCATTATCGGAATTGTCGGGTGGAATCGTTTTCTGAAATTTCGACAGGTCTTTTCCGAGTGAAATCGTCGTGAGATAAACAATTCACAGTTCCAATGGCGTCTATCTTGGCATTAGGTGTTATTCAAGGAAATGAAAGAACAAGTTTTAAATATATTTAAATCTTAAAAATTAAGTTAAATGAAAATTGTTATATATATATAGGTAACTAAAATTTTTATTTAAAAAGTATGAAGAATAAAATTTTTTAATACTTAAAGTTATTGAAAATTAATTAAATTTAATGAAAATTACAATAAATACCTATATATTTTTTCGGTAATTAAAATTCATATTAATCATGTATAATGTTAATAACATATCTATTAAGAATAACAAGCCTTAATATTTAATGTTATTAAAAATTAAGTTTAAGGAAAACTGCAATTATATATATATTTTTTAAACTAAAAGTCTTATTTAAAGTATATCTATGAATGATGTAAGTCCCAGTATATAAAACATTAATAAAGCATATAAGAAATTATGATAAAGATTTATTTCCCCTGGAACTAAATTTTTCCTTTTTACATTTTATTATGATTGGATTACGTAAGCTTGAGATACAACACGTCAATTCTATATTCACTTGCAAAATTTCATTTGTAAGTAGCTGTATAATAGAATCTAATAAGAATATCATTTCTTAGTGAGGGAAAAGTGAGCAAATTAAAAAAAGAATAATATTAATAATTATTATTATTTTAAAAATCTAAATTAGACATATTATGTAAACTCACTTACAAAATGAAAATTAATTTTAAAAGACTGTTTTACTTTTTCTTACTTTCAAGAGAGATAATTTTTTACGATGCTTAAGGGTTTAAAATTATACAGTATATTATATGGTATATTGTAAATTCTAAAAGAAATTCTAGAAACAGTACATACAAGCATGCAAATTACAAAAAGAAAAAAAGAAAGAAGAAACTGATAAGTATTCAATTATATAATTGATTTAAAAAATATCTCTTAAATAAACAATATTTTAATATCAATTGTTTTATATATTTTTTAAAATATGCAATGCATTTAAATTTATAGCTATCTAAAGCTTTAGAATAGATTATTAATATAAATCGAAAACACCAAATTTGCGTACAGATAAGTGAATGATACACCATATTTTAATATAAAAATGGATCACAAAAGTACTAAATGAAAAGTAAGTGTTCCCAACATGTTCAAAAGACTTTATATAAATTAATAATTACAAGAATTGGTAAAGTTTTTAGAAGCAAATATATTGATTGAGATAAATTATTTCACTGCTTTCGAGAAATACAAATGTAAACACATCATTTTGTATAATCATAAAAATTTTAAACTAGGAACAACTTTCACAACATTAATATTTCATAGCTGTCAACTATTTCATTTTCCCCTTAGATTAAGAAATAATATTATCATCAAATTGCAATTTTTTATTTGCTTTCTAAAGTTAAATACTCCAAAAATTATTATTCGAAAAACTCTGATATTAAATCTTTTAAAAAATGCAAAATGTTAAAATCCTTTCTTTCTTTTTTTGAAGGGGGGGGGGGGGGATTTGCAGATTTTTTTTTTTTTTCTCTCTGGGGACTGACAGCATGATAAATTCTTTGAAAAGTAAAATGAAAACAAAAATATATACTATTACGTTTGCTTTAAGACATGTTAATACAATAAATCAATTATAATAATACATGTACAAAAATGAATAAATAAAATAAAATAAATAATAATTAAGGAAATTAAAAAAATGATGATGTTAATGTTTATATGGACAAAGTAAAAACGTAATACCTGTATTGCATCCAACCCTTTTTTTTGTCCATAGTAAATAATTCCTCGTTCGCAATTGTGTAAAGAAATAAATGCTAGCAACTAACACTTTTAAGGCGGAAAATCACTTGCATTCACGGCCTTAAAGTGCTTGTAACTGGCAAAGATTGAATTTCGATAATAACACTGTTTTACTATACAGAAAATACGTATGTTATTTATTAAAATAATGAAGCTAAATACTCTTCTCTTATTAAATAAAATAGAAACACACGTTTACACTTTCGCAAGGAGAGGCAGCCATCTTTGTTTATCTGAAAAATCCAAGTGGAATCTCGGGGGAGAATGAAATCATCCTTGTCTGTGATTGGTCAACTTAAACCGATTTCGAAAGCAGTTTGGGTGCTTTGGAAGAAATTTCTATTCACCTTTTCGATAAGGTCGTTCTAGGGTATAAAATGCATGTCGGAATGATTTGGGTTGGAAGCCGAAGATTCCGCTAGCGAAATGTTTACAAGACGTTAGATCGCGCCCATCACAACTGCTCCAGCTCGTTCCTTCTTCTAATGAGCATGCGCGGGGACTTGCTCAAGTTGCCGGCCAAAATCAAGCAGGTCTAAGAAATTGATTCGCAGCCGGTGCTACCCTCTATTAGCGATGAATTTAACCAAACATTTTCACTTTCAGAAATTTTATTTTATTTTCCCTTTCAACCTTTTTTTAAATAATAAAAATCTCAGACTCAGAATTTTTTTTATTTTATATTAAATTTTATTTTCCACCAATAAAAAAAAAAAAAAAAAAAAAAAGAAAGAAAGAAAGAAAGTAGGGTTTAGAAAAAGATTCAAATTAATATTTGAAAGTGCAGGAGGCTCTTCATTTATGAAAATATTCATAGATAATTAGAGAAAAGAAAATCAACAATATTTTAAAATTTAATAAAATAACAACAGATATAATAATTCCAAATCAAAATTATTGGTGTTTTATGATTGTGTTTATATTAATTTTTCACATCAAATGCTTTGTATGAAAGTTTTAAACTGAATCAAATGATGTAGAAAATTGATTTTAAATTAAATTATGTATAATTTCCTATCCTTCGTATAATACTGCTTATTAATATTTCCAAATAATTTATAACATTAAGAAAAAATATATAAAATATTTCAGTTTTAAATTGCATTATATTATTATCAGTAAATTATAAAGAAAGTAAATTTGAATTAATTTAAATCCTATATATTCAACTCTAAATATTATACTATATTATGCATAACACAGAAAATTTCATAAAAATTTTTCTAACTATATTTGAAGTATTCTCATCAATATTATATCAAAAATTTATTGGAGTATTTAAAAATAGACATATTCAAAAACTAAGCAAATGAGAGTTAATGTTTATCACTAACAAACATTAAGAGGCTCATTTAAACTGTTTATGCTCCTCCCTGTTTGAATCAGAATGTCATAAGACAATATAAAAAAGTTTTAACATATTTCATCAATTTCAATTTTATTTTCAGTGCTAACCTCATATATAATATATAGTTAAAGAATTTGATCCCCTTTGATAAATATTACTGTTTCGAATAAATTTCAAATTTTTATCATTTGATTATATTATTTATAATTTTTCATTTAAAAATATAGAAAATTCTTTGTTGGAGCCATAAACTGTAATAATTAGAATATATTAAACCCATGTCTTAAAGTAAATTAATGCTTTTTGCTTATTTCACTTAATTATTTATTAAACAGTGGGAGACATGACTATAACTAGAAAAGCTATAAAATAAAATAAAATGTTTTTACGAGTTATATATGTAAAATATTTATAAATAATACTGACATGAAATTAAATTTATATATAGCTAAAAGCTTCTAAATTAGATTTAATAATAATAATAATTGTAAATATTTGCATGGGAGAAAATAAACAGCTTTACTAATCCTCTTACTGTTTGTTATTGATAAAAATTAACTCTCATTTGCTCAGTTTTTAAGATACGGACTTTTAAGTACTTTGTTAAATCTAATAAAATTCTTATTTAATATTAATGGGAATATCTCGAATACTTGTTAGAAAAAATCATATGTAATTTTTCTATGTCATGCATAATATAGTATAATATTTTTAGTTGAATATATAGGATTTAAATTAATTCAAATTTACTTTCTTTATAATTTACTGATAATAATATAATGCAATTTAAAACTGAAATATTTTATATATTTTTTAAATTGCAGCATATTGTTATAAATTAATTGGAAATATTAATAAGCAGTATTGCACGAAGAATAGGAAATTATACATAATTTAACTTAAAACCAATTTTCTACTTCATTTGTTTCTATTTAAAGCTTTCATTCAAAGCATTTGATGTGAAAAAGTAATATAAACACAATCATAAAGCACTATTAAACTTGTTTTTGCATTATTATATCTCATACACTTCTGCTATTTTATTAAACTTTTTAAAATATTGTTTATTTTTTATTTTATTTTTATTATTATATATCTATAAATATATCTATCTATTTTTATATATCTATAAATATTTTCATAAATGAAGAGCCTCCTACACTTTCAAATATTTATTTGTATCTTTTTCTAAACCTTATTTATTATATATATATATATATATATATTTTTTTTTTTTTTTTTTTTTTAATTGGTGGAAAATAAAATTTGAAATAAAATAAAAGATTCTGAGTCTTAGATTTTTATTATTTTAAAAAAGGTTGAAAGGGAAAATAAAATAAAATTTCTGAAAGTGAAAATGTTTGATTAAATTAATCGCTAATAGAGGGTAGCACCGGCTGCGAATCAATTTCTTAGACCTGCTTGATTTTGGCCGGCAACTTGAGCAAGTCCCCGCGCATGCTCATTAGAAGAAGGAACGAGCTGGAGCAGTTGTGATGGGCGCGATCTAACGTCTTGTGAAATGTTTCCGCGTCGAATTTTTTCCGATGGGTTCGTTCTAGAGACCCTGGGACGCGACATGGGAAATTTTAACTGATTTTGTCCCTTAAGGTACTAACATTGTGGTATGCTTTTGGCATATTTTCACCAAACGGAGCTTCAAAATTCTAGTGAATATATCAAAGTTTCTTCATCGAGTGATTATATTCTTGAATGATAATACAAAACTTCAATTAACAAGGAGCATAAAAAAAAGATACGCATATACATATTTGTCGCCTGAGAGATTGCATCTACAGCGTGTCCACCAATCGAAGATAGATAGAAGAATGAAACAAACGGCATGTTTATTTTGAAGGCATATAAATCTCTTTTACATAAGAATCAAAATTACTTACAAATATTGCCAAGAGGTGGCGCTGTAAAAATAGAGCTGAGTTTTAGAAATTTTCGAATTCGTCATTTATATGGAGTTATTGCCTCACATTACAATCTTTTCAAAATGTCCCACTTTTTGTTGTACAGAGGTGGTGCAAGCAAAGACCGAAATTTTCACTCACCTTCTTTATTGTGTCGTAGAAATGCTCCCGCATGTTTCACAGGTAAACTGTTCGAGTACATCCAAAACAGAATCCTTTAATGCGCCCCACAAACACTAGTCACAAGGGTAAAGATTGAGTGAACATGGGGGCCAAAACACGTCTTTTCCATTAAATGAGTGATTGTCCAAAGCAATTATTCCTATTATTGAAATATTACTGGAGAAGGTCAAAAACCTAAGCAGTGCGGTGTGGTTAGATCCCATCTTGCATGGAGCATGCAGTTTCTAGTCGATTCTAATGATTATAGTTGTTCAGAATTCTAATAACTCTGAATTTTGACAATAGATGGCAGCACTATGCAATTTTATGACTCTTTAGAATATAAAACTTTGATTTAAATTCATTCTTTTTATTGATATTTTAATGTGTTTTAAACGCTAAATTAATTCTTTTTTCTTTTATTATTATTTATTTTATTTATGTTTTCAATTAATTGTTAGTTATACCTTAAATAATTTCTTTTCAATTTGCTGTGAAGCAGTTATGTTTCTGCAGACCTATTCTAGTTTGTTCTTTTTGTTGTGAATTTTTGGTTGCGTTTTCTTGCGGTAAGCTAGAAGAATTCATTCTAACGTATGAGCTGAAATAAAGTCAATAATTCATGTTTGTATTCAACTCGGTTTATTTATTCAAGCTTTTATTCATTGTTTCTTAAATATGATGTTATTAATTCAATTGAAAGGAAGGTGAGTCCTTCAAATTCATTTTAAACTGATTTATGATTTAATATAATTTAAACCAGCGATTTTTAAAACCATACAGTCCACAATTCTATTCAAAATCCCTCCATATTTTTGGCCGTCTAGAGCCGGAGATATATTAAATTATGAAATCTTTTAGTAAAAATTAATATTTTACAAACTTGGAAAAAAAAAAAAAATGTTCTAATGGCTTCGAAAATTGAAAAACTAAAAGTAAAAAGAACTATTATTCGGTCGTCAGTGACTAAATTTGAAAACAAAGCGATAAAAGCTTTGGAAGCGGATCCTTTAGACATTCAAGAAATAAAAATTTTGAAAGGTCATTTGCATGAAAGGCAAACTCAATTAGAACAAATTAATAATGAAGTTGAGGAAGTTATTTCTGATTTAGAAGAATTAAAAAAGGAAATTGAAGATAATGAAAAATGGACAGAGAAACTTACTCGTATAAAATATCAGATAGAGTCAAGATTAGAACTTTCTTGTTTTCAGAACACTAAAGTTATAACACAGGTTAATGAAAATTCTTGTTCTGTTTCGAAGCAATCTATTCACCTTCCAAAATTTGATTTGCCACATTTCTCTGGCAATTTGGAAGACTGGTTAAGCTTCAAGCAAATATTCGTAACCACTATTCATGAGAACACTCAGCTTCCCGATTTGCAAAAATTACAATATTTAAAAGCGTCTGTTATTGGATCTGCCAATAAGTTAATAAAAGGCTTTCCAATAACTGAAGCAAGTTATAAGGAAGCTTGGGCAACACTAATTTCTAGATTCGATAATAAAAAAAATCTAGCTTATGCCCAATTAAACAAATTCTTTAATTCGAAATCTTTGAAACCAAATTGTCGGAAATCTATGCTAGATTTATTAGATAGCTGTAATGAAGCAATACGTAACTTGAAATGTTTAGGATTTGAATTTAATTTATTTGTGGATTTAATTCTTGTTTATAATCTGCAAACAAAATTGGATGATAATTTAAAGAAGCAATGGGAATTATCTTTAGATAGTGATTCTTTTCCCACCTATGATGAATTTATTTTGTTTCTTGAAAAACAAGCGAGAAGCTTGCAAGATATTACTGATAGTACTTATTCTAAATCTGAAAGTAAACAAAAAGTTGTATTTAAAAGATCTGTTTCTAATGCTGTAATATCTAATTCAGATATAAAATCCAATAATTCTATCTGTTCAGAATGCTCGGAATCTCATGCACTTTTCAAGTGCCCACACTTTCTTAAAAAATCTGTTGAAGATAGATGGAATATTGTGAAGGGTAAAAAACTATGCATAAATTGTTTACGTGGTAATCATTTCGTTAATAAATGTTTGATTTCGACAAAATGTCGACAGTGTAATGCTAAGCACCATACACTTCTCCATTTCGAGAAAAATAAAGTTAATTCTCCACCTGTTATTGAAAATACTAATCTCAACATTGAAAGTCCATCCTTTGTCAACTCTAGTTGTTTAACCAGTACCCAAGAGAGTTGTCAAACTTTGTTATCGACAGCTATGGTTCTTGTAAAATCAAATACTGGAAGGTTTGTGCCATGTAGAGTCATGGTGGATTCAGGAAGTCAAAAATCATTAATTTCCAGCTCTTGTGCTAAAAAATTAGGGTTACCTATGAAAACCACAAATCATAGAATCTCGGGTGTAAATAATATTGTTGCAGAAACTGCTCTTTTTGAAGTTAATATTATTTTAAAGTCTTATTATAGTAATGAAATCTTTGATGTGAATGCTTTAATAGTAAATAATATTACGGTAAATCTTCCTAATTTTGTTGTTCGAAAATCTTCATGGCCTCATTTGGAAGGTCTATCTTTAGCAGATCCTAAATTTTATGTTTCGAATCCAGTTGAAATTTTGCTTGGTGCAGATTTATTTCCCTTAATAATTTTAGGGCAATCTATTCTGGGTCCTAAAGGTACTCCATGTGCTTTAAATTCCAAATTGGGATGGTTACTCTCGGGTGTCATACATGTAAACAATTTTCAGCATTCTAAAACTGTCCTTAGTTGCCATGCTACAGCTCAGTTAACTTATGATCTTCAGAAATTTTGGGAAATTGAGTCCCTTCCTGATGCAACACCAATTCACAGTTCTGAAGAAAAATACACTAAAACTGTTAGACGAATTCAGTCTGGAAGGTACATGGTGGATCTTCCCTTTAAAGAAGCTCCAAATTTAGGTGACTCACAATCAAATGCTTTAAAACGGTTTTATTTGTTAGAATCCAAACTTAATAAAAATCATGAGCTTAAGGAGCAATACCATGCCTTTATGCAAGAATATATTGACTTACATCATATGGAACCAGTCCCAAATTCTGAAATTGATTCTAAAGATTATTTTTACATGCCTCATCATGGGGTTTTGAAAGAAGATAGTACAACTACTAAATTGAGGGTGGTATTTGATGCCTCGGCTAAAGGAACATCAGGCCACTCTTTAAACGACTTTCTTGAAATAGGTCCAAAGTTGCAACCAGATTTGTTTAAACTTCTTCTTAAGTTTAGAACATATTCAATAGCCTTAACCGGAGACATCGCCAAAATGTACAGACAGATATTGGTAAACCCCAAACATGTTGACTTTCAGCGAATCTTTTGGCGATTCCAGCCACATGAATCTATTGCGAGTTTCAGATTATTGACTGTAACATATGGCACAGCCTGTGCCCCATTCCTGGCTATAAGGACATTGCACGAACTAGCCAAAGATTATAGTTCAGAATTTCCTATTGCTGCGCAGTCAATTTTCGAGAACTTTTATGTGGATGATTATCTTGGTGGGTCGCATTCAATTGATGCAGCAAAACAATTGGTCAAAGACCTAAATCACGTTTTAAATCAAGGAGGCTTTACACTTAGAAAATGGGCTTCCAATGTACCCGCAGTCATTGAAAATCTACCAGAAGATCTTAAATCCACTAGGCAAAATGTAAAATTTTCCGAAGATTCCTCCGAAAAAATCTTAGGCCTAGTTTGGAATTCGGCAGAAGACTTATTGAAAATTCATTTGAATGCCATCAAATCGGTGCATACCAAGCGAGAATTGCTATCAATGATAGCTCAAATCTTTGATCCTTTTGGGATTCTAGCTCCAACCACGATCATGTTAAAAATCATGATGCAAGAGCTTTGGAATTATAAGTGTGCTTGGGATGATCAAATCCCAGATTCCATTTTGAAAACTTGGCAAGAATTTAATTCTGAAATTGAACTCTTAAAGTCCATTGGCATACCAAGATATCTGAACTGTGAAACATCTCCAGAGAACCACATAGAGATCCATGGGTTTTGTGATGGATCTGGCAAGGCCTACGCTGCAGTGGTATACCTTCGGACACTATCTTCTCTAGGTGAGATTTCAGTTAACTTTGTCGCTGCAAAAACTAGAGTTAATCCTTTAAAACATGTCACGCTTCCCAGAATTGAGTTATGTGCTGCATTCTTGCTTGCACAATTAAGTTCCACAATATTAGAATCTTTAACCTTTAATGTAAATAAAATTTATTTGTGGTCCGATTCACAAATTGCTTTAAATTGGATTGAATCTCCTCCAACCAAAGGAAATCAGTTCGTAACAAATCGAGCAAACAAAATCAAATCACTTGTCCCACAAGCAGTGTGGACTTATGTTGAGAGTTCATCGAATCCGGCAGACTGTGCCTCAAGAGGCATTCTACCGAAGAGTCTTTTGCATCACAAATTGTGGTGGCTTGGGCCTGAATGGCTTAGTGCTAGTGTCAAGTTACCATTATTCCTAGTCAAATCTTCAAAGGTTAAGTCAAAAAATTCTGAAGAAAATTTAAGTCATGTTGCAACATCTAGTCATAAAACCTTTCCTGATTTTCTACTCAAATTCTCTTCTTTTTCAAAACTTTGCAGAGTCCTTGCATTGTGTTTGAGATTCATTTATAACATTCGTAGTTGTAATCGTAATTCTAGACGTATTGGACTTGTCAGTACGCCTGAAGTTTCAAGTGCTATTACACATATTCTTAAATTGATTCAAGAACAAGAGTTTTCGGTGGAGCTGAATTTGCTCAGGAAAAATCAACCTTTACCAACCAACAACAAATATTAATCCTTAAATATATTTCTAGATGATCAAGGTTTAATCAGAGTTGGCGGACGGTTGTCCAGACATCAGTCACTTAATCAAGATCAGAAATATCCAGTGCTTTTATCGAGAAATCATTTCATTACAAAATTAATTGTTGAGCAATATCATAAAAAACATTTTCATGCTGGTGCACAACTGATTCTTTCCCTAATTAGACAAAAGTATTGGATACTAAATGGTCGCTCTTACATTCGTCGAATTCTAAATGAATGTATTTTGTGCAAACGTTTGAAGAAACAAACTTGCCAACAAATTATGGGTGAGTTGCCAGTCGAACGTATAACTCCAACTCGACCTTTTTCAAAGGTGGGACTAGATTTTGCTGGCCCACTCATCACTAAACCAAATGTGCCTCGATCTAAAGTTAAATTGAAGTCATATATTTGTGTTTTTGTCTGCATGTGCACAAAAGCGGTGCACCTAGAAGCTGTTTCAGATTTATCTTCATCAGCTTTCTTAGCATCTCTAAAACGATTTGTTTCTAGAAGAGGATTGCCATCAGACATATTCAGTGACAACGGAAAAAATTTCAGGGGAGTTGCTAACTATCTTAAGCAACTATTTCGAATCATTCGTTCTGAAAATGTTCAAAAATTTGCTACCAGCAACTTCATCAATTGGCATTTTATCCCACCATATTCCCCCCATTTCGGTGGACTGTGGGAAGCTGCTGTTAAATTGACGAAAAGTCATCTAATTAAAGCTTGTAAGGCTACCATTCTAAATTTTGTAGAGCTTACTACTCTTTTATGTCAAATAGAAGCCTGCTTAAATTCCAGACCATTAACGCCACTTTCTTCAGATCCATCCGATGTTAGAGCCCTCACTCCCGGACATTTCCTGATAGGAGTTCCACTCCTTGAGATTCCGGAAAGTGAAAATTCACCAAATCTCACTTTATCTTCTCGTTGGAATCTAATCCAGCGAATGAAGCAAGACTTCTGGAAGAGATGGTCTAGAGACTATCTACATCACCTGCAGAATCGACCTAAATGGTTCACTCCACGAACTGATCTTCAAATTGGGGACTTGGTTGTTATTCATGATCCACAATTTATTCCTCTCCAGTGGAAGCTGGGTAGAATTATTCGTACCTATCCAGGACCTGATAATAGAGTTCGTGTAGTCAGCATTTGGACTCAGAGTGGTGAAATTCAACACCCTATTGCTAAAGTGACACTCCTTCTCCCGGTGGGGGAGAATGTTCAGAATTCTAATAACTCTGAATTTTGACAATAGATGGCAGCACTATGCAATTTTATGACTCTTTAGAATATAAAACTTTGATTTAAATTCATTCTTTTTATTGAAATTTTAATGTGTTTTAAACGCTAAATTAATTCTTTTTTCTTTTATTATTATTTATTTTATTTATGTTTTCAATTAATTGTTAGTTATACTTTAAATAATTTCTTTTCAATTTGCTGTGAAGCAGTTATGTTTCTGCAGACCTATTCTAGTTTATTCTTTTTGTTGTGTTCTAGCGGAAAGCTAGAAGAATTCATTCTAACGTATGAGCTGAAATAAAGTCAATAATTCATGTTTGTATTCAACTCGGTTTATTTATTCAAGCTTTTATTCATTGTTTCTTAAATATGATGTTATTAATTCAATTGAAAGGAAGGTGAGTCCTTCAAATTCATTTTAAACTGATTTATGATTTAATATAATTTAAACCAGCGATTTTTAAAACCATACAGTCCACAATTCTATTCAAAATCCCTCCAATAGTGGAGTGACAAATTGTTCCAAAATCTCAACGTATTTTTGATTCTGTAATATTAAAGCATAAAAAAAAAAAAAAATAAATAAATAAAACCTCGCTATTCCAGGGAATACATGATTACATGACCTTTGCTCTGGATTCAGAGCGCTATTAATGGTATCAAGATTTTGGGACTACAGCGAATACATTTGAAACGAAATGTTGAACTTACGCATAACATTTTTAGATTTTTCAAAATAAACTCAACATTTGTTTCATTCTTATATCTATCTCTGTTTAGGAGTAATTTAATTTTAAAATCGGGACCGATTAGTGGACACGCTGTATAATTGCCGAAACGTCAGTAAACGCCCTCTGTTGAGACTCAAAACGGTTTTGGGATCTGTCTGTGTGCTTGTCTGTCTGTCTGTCACGCGATAGCCGCCGCAAGAATCCCGCTATTCACTTGTAATTTGGTACACATGCTTATGTGCCCCACGGAATCAGCTGTATACTTTTAGGTGTGTATTCCATTCGTAATTCGTGTACAGGGACACGCCAAAGTTTTTCTTATCATTACGGTCTATGGGAGGAATTTGTATGTACCGTGATAGCCACCGAAAAAAATCAAGCCATTTGACTTCCAGTTTTTGCCGAAACGTCAGTGGAGGCAGTCTGTTGAGACTCAAAAGGATTTTGGGTTCCGTCTATCCGTCTGTCTGTCTGACGTGCGATAGCGGCCGCAAAAATCACGCTATTCACTTGAACTTTGGTGCACATGTTCATGATTCCCACGAAATTAGCTGTATAATTTTGGGTGCGCATTCCATTTGTAGTTCGTGTACAGGGACACGCTAAATTTTTTTCATATCATTACGGACTATGGGAAGAATTTGTATATGTAAGGTGATAGCGGCCCCAAAAATCACGCTATTGACTTGCAATTTGATACACATATTCATGAGCCCAACGGAATTAGTTGTATAGTGTTAGGTGTGTATTCCAGTTGTATAGTGTTAGGTGTGTATTCTAATTTGTCGTTCGTGTACAGAGACACGCGAAAGTGTTTTTTATCCGTACCGACTATGGGAAGAATTTTTATGTACCGCAATAGCGGCCGAAACATCCTTCGATTGACTTGCAAATTGTCGCACACGTTCCCGCTTTGCATATAAGAACCTGTTAAATTTTTATTGCTATATTGTTTATAAACTGTGTACAGGGACACGCCAAAATTCTTAACATTACGGAGGATTGGGTGAATTTCGTTTAAACGCATTTTAATATCATTACATTGCAATGAAGAAAATGAAACTAGGGTACGTGATTAGGATGCTTAAACTTATGTTGTTTGAAGAAAATATATGCTCTTAAGCTTTCTAATTAATGTACAGGACCTTACAACAGTGTTCTGACAATGTGACGTAGTCATCCAAACGATGTTAAATTTGGAACAATTATTAATTTTAAACGCAAAATAATCTGAATAGTTTTTACTGGTGTATACAAAGTTTATGGTTCGTTTACAGAGACACACAAAAGAATTTCGTACATTAGAGCTTATGGACAAATTTTTATTTAAGCGCGCACTTTAATGCGTTTATGCTGAATTGAACTTAATAAAATTAACATACATTATAAAGATGCTTAAAATCAATTTTACTTTTAAAAAAGTGCATCTATGGACTAAATAATTTATGGGACCATACAAAATAATTCCGAGTACATACTGTAATCATCCAAATGATGTCAAATTAGTTAAAAAAATTAATGAGTTATAATCAATTAGGTTTATTCTTATTATTGGCGTTTTAATGACTGTGGCTACTTTTCCGGGATACATAAAGGAATTTCGTACTATTACGGTCTATAGTCGGTATTTCTTAAAAGTTTATTTTAACATGTGTACACCCCATCAAATATAATGAAATTTTATTAAAATTTGAAAAGCATGTTTTCATGTTGAAAATTGTGGGCATACAATTGGTAATTAGTTTATAGGTTACACAAAATATTTTCGATACGCTATGTATTTTTTTTTTTTTTTTTTTTTTTTTTTGTTATGTATGAAATTTGGTAGTTATGAAATTTGGTATTTATGAATTTCAGGGAAATAATACAAGACCGTCGTTTAATAAGAATACATATTGTTGCGTACTTGGGGGCTCGTAAGTTGTCCGAGAATGAAAGGCGAAACTTTCAGTAATTTATTCACAGAAAGATCCAGAAAAATACAGGCCTATAAATCAAGTATCAGCTTCAATTCAACCAGTAAACACAGCTTAAACAGCAGCCGTTAACTGCAAAACAACAGTACAAACAGTCTAGCAATAACACATAAAGCAATTCTCATTCAAAGAGGATCAAAGCAAAACAAGGAATTGTCGAAACTGACACAGATCTGAGACTGACCACCTTGGCGAAAAAAATTATCCTTTTTTTACTTTTCTATCGAACCCAGCGTGTTCTGGAAAATTCTCGTATCTCATCAGCCAATGAGATTAGAGCATCCATATTTGGTATATACCTAAAAAGGATTTTCTCGCCAAGGTTGCCAAAAAAATCGCCAAGGAGGGAAACTGTCGACAAATTTGGCGCCAAATCCATTTCTCCCCTTATTGGAGCTTTTAATGCGTTTTTAAGGGAATATTAGGCTATTTTAACGCTAAAACGACTAGAAATGCACAAAATTAGTATTTTATCAACTTACTAAGACTCGTTGAAAGAATTTATACAAAAATAAATACAATTATTTATAATTCCGTAACACTTTATATGATACACAGATAGGTATACAAAGAGGGATAAAACGGGGGGGTGAGGGGGGGGGGCGGCAGCTTCCCTCAGGAATGTATCTGATTATGGTAACAGGTCGATCGAATCAATATATAATATTATATAATAAGGAATAAATAAAAATGACCTATTGAATAATGTCTGATGCAAATAGGACGTTGAGGCACCTGATCTGCAGATCCACTAGTATCTATAAAATTGTGTAGATTAAATGTGATCTGCCTATACCCATGGCATAAACCTCAGTTCAGCACAATTATAGGAGGTGATGCCTACAACCACGATTTTCCCAATTCAAATTAAATCTTTTTTTTTTTCTTTGAAGTTAGCACTATCAGGACGTCATATAAGAAGAAAGGAAGAAGTATAGAAGGCTACGAAGAGATAAATTGTATTGAGGGGCACCGATATTTACCACGGTAGTTTCTTCAGTTCGTTTTAGGATACGACAAATATGTCAATTCCGCTGACAACTATGTGGTAAAAATAGTTTTATCATTGCATGTTTCTGTGCGTGATATGATTCTGTTTGTTAAAAAGCTTTTTTCTAAAAATACAAAACAAATTTACTTTCGGTAAGTTCTTTGTATATTTCACTGTTTGTTTTTTAAGCTGGTTTATCCACTTACTCAGAGAAGGTAAATATACCGAGGAAAATTATATGTTTCTTTATATTACGAACACTCAAATTTATAATAGCTAATGATTAATTTAACAATAAATTTTTAATCTTTAATTATTTAAATTATTGATATAATTCATGCAAGTTTTTTTTTTTTTTTTTTTTTCACTTCTAAAATGAATAGCAACTGATATTTAAAGGAAAACGTCTTGTAAAAAATTTTCGGAAGATTAATATAATTTAGAGAATGTCAAAGTATTTATTTTCCTAGAAACGAATTTTTAACCTTCAAAGTTTTTACAGTAACTTCAATAAGTTTTTCCAAGGGTGAAATCATAGATTAATACCGAAACTAATCTAATTTTCTGTTTTCCTCTACCGTGTATAAAAAAAAGGGAAAAAATAATAATGAATACCAAAAAATAATAAATACCAATAAACAAAATGTCAGCGTAAACAATAGTTTGATTTTTACTTCATAAACACATCTGGTTACTTCTTTCATACCGGAAATTTTAAACATATTTTATTTAATTATTTGTAAGATAGATTGCCAGAGATGGATAAGGTAGAATTTCTCAAATATAACTTTTATATTTAATTTAACATTTGAAAAAATCTTGAAAAGAAAAGAGTTTTTGTTGTATGTTTAAAAAGCATCAATTTATAAATCAGTAATTAAAACTGTTTTCTGGTCATTGGATGTGTAATTAAATGATAAAGTTTTTTTTTTTTTTTTTTTTTATGAAAAACTTCTTATGAACTCTGAAATCTTAGCAAATAAATAAAATTATGTTAAAGTTTCAAGTTTATAAGCGTATTTTGGCAACGGGATTTTGAAGCGAGTTTTCGTAAGTTTTCAAATGAGTGTGAAACAGTTCAGTCTGAAAGTTAGAGACATGGCATATGAAAAACATCTTATAAAACTTCAACTCTGAAATTTTTTTTAAATCTTGCTCATCCTTTTGCCGATAATTAGTGTAATTTCTACACTAATCAAATGAACTTTTGGCATAAGTTGCCCAATACCTCTAGCTTTAAAGTTATGGGGAAAAATGGTCATTTGAGCATGCGCAATAACAGAAATATTTATACAAATACTTATATCTCAGCGAAAATTACATGTGTGAATTTTATGTTTCAGAATAATGACTCTCTATTGGTTTGTCAAGTTTATTGAAAGTTCTGTAAAATTTTGTTAAAATCTCTTCTTGTTATAAGGAATATAAGGAAAAAAAAATACTAAAGAAAGTGATAATAAAAATACACTTTAATGGTAAAGAGAAACGCACTCAGTTATACAGACACAACATTTGTTATTAAAAAAAAAAAAAAAAAAAAAAAAAAAATAGAAATTCTATCTTCTAAACCTTCATTAAATTATTTATTTTAATTTATAATTGTTGCCAAAAAAATTAAACTTTAAATTTTACATCTAGTTTTTAAGATAGCACGCTATCATGTTTTATATAAAAATTAAATCATTAAATTCATTTTTTTACTTATTTTTATTTCATATTATTATAGATGCTCGCGCACTTTTATTTCCTAATTCAAAATAAAATAAAGGTTTTCGATATCGTTTGTAACGATACTGATTATTATTAATTTTCTTTTCTTAAAAAAAAAAAAAAAAAAAGATTTTGATGATATTCTGGCAAAAGCAGAATTTAGTTTAGGACGGAAGACTCTTAGTTTTTTTTTTCTTCCCAATTATAACATCGCTTTCAAATTATTCAATTATATTTTCGATAAATTTTAGATTTCGATAAATGTCCAACTATCGAAAAATGATTTTGACAAATGTCCAACTATCGAAAACGACAACGCAAAAATCCCAGATTGACACTAATAGGCCCTCAGTCCTAAAAGGAAAAAAAAAAAAAAAAAAAAATGAAAAGAAAAGAAAAGAAAGCAAGAAAACTTATGTCTGTCTTAATAAGCCTGTGATTCTCCAGAAAAAAGCAAGCAAATATTGCACATAGTAGGTGAAATTATGTGTAATTTTACAAGTCATTTGTAACATTTAATGATACAGGGTAAACAAGAAAATACTTGTGTTTTTCTTTAACTTGTAGTTCGCTCCCTAATTGAACTGTTGACTAAGTAAATAAAGGTAAACAGGAGTTTGTAAATGTTTTCTGTATCTCTAAAGTTCAAGGTAATTTTGTTCAGTATTTATTTATTTTAAATAGAGAAAAATGTAAAAAAAAAAAAAAAAAAAAAAAACTAATAATTAGTCAACATTGTGGTTATAAAAATCTGTACTAAAAATATTATAAAGGCTCTTGTGTTAAAATAAATATAAAAATATATAACATGTGTAATATAATTATTCTATTGCAAAAACATAACTTTTTTTTTCACACTTTACTCCCGAAAAAGCTGTTTTGTTCCCGTTTTTTATATAATGTTTAAAATTCAATGCAAAATTTATTCGAAATTATAAATTATCAAATCCAAATTCGATATTAAACTGATATTTAATTCCCTTATTAAAAATAAATAAATAAATAAAATAAAATAAAAATATTTCTATATCAAAAGTAATTATAAATTCTGAAATTTTAATTCTATATTAAAAAAAAAAAAAAAAAAAAATGTATGTTAAAAAAGTTAAAATTCTTATTTTTCCTGAAGTCTAATTTGTACATTTTAAAGTTACATATTCAGTTCTACAACCACTTTATAAATATCTAAATTAAATACAAAATAATGTTCATTTATCAAATAAAACTTCAAATTCTTATTTTGAGTTATTCAGAGAATGAAATTTTTTGTATTAATTTAAACTCTCAAAAAACAAAATTCAACTATACTTTGATTAACTCAATAAAATGGTAGATATGTAGAATTTGTTTATATATAAAGCGAATATCTAATTATCGCTCACTGCTTATGTATCCTACGCAACCATTTTAAAAGCATCTTTCGAAAATTCCCATTGCGGCTTAAACTGAGAATAAACAAATGGGACAATCAGTTGTTATTCAAAATATATCTTAAACAATACACATTGTTTTATATTTATCAACTGCAATGTGATGACAGAAAATGACTAATAAATAAGCCTTTTATGATGAATAAATAAATAGTCTTTATTTTGAAAGTATACTGTTGAGTAAAATTTTCTATATTATAAAGAGGAATTTCTATATGTTAAACAGATTTGTTACAATGAAATATATATAGCTAGGAAGAAACAAATAAAAATGACTTTGTTTTTATTTATTCATGAAAAAGAAAATCACTTTCAGTTATACTATTTTCAATTATGTGCAAATATATGTAAAATAAAACTATTTTTTGGATTTTATTGTACAAATATTATCAGCATAAAAATAGCAATTATTTTTCATAAACTATAAACTAAATTATGCCCTACTTTTTTCGCTCTGTTTTTCCCATGTAATGGTTTAACCATCCACTATTCCCTGGTTGTTTTCTATCTTATATAAGCTTTCGTCTGTTTATCTAATACTAGTCAACCTAGTACAGTCGGGAAAAAAAAAACGCAACACTCAACATAACTTCGTTGCTAATCGATGTAGAAAAATGTAATAGGTATCATTCGACGGGGAATTGTGAGTAGTTTCAGAAAATGAACTGAAATTTTGAATTGGGGGTCGTCTACATATTAAAACGCGCACCAACTTTGATTTTTTCAATGGTAATGCCCCATTGGATCGCGAGAACCCGAAAAAGTATATTGGTTGTATATTTTACTTATTTTTTCACAGAGTTATAAGCGTTCAAAGTTTGAAGGTGCTAATGTTAAATTCATATTTCAAACTTTTATTAATATCTTCACAAAAAATAACTTGATCGATATAATTTTTTTTTTTACGAGATACAGTGAAGAAACCCAAACATAATCCATCATTACTTTTGATTCTGAAAAATATTTTTAATTCTGAAAAATATTAATAAATTCATATTCATAAAAATTACGAATAATGACCTATATTAAATTTTACATAAAATGAATCCTAATGCTGAAAAATATGGGTGTGCAAATTTGCAGCTCATTCCAGTTATTAGTTTTCGAGATATAAATAAATCTTTCTTTTGGAGTGGTTTAGGGGGCCGTCTCTTATAAAGTTTTGCATGAGATAACGAATCAAATCTTAAAAAATAACAAAGAAAATTAAACAAAATATTTTTATTTTTTATTTACGAGTCAAATTATATAACAACAACGTCAAACGCAAAGAAAAGAAACAAAAATGATGATTTTTAGACAGTGTTAGCATCAAGAATTCCTGTTTTCTAAAGAAGTCAAGCCCCGCCTTCATCGCTCTTCGAAACAAAACAATGCAGAAAAGTAAAGTAAATGTAACATTGAGTATTCGTGTTAAATCCCTTATTTTATGTTGAAAAAAATATGCACAAGTGGTATTTACTTCATCGATTAATTGGTGATAAATTTTGAATCTTTTAAACAAACACTAGAAAAAAAAAATAACTAAATAGGCGGGGTTTATTGTTTTAAATAGAAAAATATGTTTAATGTGAAATTGTCAAACATAAAAAACGAATGGAATTGGAATGCAAGACTGACTTGTAAAATCGTTTCTTAACTACCGTCATAGTTAAAAAAAAGCTTAATCATTTGCTTCATATATTGCTTTATTTTATTTTATTTATTTACTTATGTATTTATTTTGTAGGGGGACGATTATTATTTTAAGGACACTTTAGTCTTTAAAATTTTATTAATATATTTTAACTTTTTACATTTTTAAAAACATACTTTAACTTTTATAAATATATTTTAACACTTTTTGCGACTGCTGGATTTTGCATTTTTGATAGTAAAACCCGTAAACTCAATAGTTGATAGTAAACTCAAAATAAAATATTTCAGAACAAATTTTCTGTATTCACAATTATATTACAATTGGATATAAATTATAATTATATTCTTTCTAATCAATATATTTCTATCCATAGTATATTTTATTGCAAAAATATGAACACTGGGTACACACTTAAGAAATATGTAACACGCAAATTACGGAAGAAACGCCCACTGACAGAGTTACAGATTTTCAAATGGCTTGAATCTACGTAAGCAGTCGCGAAAGGGTTAATTAAGAAATTATATTTTCATAGAAATTATAAAACGAATCGTACAGCTCCAAAGAGTTCAACTGACCCAAAACTGGTAAGTGCGATTAAAATTGTTTAATATTTACTTCAAGAACGCTTACAATAATTTATCCGAAAACATTTAGTTTATGCGTTGTTGTATATATATATATATATATTATTTCATTTCGTATATTATGTTATACCTACGAAAGAAAATTTAAGCTTTATTGGTGACCAGTACAGACATAATAGACACTTTTACTTGAAAAATATTGCACTTTTTTCAAAGAGTACTGCGTGGACTAATCGCAAGTGTAACATATTTAAATAGAGCTAAAATTATCTAAAAAAATTCTGAAGTATATACAAATCTAAAAAAATGAATTCAGGATAATTAAAGAACTGGAAAAAAGGCAGCATTTTATTAATTTCTATATATTTCTTTTGTCCCTGGAAGATTTCCGGTGTGAAACATTAAAATTTTTTCTATTTCTTATAGGATCTTAATTTTATTTTTCTACATTTATAGATAACCCCCTAACACATTTTTAATTATAACTCCTATAAATACTAAATATAAAGTATACAAATAGTATACTTTTCCGCAGAAATTCGAAACTCTCAGAAATTCGAAAATGAAGTCAAAATTGGGTGTTGCTATTGAAAAAATCGAAGTTGGCGCTTATTTCAATATGTTGATGACCCCTAGTTCAAAATTTCACGACATATTCAGAAAGCGCTTTTAATTTCCTGTTGAATGATGTCTATTAGATGTTCCTGCGTCAATTAATGACGAAATTACAGCGGGTGTTGCGTTTTTTTTTCTCCGACTGTACATACTATCCAATAGTGGATCGTAGAGAATTAGCATTGTAACTCTGCTTTATACACTTTAAAACGTAAAGTTACTTCTCCACTTTATAAATCACCATCTCTGTGGAGTTGATACAAAGTTAGAAAAATTTACTAGTAAATAACTTACAATGTTCGATAGGTTTAAAAATGGTCTGTGGTACTCGAATAATTGGTGATCTGTCCATCAATTCTCAGGTGCTTGTTTAGTATTCCGCTTAGAATGTATGTTTAATGTGGTTCAGAATGTACCTCAGACCACAAAATGTGGTCTAATAAGCCTTTGGATGGCAAAATTACCATTGATCCAACATTCCAACATCCTATCTTCGTCCCTTGTATTAGCACTACATTTCACGTAATTTAGCAATATCACATTTCACCATTATATTTTTCGGTGAACACCAATTTTATTCTCCTGTAAGATATTTATTCTACAACTTTTATCGTATCTTTTTAAAGTGATTAACCATTTTCATTTTATTCAGAGATTTATCTTATTGGTCTTACTTTTGATCCAGAATACACTTTACTTTATTTTCTCGTCATGGTTGAAATGCATTTCTTAATATGTTTTGATTCTGTGACTATCCGTTTTAATATTTTCCATGCTTCCGTTTTATGTAATTTCACTAGAAAAAACATTTTTTTTTTTTGTTTCGAAGAAACAAACATATAATAATTTCATTCATGGAAGGAAGAAAACTAACATTTATAATATAATTACCCTAATGAAAAAGCAATATATTTTTTCACCTTCTTATTTCCAAATAAAACTGTTTTGTTTTCAAATACTTTCTTGAAGACTGTATATAGTGCATATACACACACATACATACAGTATATATAAATTAAATTCAAAATAAGTGACAGTTTCACGCTGGGACTTCAATTTTGCCAACGTAGACTTTAGCTGATGGGGAGTTTTTTTCATTTTTTTTTTATTTATTATTATTATTATTATTATTATTTATTTATTTATTTATTTTTCGGGGGGGGGGTTATGTCCTTGCTAAAATGTCATTTTATTAATTTGCAAAAATAACTACTTTAATAAATTCTCGTATAAAATCTTTTTTATATGTTGCCGAAATTTAAATTAAAATAAATAAATAAATAAATAAATAAATAAATAAAAAACATTTTCAAAAGTAGAAGCTTTTTATTTTTTAGCCCTAAAAAGCAAAAAATAAAAAATTATTCTTGCAAACACATGCTACAAAGAAATGAAAGTTTCAACACTAAGAAAATTTTAGAGAAAAAATATAGATTTTCACTTTTACAATAGATGAAAATTTTTAAATATTTTAAGTATTTTAAAATCTATCGAGACCAATATTCTTAGTCATTAGTTTCTACATACGTATTTGTTAAGCCATAAATTTCAAAAGTCTCGAAAGCTTTTTCAAATGTTTTCAATATTTAAAAATTTTCATCTCTTGCAAAAGTGAAATATCTGTATTTTTCTCTAAAAATTTCTTATTGTTGAAACTTTCATTTATTTATAGCATGTCTTTCGAAGAATAAATTTTTATTTTACTCCAAAATAAAAATCTTCTATAGTTAAAAAATATTTTTATAACTAAATTTTTATTTAAAATTTTTATTTAGTAGACTTTACGCTACTTTTATGGAATAAAACTTCAATTTACTATCTAACAATTAATTCAAGAAGTACTCTTAAATACCCTTTAATTACATGTATATTTATTTACGTTTTGAAAAGAGTAGAAAATATTTGCTTTTAAAAAACTAATAAAAATATATCCAAAATTTGTAACATTTTAGGAAATGTAACATTATTCATTGTGTAAAATAAATAAATGAATATTCGATAACTATCAAATTTAGATTTAATCTTCTTAAATTAAATTTCTTTAAAAGTGATATATTAATGCCTTAACAAAACTTATTTTCTTTAATTTTCGCAAAACTTCTGAAAAGTACTATAAAATGATAAAAGTATAAATAGCAAAAAAAAAAAAAAAAAAAAAAAAAAAAAAAAAGTATTTGTTACCGAAAAAAAAAGTCTGACTTTTGTGTCATAAACTTATATTGTTACCTCTTTTCTTATTTCAGAGTTTAACGATTTTTATTTTCTTTAGACGATTTCTTTCCAAAATAGTTTGGTAAACTGAGTATGGCAGATTATCACATACTTAAACATATATTTTTTATTTAATGTAGACATTCGTTGGAAGTATCGACAATTTTTTTTCTTTAAGTATTTTAGAAAGATGCCAATTAATAATAATAGAAAAGAATTTTCTTAGCGTGAAATTGTCTATATTAATTATTTTGTTTTAAATGAAACAAAAATTATTTGCTTTTCTTTAAACAAGTACTTATAAATGCATTGATATAATTTTAAGTTAGTTATTAAATTTTGCATTGTAAATAATTTATGACATACAGCAAAAAGAATTCCTTCACAAATTTATTATTTGTTGAAGAAATACAAATTTAAATATTATAAAGACAGACTTTTTTTTTTTTTTTTCGAAATTTATACACTATATAAATGTATACGAATATTCAGCTTTCAACTGCATTAAAATTCATGAAATACTATTATCAAATTATGAAGAATAAAATCTTCTTCTTCTTCAAGAATAAAAAAAAAAACACTTTTAAACAAGAAAATTGTTTAGGGAGGCTAGTTTTTCTTTGCCAACATACACTGTGTAAGAGAAACGTATTATGATCATGAAAAAATTTAAATATGATTTGACTATGTATATTTTTTGAGATATACCGAGTTCCTTTTTGATATTTTTCAAGGTAATGCGCATTGTATGTATGTGTGTATGTGTTAGTATGTGTATGTGCGTGTACGGGGTTTTTTTATGTACGGGCTACCTTATAAAAGCATTCATCGATTTAGTACGAAAAGACACCTTGTAGACATGAATGCTAAAAACAGAATTTTGTTATATTTACATTTTCTGAGGTCCCCTGAATACGAAAATCATGTTTTTAAAGAATGGTCTGTGTGCCTGCTATCTGCATATCTCAAGAATAAATAGTAGCAGAAATTCCAAACTCGGTATTCTAAATGTGTATCATATAGGGATGCGACAGTAAGTTTTTCGTTGAGATGAAGCAAATTGTTAGTGTACAGGGACATTCAAAAGTATTCAAATACATTACGTCTATGGGGGAAATTGCAGATAAGTAGAGTTTAACATCTATAGACTGCACTAAACCAAATGAAACGAATATATATATTTTGTAATAGAGATAGTCTACTGGAAAAAAAAAAATTGTGTATATAGGAGCCTCGCCTCCCCACCCCCTGGGGGTTAATTCCTCCCTCTAGGGGGTTAAATTTTCATGATGGGCATCTTTCAAAAGAGCTCGCCAATACCTTTAAAACGAATGGTTGAACTATCGATCTGCGATAATTTAAAATAAAGTTATAGATTTTTTGTTATAGATTTTTTCATTTTTAACAAAAAAAAAAAAAAAAAAAAAAAATTTTTAATGTAATATTGAGAATAAATTCAACTTTTTTTTTTATTATTTAGTGTTATACTACTTCTCTAATATGGAAATCGTCTGCATTATCATAAAAGAAACTTTTTTTAAATAATAACTTTAATATATATATATATATATATATATATATATATATATATATATATATATATATATATATATTTAAACAGAATTATTTTTTAATAACCGAATTAAATTCTATATAATTGTAGGTGCATTAATTAAACGGGGGGGTTGAGAGGAGCGTTACCCCCCCCCCCCCCTCACACATAACTAATTATCATTCAAAACTCTTCCGAAGCCTAATTTGAATTGTTAAACGCAGGTTTACATAACAGTACTTGTTATCTTACCTCTTAATCTGCAATCTGTATTTATAGTATTAAATGTAAGGGTAAGAGAGAGTCGTGTGAGTGACACACCAGGTTATTTTCTTAATAATAATCAATAATAAAAAATAACGCTCGTTCAACATTGGTATGTATGTAATTTTAATTTTATTTCTCAGTTGTATATCTATTTTTGTGTAGCTATCTTATAACTTTAAACAATATCTGTATTTCTACATAATAGTTTTAATTTCAACTTATGAAATAAGAGTTATAATAAGATTAAAAATATAAAGTAACTGTACAAATTCCCATGAAACATATTGCTTGAAATAGTTTCTACGTTGTCATAATAACCGTAAGTAATTATAGAGGGACTGAATTTACAAAGCATGCCATTAAGTGTTATGATGTCAAATTTTTAAAATAGCTTGAATTATGAAACTACAATGCATTTAGAGGAGAGTCTACACTTATAAAATTATTTTGTATTCTCTGTACAAAATATGAATATACAATCTTCTTTTGAAGTAAATTAGTAAATGTTCTTAGAATAAATTTCTTTAAATATGATTTATTGCATTGAAGTATTTACAAGAATGAATTTTTCATTAAATATCACATATTTAAACATACGACATACTTTTATTTCATATCAAATAATTACAATATTTTCAGAAAGTAAGTTATTTAAAAATATATCCATTTTGATTCAGTTTTTCAGATTCATTTATTTTTACTTTCTGAAAATACACATTAAAGGAAAGTATTTTAATCATGACAAAAATCTAATTTTGAGAGTTTGGTGTATCTATAAGACTTGAGAACTCCTGAGTTAATTTCTGTTATTTTTATCATGATGAGCGCATGTGTGTGTGTATGTGAGATTGAACATGATAATATCTAAAAGCTTTTTTCAAATGAGCTGAAAGTTGGTACGTATGTTATAAGTCACCGCAGCAGAAAATATAATGATTATACAGGATTATATTTGAATGGCTCAAATTATTTAAAGTCTGATAGACTCTAAATGCCTTTTTCGGTTGTGATGGCAATTTATGTATATATTATAGGTCACAGTAACGTAGACTGTATAGATCTTGATGTATATTTATAGATTTTTACAGGGAACTAAGAAAAATTCTTTATAATTATGACCAATGGTCTTAAATTATTTGAAGTACAGTAGCGTTGAAATAAACAAAATACTATTTAGGGGAAAATATTCAAACACACTATTATAATTTTAACTTTTGTTTATTTAACGATTCCTCTTATTTTAGTTTACAACAACTATTTTCTCTACAAACTCAGTGGTGAATAGAATGTAGAATATTCTAGGAAATATGAATCATGTATTCACTAAAAATAAGCAAAAAGTTTTGCACAGACATTCCCTTTTTCACAGATGTTTCAACCCTTTTTCTCTTACTATATATTTTTATTATTACTATACAAATTTATTACTATATCTTTTTTTTTTAATGTACACGTGGCTTTTAAAATTGCCATTAAAAATTACTAGTATGTAATTTCAAGGACTATGTGAACCCTGAAAAAATTATCGGTTTAAACTATCCTTTTAATGAGCGTAAAATACGATGGATTATCATAAAAATTTAGTTATTGTTATAAATTAATCGAGTTAAAACTTATTTTATTATTTCTTATTTACACGATTTATTTATATATTCACAAATTTATCACGGTTTAAAAGAGGATTTTTAGTGTTACACTTAACATTATTGCCGAAACGTCAGTGGAGGCCCTCTATTATGACTCAAAACGGTTTTGGGCTGTGTCTGTTTTTCTATCTGTCTGCCTGTGTGTTTGTCGCGCGATAGCGGCCGCAAAAAACTCGCTATTGAGTTGAAATTTGGTACGCATGTTCATGATCCCCATGAAATTAGCTGTGTAGCTTAGTGTGAGCATTCCATTTGTAGTTCGTGTACAGGGACACGCCAAAATTTTTTTTTTTATCATTACGGCCAACGGGAAGAATTTGTATGTCGCGCGATAGCAGCCTCAAAAATCACGCTATTCACCTCCAATTTGGTACACAAATTCATGAGCCCAACGGAATTAGCTGTATAGATTTAGGTGTACATTACCTTTGTAGTTCGTGTACAGGGATACGCCAAAGTGTTTTATATGTATACGGCCTATGGGAAGAATCTGTATGTACCGCGATAGCCACCGCAAAAATCAAGTTACTGAACCTCCAACTTTTGCCGAAACGTCAGTGGAGGCCCACAGTTGAGACTCAAAAAGATTTTAAGTTCCGTCTATCTGTCTGTCGTGCGATAGCTGCCGCAAAAATCACGTTATTCACTTGAAATTTGATACACATATTCATGATCTTAACGACATTAACTGTATAGTTTTGGGTGTGCATTCCGTTCATAGTTCGTGTACAGGGACACCACAAAGTTTTCTTATCATTACTGCTTATGGGAAGAATTTGTATGTACCGCGATAGCGGTCGCCAAAATTCACCGAGTGACTTGCAAATTGATACACACATTCAGGCTCGGTATAGAAATAATTATATAATTTGTTTATGTCTATACGTTTTATGGATTGTGTACAGGGACACGCCAAAATGCTTAACATTACGTCATGTTGGGGGAATTTCGTTTAATTGCATTTTAACATCATTACTTTGCAATCAAGGAAATGAAACTAGCGTACGTGAGTAAGATGCTTAAACTCATGTTGTTTCAAGAAAATATGTGCTCTTAAGCTTTCTCGTTAATGTACAGTACCTTACAAAATTGTTCTGACAATGCCACGTAGTCATCCAAAGGATGTTAAATTTGGACAATTATTAATTTTAAACGCAAAAGAAGCTGTATAGTTTTTAATGGTGTATACTATGCTTATGGTTCGTTTACAGACACACACAAAATAATTTCGTGTTATTAGAGACTATGGACAAATTTTTAGTTAAGTGCGCACGTTAATGCGTTTATGCTGCATTAAACTTAATACAATTAACATACATTATAAAGATGCTTAAAATCATGTTTACTCTTTAAAAAGGGTATGTATAGAATTAATAGCTTATGGAACCACACAAAATAATTCGGAGGAAGTACTGTAATCATCCAAATGGTTTCAAATTAGTGTCTTAAAAGTGTATTTTAACATGGTTACACACCATTACATATATTGACATTTTATTAGAATTTTAAAAGCATGTATTCCTGTCGAATTTTTTTTTGTATAGAACTGAAAATTAGTTTATAGGTTACGCAAAATATTTCCGATATGTTATGTATTTTTTTTTTTTTTTTTTTTTTTTGCTTGAAATTTGGTACTATTGAAATTTGGTATTTATGAATTTTAGGGAAATAATAGAAGACCGTCATTTATTAAGAATCCATATATATGATATACATATAGGTATACAAAGAGAGATACAGCGGGGGTTGAGGGGGGTGGCAACCCCTCTCAGGAATGTATCTGACTATGGTAACAAGTCGATCGAATCAATATATACTATTATATAATAATGAAAAAATAAAAATGACCTATTGAACAATGTCTGATGCAAATAGGACGTTGAGGCTCCTGAACTGCAGATCCAATAGTTGACGAAATATCAGTGGAAGCCATCTGTTGAGACTGAAAACGGTTTTGGGTTCCGTCTGTTTGTCTTTCTGTGTATTTGTCGCGTGATAGCGGTAAAACCCGCTATTCACTTGAAATTTGATACATATGTTCATGCTTCCCACAAAATTAGCTGTATAGTTTTAGGTGAGCATTCCACTCGTAGTTCGTGTACATGGACAAGCGAAAGTTTTTTTTTTTTTTAATCATTACGGCCAATGTGAAAAATTTGTATGTCGCGCGATAGCGGCCGCAAAAAATCACGCTATCGACTTGCAATGCGGTACATATATTCATGAGCCCAATAGAATTAGCTGTATAGTTTTAGGTGTGTATTATATTTGTTGTGCGTGTACAGGAACACGCCAAAGATTTTCTTATCATTACGACCTATGGAAAGAATCTGTATGTACCGCGATAGCCACCGCAAAAATCAAGCTATTGACTTCCAATTTTTGCCGAAACGTTAGTTGAGGCCCACTTTTGAGACTCAAAAAGATTTTGGGTTCCGTCTGTTCGTCTGTCTGTCTGTCTATTTGTCTGTCGTGCGATAGCGGCCCCAAAAATCACGCTATTGACTTGCAATTTAGCACACATGTTCATGATCCCCACGACATTAGCTGTATAGTTTTGGGTGTTCATTCCGTTTGTAGTTAGTGTACAGGGATACCCCAATTGTTTTTTATCATTACGGCCTATGGGAAGAATTTGAATGTACCGCGATAGCGGCCGCAAAAGACGCACTATTGACTTGCAATTTGGTACACATATTAATGATCCACACAGAATTTTTGCTTTTTCGTTTTGGGTGTGTATTTCATTTGTAATTCATGTGCAGGATTGCACAACATTTTTTCAAAAATTATGGTCTATGGGCAGAATTTGTATCTACCGCAATAGCGGCCGCAAAAATTCTCCGATTGACTTGCAAATTGACACACACATTCAGGCTCGGTCTAGAAATAGCTATGCTATATAGTTTTTTATGTCTATATTTTTTTATGAATAGTGTACAGGGACACGCCAAAATACTTATCATTACGGCGTATCGGGTGAATTCAGTTTAAATGCATTTTAATATCATTACTTTGCAATCAAGAAAATGAATCTAGCGATCGTGAGTAAGATGCTTAAACTTATGTTGTTTGAGGAAAATATGTGCTCTTAAGCTTTCTAATTAATGTCCAGGACCTTACAAAAGTGTTCTGACAATGTCACGTAGTCATCCAAACGATGTTAAATTTCGACAAATATTAGTTTTAAATGCAAAACAAGCTGAATATTTTTTACTGGTGTATACAATGTTTATGATTCGTTTACAGAGACACACAAAAGAATTTCGTAACATTAGAGACTATGGAGAAAATTTAAGTTAAGCGCGCACTTTAATGCGTTTATGCTGCATTGAACTTAATAGAATTAACATACATTATAAAGATTCTTAAAATCATGTTTACTCTTAAAAAAGGGTACGTATAGACTAAATAACTTATGGAACCACACAAAATGATAAGTACTGTAATCATCCAAACGGTTTCAAATTAGTTTGAAAAATTAATGAGTTATAATTATTTAGGTGTATTCTTATTATTGGCGTTTATAATAACCGTGACTAGTTTTCCGGCATACATAAAATAATTTCGTACTAATACGGTCTATAGTTAGTATTTCTTAAAAGTGTATTTCAATATGGTTACACCACATTAAATATAATGAGATTATATTAGAGTTTTAAAAGCATGTTTTTCTGTTGAAAGTTGTAGGCATAGAGTTGGTAATTAGTTTATAGGTTTACGCAAAATATTTCAGATATGTTATGTAATTTTTTTTTTTTTTTTTTTTTTTTTTTTTTTTGCATGAAATTTGGTACTTATGAAATTTGGTTTTTATGAATTTTAGGGAAATAATACAAGATCGTCGTTTATTAAGCATACATATATATGATATACAGATTATACATACATATATATGATATACAATGAGAGATACAGCGGGGTTTGATAGGGGCTGACGCCCCCCTCAGGAATATATCTGCTTACGGTAACAAGTCGATCGAATCAATATATACTATTATATAACAAGGAATAAATAAAAATGGCCTATTGAATAAGTCTGATGCAAATAGAACTTTGAGGCTCCTGGTCTGCAGATCCACTAGTAAAATATTACACAGTACATGGTGGCTATAATTCAACTGCGAGTACTCGCAGGGTTCTTTTCCTCATTCTAATTGCGAGAATGGCGCCATAGTTTGTAGGAAGATTAAAAAATGGGGGGCGAAGGATTCCGTGAAAAAAAAACAAATAATAATAATAATAATAATAATAATAATATATATATATATAGTATATAATTTGAATTATTTAGTACCATTGTAACACTAAGCAGACAAAAGATAGATGAAGATTCCAACATAAAATAAATTTTAATTGAGATTTATTTTTGATTAAAATTATTCACGGTATTAATTTAATTTGAGTATCAATGATTAGTAAAAACATGTTAAAGTACTTACGCAGAAGAGAAATGACACTAACATAACACATAAGCCTAACGATGAGAGAATTTCCAAAAACTATGAATTATTAATAATAGTCAACATTGGAGAGAAAAGAAAAATTATAAAATCACCACATAGTTCCGTTAAAAGGGAAAAAAATGGAATTTATTAATTGAAAATTGGAATTTGGAATTTTAAATGCTGCAAAATATAGAAAATGGCAAAATATTGACAAATGAGCGTTGCCATCAGTTTCAAAATAAGAAATGAGGACAAAATCAGTACTTAAAGAAAGAGAACAATCATCAATTTTAAATTGTGACAAAAGCTTTGTTTAGAAAAACAATAACACATATTCACCTCTTGTCTACTTTTGAAACAAATTTTATTGTTCACAAAATCCTTCTTTCCTCGTCTTGTTTAATCTTCTAACAAAATTTGTCACCATTCTCGCAATTCGATTGCTTTGCAGACTACGGAGTTCGTTTAATTTGTATTTTAAGCAGTTATCTACCATAATATTGACTACAATTTTATACCACAATGATAAAAATAATAATAATAATAATCTGCTATGTAACTCAAACGACTTTCTCTTATACTTTCCATACTATAAAGATAGATTACGTATTAAGCCTTAAAATGAATAGCGTAAGGTAATAAAGTTCAGTGTACTTTTAAAATCATCAAAAATAGGTTTAGAGTTTTATTCGACAAGTACTCCTGTATGTGAGGGGGGGTGGGAGAACTCTCTACCCTCCGTTAATTTATAATGCATCCCTAACAGCACATCGCATCCACAAGACGTCCTCAGGATATCCTATGGATGAAAGTATATCCAATGGTCATCCTCAGGATGCACTATGGATAAGTGTGCTGTAAAGGATACAATTATTTAAAAAAAAATAAGGTTTAAAATTTTAAAGCTGTAAACGAAAGCAAAATTCAAAATATCAATTTCGAATTTCCTGTAGTTGTTTCGTTTTAAGTGACGCTGATAACAGACATACGTACACAACAACCACTAAAAACTGGACTTTCGCAATCATGGCACCTCAAAACGTGATATTATACAAAAATCCAAAATCGGAAATTTGAACTTAAAAAAATACTTTTTTTTTACAGTATGGGTATGAAGAATTAATTTTGCCTAATGAACACTGTTCGTCCACGTATTAAAATGAAGCAAAGAAATTTCAACAATTTTATTCAATAGAAAAAAAAAACGTTTAGCTCAATTTCGGGTAGCTCTGTGTATTGTTTTTAATCAATATGCACTATAAACCCTATTGTGTTTTTAATTTAGTCTTTAATGAAAAACATCTAACACAAATGGAATTAGAATTCTAAGCACTTAATGTATCCAAATACTTTGGGTAGCTCTGTAAACGAATGATGAATGGTTTCCATACCACAATCTACAAAAAAAAATGTTTTTATGAATATAATGAATTTTGTTCATTCCGTTTCATTTACGTCAGCCTATATTACCATAAATTTCCTCATAGATATAATGTATTTGAATTCTTTTTGATGCCCCTCTACACGAACCATTTGCTTGATCTCAACGAAAAGTTTAGTGCGGCATCCCAGTATGATACACATTTAAAATACCAAGATTGGATATTCTGCTTTATTTGTTTTTGAGATATGCTGATAACACACAGACAGACAGACAGACACACACACAGACCAACCGCTAAAATGTATGTTTTTGATTCAAGGAACTTCAAAACATGTAAATATAACAAAAACTCAATTTCGAAAATTTAACCCAAAAACAATACTCTCTACCATGTATATAGGTAAGAGAAAGTAAAAAAGTTGACTGCTATATCTGCATGTGAAAATGTAATAACATAGTTGTATTATTCAATTGTACTGGGTAACACTGAGCTACAGTATTCGAGATACATTGCAATAAAAATCAAACATAATGGATATCAATTAAAACTAGTTGGCATAGGTGGACTCTGCTCAGTTCCCCATCATATTTATGTTCTCATAAATTTCTAGTGGGAGACATATTATAATCATGTTAAAAGAAATGAATTTGACCAAAGCTTGATACAGTGACAGAATGAAATCCCCGCCTAATAGGCTATCCACCGTTCACTTCGATATATTTATCTTATTCTAATCTATTAATTTATTTTATCAGGGTCGATTCCGTTGTTTAGTTCCAATGCAATAATCCTCAAAATTCATATTTATATGAAAAATTTACAATTTCGCTATGTTGATAAAATCGTAAATGACGAATAATTTACAAAATTTTCCTATTAGAATAATTGTATTCAATCATGTTCAAACAAATATCATAAATGTAATTTTGAAGTTGTCTAATGTATTTATGATCCTCAAAATGGAAGTTTATGCTCAAATTTTCTTTTTTCTGATATGTTAAGTAAATCGTAAATTCCAAATAACTTACGAATTTTTTAAATTGGAAAAATCATAGTCTATGATATTCATGTCAGTATCCAAAATAATATTTAAAAAGTGGTTAGACATCTTTGTAATGACATTATGTAAATAACAAATTGCGTATAGACGGAATTCTTGAAAATAAAACTGATATTAAATATAAAACTTAAAATAAAACGTTTTTGGAGATTGGAGATAAATTTATACTTTTAGTAGTCAGAAAAAGCATCTGCTTTCCATGAAAGAAAAACGGATTTGTAACAAAATATTCATTGAACTTTTGTTTCTTGCAATCTACGCATTCCATTCCAAAGACGTTATATGATTTATTTTTCATATCTCAAAAATAGCAGGTAGTTATTATTTTAAAGAGAAACGTAAGAACCCTTAACTTTTGGAATAGAAAACTTAATTGTATTTTTATATTTATACGTATTTCACCTTTTTTCCCATTATATGATTGTTTCGTTTGTTATCAGAAGTTTTTTTCTTTTTACATAGATATGAATTATTTTTATTAATGAAATTACATAAATTAAATGTATGTATGTAAATATCTATTTATTAATAGGCAAGCATGAAATTTATGGTACACTTTTAACATGTTAATTATGGAGGTAGAGGTTTGAAAGTGGTATGAATCGAAAGGTATAATTAACCACATTTGCAGTACATAAAAATTATTTTCTTACGATATCAAGAAGATAATTTAAAATACTTTTATATTTTATGATTTTTTTTTTTTCATTTTCATTGATATTGTAATTCCTATAGATTTACCGTCGCCGTGTTAACGAGCAAAGATTTTTCATGCCGAAAAAATTTTTTGGCATCAGCCATGAGAGAGTATGGAGAGTATAAATCTGGGAAATACTAATAGAATAGAATGTTGATGAATTTTCAAAATGTCGAAATATTGCGAGGCTTTTAATTGTTCGAATAAATATAAGAAGAGAAATGGTATAAGTTATCAAAAGTAAATTACATTTGGATAAATTATGACAAATATAATTTTTATAATCAGTTACTTTGTTATTACTATGGTTGAAATGCTGTTTAGGTTTCTAATGGAATAGTTTTGTGAAATTTTGATATTTTTTTAAGATTTTATATTAGCATATAGTATAGGATTTTCAAAATTCTTTTAAATATAGTTAGCAGCTAAAAAAAGTTTAAATATTAACTAAATTAATAGATATAATAAAAAAAAAAAAAAAAAAAAAGAAAGAAAGAAAGAAAGAAAGAAAGAAAAAAGAGAAAAAAGAGAGGAAGAAAGAAAGAAAATTGAATTTAAATCTGTATTTTGATTTTTTCATTCACTTTTACTACATAATTCATAAATTCTATTCGCTAAATTGTCCGTGTGTATTCCTTTGAATATTTACTCGGGGAAAGACAGCTGTTAGAGAATCTTTCCTCCAGTAAAAAGGAATATCTTTTTCTCTGATGATCAATCTATGTGTTATTACTATATCTATGTTTATTTTATACGCACATTCTCTTGTAAAAAAAAATTCCCGAAGTAGATAGTTGTTAAATCCGGCATTTACTTTAAATTTCCATCCATGGACACGGTAATTTGCATAGATGAAGAATTCTTAAATTCTCGACTATAGGTTTTAAATTCTTAGAGCCAACGGCCATTAGAGTGGTAAAAATGGTTATGAGTGAGTGGTCGAAGTTTAATACCGCAAATAATACGCAAATAATAATAATAAAAAAAGATTTGATTTATGAGTGCTATTGTTTTATTTATTTATTTATGATATAATTTCTGTTCTTTTCTTTCTTTCTTTTTTTTTTTTTTTTTGCGTGTGTGATTTACGTCAGATCTAATATGAAGGCACATTTTTTAGCTTAAGCATAATGCATTTCAACTAACTGAAACTGACTACTTATTTTAAAGTAAGTTGATTTATTACTATATCTTCTGCATATATATGAAAAAAAGTATAAGGTTCGGAAAATTTTTCCAATTCCTGTTTTCGAAAAATTTACACGTTTTGAGGTTTCTTGAACACGATTTAACTATTTTTAGAAAAAAGTCTGCTTTTAGAATTAGCAAACTTTTCAAAAACTATACTTCCTAAACCAATGGACTTAATTTAACCGAACTTGATATTTCGTTGGAACTTGGTTTGAATTGATGCTGATTAATTTTCCGTTCGGGCTGTATCACCTAATATTTGACGCTGCCACGCTGCAATAATTTCTCATTTCAAGGACGGTTTAGCATCTACAGTGTACCAAACTTAGTGTAAGGTATGTATGAACTATATGCATTCATTACTTTTATCATATATATATATACCGGGTGATCCAAAAGTCAGGACAAACTTTAAAAATGAATAATTCGAAAACGAATCAAGATACAAAGATACGGTTTGCACCAAACGGATGAAAAAGAAACCGGGTTTTGTGTGGCAAAGGAAAAAAACTATTTCTGTTGGTGAACAACAGATGGCGCTATAGTGTTTTATTTCACCAAAAGAGGATTTACAAATGAAAAAAAAAATGTTAACAACTTACAAGTCAGCTTAATTACAGTTAATTAGTACTACTACAGTGACTGTTCAATGTCCATCATTCAGAAGTACAGCTGTAAGATGATTCACCCCATCGTTCACAGCATTTAGTAGCATTTCTTGCGTTATGGCAGACACATTTTTGCGGATGGCATCATTCAGTGCTGCTAGTGATGTCGGTTGGTCGCGGTGCACTTTTGACTTCCAAAAATCCCCACAGCCAAAAGTCACAGGGTGTCAGATCGGGAGATCTTGGAGGCCATGCGTGATTAAAGTAGCGACTGAGAATGCGATATTTCGATGCATATAAGCTTCGACTACCATTACCTGCTGTAGTTGTTCCTTTTTATATCGTTTGTTGCTTTGCATAATCCTACATCAGAAATACGACAGCGCCATCTGTTGGTCTTCAACAGAACTATTTTTTTTTCTTTGCCACACAAAACCCGGCTTCTTTTCCATCCGTTTGGTGCAAACCGTATCTTTGCATCTTGATTCGTTTTCGAATTATTAATTTTTAAAGTTTGTCCTGACTTTTGGATCACCCGGTATAATAATAAGCAAGAGTCTTCCTGAACGGTGTCAGGTACGACCACTCCAAAAAATTTTCTAGAATGCGATTTCATTTTGATAAAATGGATGTTGTGTTATACAAGGTTTTAATACGTTATAGAAAGTAAGCCGCTCCACCCATCGCTACAAAAGTTGGCATACTTATCAATCGGATAAAAATCTATCTACTGCCGTAATTTTTAAAACAATAGGATGATTAGTTCAAAAGATATTAAATAAAAACCCATTTTAACATTAAAATAAATAAATTTAAAAAAAATTGCCAAAAAAAAAGTTTTCATTTTTTTCTCGATTTAAAAGGAAGTAAATTTATTGCCTGTGTAAGAATTAAAAATACCTAAAGTAGAAAGTTGTTAAATCTAGCAAGTCTTAAAACTCAAGTAAAACCATAGACACAGTAATTTTTATATATGTAGCATCACTACACTCTTGACTATTTTTTTTTTTTTTTTCTAAGAGAAAACAGCCTTTAGTGTGGTAGAAATTTGAATGAATGCGAGTTAGATTGAAAGTTTATAACTGTTGAAAATATACGTAAAATGAAAAAGGTTTTAATTTATGAAAGTTCTATTTTTTTTCTTGTAATTTATTTAAGATTTATTTATATTTTTTTTATTTATTTATTTATTTTCTTTTTTTTGTGATTTATGTCAGCTCTAATTTAAAGACATATTTTTAAACTAAAACATAATGCATTCCAACTAACTGAAATTGACTACTTATTATTATTATTATTATTTAATGAATTTAATACTATTACCTTCTGCATATAAGGAGAAAGTACTGTCTGGCTCCATAAGAACAACTCTGGGTATTGTTGGTTGTAAGAAAGGAAAGGGCAACTAATCGACTGGAGAACAAGTTTCACGTGAAGGAAAAAGGTTGTCATATGTGGCGCAGGTATTAAAGACCTTTTCTCCCTTTCCCCATTTTTTTTTTTTTTTTAATCTTGTATACGGATTCAGGGAGCTTTTTAGCACTTATATACATACAAGATACACTAATAACAGCATTACCACTCAGAAATATTAGTTAAAAATATAATTAGAAATTTTTATTCAGTTAACAATAGGAAACGTGATAAGTCAATCACTGAACGAGAAGAATATGGCGAGAAATTCCAGTGTTGGCGTGAAAAGAAAATACTAGACATATCCTCAAATTAAGTGGACTGATCGGTTACCCTGACAACGAGACAGTCCCTTCGTCAGTTCCATGGTCGTTCTTATCTCGGTCGGTCAGTACAAGATTTGGAAAAACTTTTGGTTTCCAGTTTTCGACGAATTTACACGTTTTGAGATTTCCTTGCATTTCAATTAACTGAAAGTGACTACTTATTTTTAAAAAGGTGCATATATTACTAACTTCTGCATATATAAGAAGAAGGTAGAAGATACAGAAAAAACCTTGATGTCCGGTTTTCGATGAATTTACACTTTTTGAGATTTCTTTGCATTTCAATTGACTGAAATTGACCACTTATTTTAAAAAAGGGGGATTTATTACCAGCTTCTGTATGTATGAGAAGCAAGTAGAAGATACTGAAAAAAAATTGGTTTCCGGTTTTCGATGAATTTACACGTATTGAGATTTTTTTTTTTTTTCAATTAACAGAAATTGACTACTTATTTATAAAAAAAAAAGTGGCTTTGATATTCTATCCCTTGTATATATAAGACAAAGTATAAGATTTGGAAAAACTTTTAATTTCCGGTTTTCGTTGAATTTACACGTTTTGAGATTTCCTTGCATTTCAGTTAATTGAAATTGGCTACTTATTTTTAAAAAAGTGGATTTATTACTAGCTTTTGCATGCATAATAAAAAAATAGAAGACTCAGAAAAAATTTCGATTCCGGTTTTCGATAAATTTCCACGTTTTGAGGTTCCCTTGCATTTCAATCAAATGAAATTGACTACATTTTTTTTTTTTTTTTAATGGCTTTATTATTCTATCCTCAGCATATATAACAAAAAAGTATAAGATTCAGAAAAAAATTAGCTTTTCAATTTTGGATGTAGTTAAACGTTTTGAGATTTCCCGATCTGACTTTTTGAGTTTAAACACTGTATTTTATGAACCAATGGAAACACACACACATATTTATGTAAATTTTCTCGGACACAAGATGATATATGTGTACAACTCACAAAATATATATTTTTTTAAAGATACTCCAAAATATCCTTTAAATATTGAAGCATAGACATTTTTAGTCTTCGAAAAATGTCTGAATTTAATCCAATTTAATATAAGATCACCATAAATATTACAAGAGAGATTTTTATTTTTCAGAATTATTCATAAAACGCTTTAATGTATTTCTTCGAAAAATAGCAGATTTACGCTTATGTATGTATATATTATTTAAGTACAAAATGTTAAGCTAAGAGAAAGAGCTAAGTGGATTAACATCTTACAGAAAAGAAATATATGCATAGATATATATTTGCTCCCGTTTCTATCGATTTATTGAATTTAGAATTTAAAGATAGGTTTTCAGTACTGTAATAAATGACTTTTAAATTAACTGTGACACTTGGGCAAAAAGAAAAAACTTGCAATTGCATTAAAAATAATTAATATGTTTTCTTATCATTTAGTTACGATTACGTTTTTCCTCAATTTATCGTTTTAATCTTTACTCATGCTTATGATTCGTATTTTGATACTTTAGTAGTAAGCCTTACCTGCTTTAAAATAATCGTAATTTTTAGAATCACTATGATTTTAAAGGTCAGAAGAAATAAAAGCTTTGAAAAAAAAAATTCCTTTGACATCAGTGATAACCATGCATCGAGATCCCATTGTCTTAAAACTGCGTACGCATGCGCGCTGCTTCCTCTAGCTTCTTATTTTAATTTTACACCTTCAAAAAATTGCACAATTAGTTCTTCGTTTTAAAACCCCGAAAACATCAGAAATTTGTTTTCAAAGCCGTAGCTCAAATTTAAAAAAGATAAGAAAATAATAACTTGCTTCCCAATCTTACTCCCTTATAATTTTATATCTTCAAAAATAAATGCATTTCATTTTTAACTCTAGAAAACATGAGAACATGATTTTTCATATCCTTAGCTCTGTTAAAAAATAATAATAATAACATACCTCTCGTCCGCATCTATAATTTCACGACTTCAACAGAGCCTGATTACCACCTGTTGGGGCCCAAGGCCCAGGACGATTTTTGTGCCTGCCCCCCCCTCCCCACTCTTGAACAAATTAAAGTTTTTTTTTTTTTTTTTTTTTTTTTAGGACTGAGGGCCTATTAGTCTCAATCTGGGATTTTTGCGTTGTCGATTACGATAGTTGGACATTTGTCAAAATCTAAAATTTAACGAAAATATAATTGAATAATTTGAAAGCGATGTTATAATTTGAAAAAAAAAAAAAAAAAAAAACTAATAGTCCTCCGTCCTAAACTAAATTCTGCTTTTGCCAGAATTTCATCAAAATCTTTTTATTATTATTATTATTATTATTGAAAGAAAAAGAAAAGAAAATTAATAATAATCAGTATCGTTACAAGCGATATCGAAAAAGTTTTTTTTTTTTTTTTTTTTTTTTTTTTTTTTAATAATTTTGAATTAGGAAATAAAAAGTGCGCGTGAAATAATAAGAAATAAAAATAATAAAAAAAATGAATTTAATGATTTAATGTTTTTGTTTTTTGGGGGCTTCTTATGCATATAAAAAATGCGTATTAAAACGAGTCGAAGAAGGAAGCGAAATAAGTATTGAGTTATATTACGATAAATACGATATACAATATGATACGATATATTAGACCTATCGTCCAGGGTTAGTAGGCATTTTTTTTTTTTTAAATACATTTTTTTTTTAATCTAATTTGTGCACAAAGTTTGACTGCTGGTAAAAAAGTTAAAGCATAAGAAATTAGTTTTTAACTTCTTTTGTAACAAGACCTCAAATTATTATTATTATTATTATTGGTGCAGGGGTCACCTTTCTTCTATGATTGTTGGAATCCACTTGCATAGAAATGTAATTTTTTACAAGGTATTCCTTATAATACTGTTTTCTTTTTTAATCCTAATCTACCTCATTCATACCATACGAAGTCAGCGTGTATGTAAATATGAACACATGACACAATACTACTGAAAATGTAAAGATATTTTCCATTAGGATGATACAAAGTTCTTTAATTTGTATTATATAACTGTAAGTCTGCAAGTGAAAATTTATCTGGATTTTTTGGCCCGCTGTAAAATGTTATATCATTCGACTAATCTCCACGAAAACTGGTATCTATATATTAATAGACAAGCATAAAATTTGTAGTCCCTTTTTAACATATTAATTATGGGAGTAGAGGGTTGAAAATGGTATCATTCGAAAGGTATGGTTAGCCGGAAGGTGCGAATACAAATATTATTTTCTTACGATGTCAAGAAGGTATTTAAAAATACATTTATTTTTTATGCATTTTCCCCCATTTTTCCCTTTTATACACGTATTCCTTTACATTAAAAAATACCTAAAAGTAGAAAGTTGTTAAATCTGGCAATTTCATAAAGCTGAAATAAAACCATAGACACAGTAATTTGTATAATGTAGCATCACTATACGCAAGCGAAGTGATGACGTCCATGAAAAAGATTTTCTATGTTTCTCGTCCATTGGATATTTTGTAAAAAATTATTAAAAAACAACGGAAATTATCTGCCGATTTTAATTCCGATATTTGGGTATAGTTATGTATAAGTTACTGTCTACATGTGTTTGATTGAGTTATTTTTTCTGTAAAATTGATAAAATTTTAATTTAAAATCACAAAACTTCAGAAAAAAAATGGAAAACTTCCAGTTTCGAACGTAAACATAAACATTTCATTTCAAAGGGTGATATTTAAACCAACGAGATATATAAATTAGAGTGCTGATTCAATGGATGAAGGATTAGCTTTCCGTGGTTCAAGATAAATCACGTGACATGCTCCAGTAGGTTGCTGTGTTTGGCCCTTTATCGCTATTTTGGCATTTAAAATATCAGTTCGACAAATTATCATTATTATTACGTAACATGACAGTCCTATGACCGAAATAAATTGTTTTTAAAATAATTTTACGGATATTTCACATTTAATTAAATAATAAAATACCATTTTTTTCATCGTTTCCCAGCAAAGTTTAAAAGTGTTTATAAAAGAAAATTTAAACTTTTAAAGAGCTAAATTTAACAACAAATAATAATTTTTCAACTATTTTTAAGCATTTTGTCGGTTAAAGTTAAACTACATGAAATAAAAGAGAAGTAAAATCAAAATCAAAATGATTTAGAACAAAAGAATATTAAACTACGTAAGTAAGCAAAAACATTGGCTGCGAAGAACAATCTCCAAACCGTTGCCATAGAAATTTACTGAAAATAAGCTGTTACCAAGGGAACCACCGAATACGCAGGTGCAAGGAGAGCATGTCACTTGACTCATCTTGGACCTTCTCAAGGGTTACCATTTATCACTCTACTTTATATATCTCGTTGATTTAAACAATAAATATTCAACTAATATACTAAATTAAAGGAAAATGGATTTGTTACTAACTGCTGCATGCAAAAGTAGACGATACGGAAAAAATTCCGATTTCCGTTTTTGCTGAATTTACATGTTTTGAGCTTTCTTTACGTTTCAATTAACTGAAATTGGCTACTTATTTTTTAAAAACGTGTTTTTATTGCTTGCTTTTGTGGGTAGAAGAAGCAAGTAGAAGATACATAAAAACTTTTGATTTCCGGTTTTCGACGAATTTATACGTTTTGAGATTTCCTTGCATTTTAATTAAGTGAAATTGACTACTTATTTTTATTTTTTAAAAAGTGGATTTATTATTCTTTCCTCTGCATATATAAGTAGAAAATATAAGATTCAGAAAAGTTTTAGATTTTCGGTTTTCGATAAAGTTACACGTTTTGAAATTTCCCGAACTCAATTCGACCATTTTTGATAAAATATCTTTTTTTTTTTTTTTTTTGGTCAAACACTGTACTTTATGAACCAATCCGAATTAATTTAACAGGATTTGATACTTAGTTGGGCCTTGGTTTGACATGGTATCTATTAGCTTCTGGGCTGTATCACACAACAAGGGGCATTTTCACGTTGCGATTTTCTCTCATTTCAGGAAAGGCTAACATTTACAGAGAGAAATAGTTATATTAAGTAAAACTCTGCTGATTCCGTTAGAGTGAATATCGGCAAACGATTGCCGCAGCTGTGTTACAATTGCAAAAAAAAATGGTCGAGTTTCGATCACTGGTCGATACTAGTATTTCAAAATCTAGCTAATGTTGTATTTTTTAATTTAATCGGATAATTGGTAAAAAAAGTTAAAAAATCCCTACTTTCAACTAAAGATTATTATCGTTAGCTAACTTTTGGTTCATTTTTTTTAAGGAAATCTTTTCCAAAAATAGCATTAATTTTATTTAAAAATTATTTTGCTTTATCTAGATAGAGGTGCCCTAGGCCGAGGCCTTGTCGGCCTGTGCGATAATCAGGCCCTGGACTTAAAAAGTATGAGGAATTGATTCCACATTCCCGAAAACCTCATAAAAATTTTAGGCAGTATCTTAAATTTAAAAAGTATTAATCCTACAATACATAGTATTGCCGATTGGCTACATCCACTTTTTTACGACTTCAAGCTGCTAAATTCTTTTACTAGCTTTATAACATAATGTTATTAGCTTTCAAATTAGTTCAATGAATTTTCGTAAAAAAACCAGTTATTTTAAGAGATGTTCTTTTCGATATACAGAGGTACACTGTTAAAAAAAAAAATAAATCTTTGCTGCCAGAAATTCTCCATAATTTAAGAAAAAAGCCGTAAATTACGGAAAAATTACGTTGACAAAACGTATTTTTCTGTAGATACACATAATTTCTTGCAGGAAAGTTGCATTTTTTTTAACAGTGTACCGTAATCTGTTTAAAGTTTTTTCTTTAAAAATAAAGATTTAAAGGTATTTTTGTGATAGTTTTTATTGCATGGCTAAACAATTTATGGTTTTGAAGGCTTGCTCCTTTTAGACAATACACTACAAAATCAGTTATTATATGTGTGTTACAGAAAACAATCCATTATATGATTTTTCTTTAACATGAAAGGAAAAAAATAGTTTTTGCGAGTTTTTTCATCCAAAATTAAAAACAAGACATTTTATAAGGTATTGAAAGCGGATATATTCAAAATTAAACGTCGCAACTGATACGTTCAGTTGGAAAGTATCCTTTATCTATTCGAACCGCATAGTTTTTCTTTCTTGTCTATAGAAAAGAAAAAAAAAAATATATATATATATTTTTTTTTTTAAGTAGCTGATTTTCTTTTGAAAACTTTAGAAAAAAAAATCTAATCTCGAGAAAGAAATTTTATTTTATTTTATTTTCAAAAGCATTGTTTTTCTTACATTTTTAAATTTTTTTTTAGACCGATAAAATAAAATTGAAAGTGTTTAACTACTTTTTTCCTCAAAATTACAAGAGCTGTATTTTTAAATTACAAAGTAATTAGTTTTTTAATCGGGTTTTAATTTATACTAAAACAACTATGTTCAAATACTTTTAAAATCCATTATCTCACACATTACGAAATATTGAGAAATAAAATGTCATTTTTTAATATTAAATCTCAAATTAAAATGTAAGTTAACTTATATTGCTTAATAAATACATTATGTATATTTAGATAGATAGGTAGATAGATAAACATTTGTAAAATTTAAAATTGCCAAATTTAAATGTTCACAGTTCAGTGATTTTGTTAATTTTATTATATTTTAAAATTAAAGTAAAAGATTTTAAATTAAATTCATTGAACGTGAAATAAACAAATGTCCTTTATTTTAATCATACATAAATTTAAAAAGTCTCTGTGCGCAAACAATTTAAACATGTGTGTAAATCATAAATAATTCTGTTACAATAATCATATTTATTTGTAGATAATCAGGTATTTTTATAAAATAAAAGTGTCAAATTCAAGTGTTTATAGTATTATATTTATTATATTTTACCTATTATAACATTAGACTCAAGATTTATAAGATAATTTAGTTGAACAAACAATAAATACATGCATTTTATTTTTACAACATATAAGACAAAATTCACGGTAAACAAATACAATTTGTAATTTGTACAATAAGTACAATTTACAACACACCGATAACATTGTCATGCGTAACCATCACCCTCCCAATTGTTTTGACAGCACAGGGTTTTGACACCAGACCATGGTCGAAGCTGAATGATTTGTATATTAAATTCCATGGTCCGTCGTTGAATATCCATGTACTCGCGAACCAACTTAATGAAGGCGGCCGCATGCGTCAGCTGCTGGGGGGCCAACATTTACATATAAATAAAAAAACTTTTTATATTATTACATTTTCTAATAGAACTGATTGTTGCAGTTTTTATAATATCATTATTATTACCATTATTATATTCTTGTTTTTAACCCGGGGGAACGCGCGCATATTTTCTTACGCGGGGACGCGCGATGGGTCTCTCAGACCCGGCTAGCATTTTCCGTTAAATAATACTACTGAGAATGGCTTTTATTTCATCAAATGCATTTTCTAAGAAAGAACAGACTCTAAGCATACAGAAAAAATGAATAATTAAAAATATACTTACAATTTATTCACATTCTTTATATATGTTAGTAGTGTATTCACTACAGATATTTTTATCACACTTAGCACAACAAAGTGCAGATTTTCTGTTTTTTTTACTCGGACAAATATGGCATCTTTTCCTCTGGCCACATGTCCTATATCGCTTCATTTTACTCTAAAAATATCGCCACCTCACTAAAAAAATTGGGCTGAGATCGGAAAAAAAAAAGCACGCGCGTCGGGCCTGAAAGACCCGAAAATCCAATATATCTACAAAAATCAAATTCAGGAAATTGTGAAAATTCCAACCCTCAGAAAGATGATGACCTTGAATACAGCTAGCGGGGATCTGGTCCAGATCCGAGAAAAAGGCATGTTTCTACGAGGGGTTTTTGGAACGAACGGGCCTGTAAGACCCGACGCGCCTGCTCCCGGGTTAAAGTCATTTTGTAGGTATGTCCTTCATCAAACAAAAAATGAACTTTTGTTAAATGTAAGAACCTCTTGGGTTTCTTATATTCATATCAAACCCATTATTATTTACTTATTTATTTTATTTTATTTATTTATTTATTTTTTTAAACAACAAACAAAACCTACACAGTTTTGGGAGAGCGGAAAATGTTTTATTTATTTATTTATAATTTATTTTTAACAGTTGACTTTTGGCGCCAAACCAGTGTGCATAGGATGCGTAAAATGCATCTGAGTAATTTATTTAATTTTTAATATTTAATGATTAGATTATTCTAATCTTGTAAATATGCATCTAGTTGATATTTGTGATAACAGACGATATTCATGTGGCAAAATATCAATAAATTAGAATCACGACAGTCATGATTTGTTTAAATTACATGAGATTAACCGCATGATCAACACAAACTTTACATTCCCACACACAAAAAATTGTTAAGTACTTTGAACATTTCTACTCGATTGTCGGCTTACAACTTATATTGTTATTACTACCCCCCTTTTATTTAATTAATAGGTTTTTATAATTGAAAATGATTTGGAATTGATGTGAGTATTCAATCTAGTTACATCTTGAGTGTTTCATCATTTAGTAAAATAAAAATTTTGATTGATATTTTTTCTAAAATTCTAAAAATTTATTTTTGTGTAAATTATATGTTTATCGAAACATATTTTTGTCGTATTTACACAGCCCGTTTAAAGATTTTTCCTGTCAGATCTTTAACTTTAATTTAAAGCTATTTTCCAAGACATTGATTTTTTATATTCCAATGTTGTTTTTAAACCATCGAATTGAATAATTAAGGTGAATATATTAATCTATTTTTAAATAATCCTTAAAAAATATTTTTTCTACACATTCCACATGAATCTTTCAAATGATTCAAGAGACGTTTTAAGAAGTTTATAGGTAAAACAAAACTTTCGCTAGTTAATTTTATTGTGTTTAAATTTACAGTATTTAATTTATTTATATTTTTTTCAACTGCTATTGGTACCTAAACTAAAAAAAAATAAGGTACTCTGTAATAAGACACCCTAAGGAAAAATGTATTTTTTTCAAACCCGTGTACACGTCATAGGACTCCAAAAATGTATGACCACTATCCCTGCACTATTGACTATCATTATTGAAATTAGCGACCTTGTAATTATTCTGGTTTAATTTAAATGATAAAAACAAAAAATGTTTATAAGTGTCCATATAAGGAACCACTTGCCCCTATTATGGACATGCATGTCCATATTAGGGACAGGTGTCTCCTTATTAACCTACTACACAGGGTGTATGGAAGAGCCAAAGAATTTTAGAGGAGAGAGGATAAAAAAAATATATCTTAATGTATTGAGGGGTGGGGGCAGTAAATATCTTCAGAACATGCACTTTAGAAGGGAGGGGGGACATTTTCGGTTGTGGCTCTTCGAAGATCCATGCAAAGCACCTGAGTTATAAAATATATTATGAAATAATATAGTTGCTTTTGATTAGCTTTATTGCATCTGTCTGCAGAATTTACATTTGTTATTACTCAGTCCTCACAGGATGGACAAATAAAAACTTCTTCATCATGGGTGCTAAGTCCCACACAGTCCTCATGGACATATCTGCCGCATTTGATGCATGGCCGCATGTCTGCAACAGCATCAATACTGCATAAGAAGCAGTACCAGCTCTCCTTTGTTGAGGAAGTGATACCGCTGGTACCTGCGATTTCGCCAACAGATACCCTACTGAGGGGAGGCTTCTTTTGATTTTTGGCTTTTTGGAGGATTTTTTTCTTGGAGGAGTTTTCTTGGAGGATTATTCAGATGGCATCTTGTTGAACAAGGATTTTACCCGTTTAATGCCTTTTGAGTTTATCGCCTGGCGACGTTGTGTCTTCTTCCTTCTTACAGTTGGAGTTGATAACACGCTAGTGATAGAATTTTCCATGGAAAATGATCTCGCAGGTGATGAAGGTGGGTCAATAACGGGAGAAGGTATGTTGTTAACAAGAGCTTCAGCATCTGTACTTCCACTCTTAATTCGTAATGTAATTCATTTGTTCATTTTTTGTACGGATACTATAATTAAGATTAAAAAAATATATAAACATGAATTTATTATGAATTAGCTAAATAAAATAACATTAAACAGATATTTTACAAATTTGTAAATCTGAAGATTCACTTGCTGTACTTCCAATGTAGACATAAGGTGTCCATATTGGGAATCGGGCGTAGTTTTACTAAATCTTGTAATAAATAAACAAAGAAAACATTTTTAAGCAATATATGCAATAGCAATCGAAAATATGTTTTATCAGCTTTCTAAAACACTCCACTTTTCAATATTTAAAGTAATTTTACCATGTCTAATAAGAATTTAAACTTACCTGTAATTACGATCAGCACACCACGAAAAAACAAGTTTCCTTCAAAATGGCGAACAGCACGCTTTTTTACACTTTCCAGGCTAAATTACCTTTTCAACTGCTTTTCTTCACGGACATGTAGCGCTATCTCTCGATCAAATTTGTTATTTTTAAAGATATTAGGGGTGTCCATATTGAAAGCACTGTCCATATTGGGTACAGGTACCTTATCATTAAAAAATAAAGAATAATTGAATTAAATATTGCTTGAGAAATAATCATAATCATGCATCAGTGTTAGAATTTCTTTAAAATATTTTCCAAATTCGTCATTTTTACACATAGATTTTAATTGAAAAAAACGTGTAATTGAGACTTGGAATATAATTGCTTCCCTCATTACATTTTAAAGCATTAAACATTTTTCAGTTTTCTCTAACTCCTTGTACACTAAAGTCAATATACACACTCAAATATCCAAAATTTTTTTTTTTTTTTAATTTTTTTTTACATTTTTAATTATTAATAATTTATTAAATCTTTGAAAAGGTTTTCTTTTTTTTCAACAAATGTAAAATAAAATAAAATAAATAATAAATGTATATATATATCAGAACAAAAACCCTTAACGGGTTAAAAGTTTGTGACGCAGCACTTTATTTCGATATGAATTGGAAATATGGGTCTTAAAAATAATGATATCAAATTTTGAGTGACGCTTTGCTATTAATTGAAATATACATAGATTTTTCTTATTTTATAATTTGCTTTTTTCTTCTATTTATATTTACATCACAGTACATTCATAATATTTTCAACTTCAACGTGAAAAAATATATAGAATTTACTCACTGATGCTTTTTCATTTGCATCTCGTGAATTCAAAATATGAGTTTTAAAAGAAATGATATAATTTCAGTGACGCCTGAGTGTTACTTTAAAAAGATTTCTTTTTAGATTCCATAACAATCGCTTTTGTTTTGTTGAATAAAGTGTATTTACATATTGAAATAATGATTTTAATTTTTAAATATACTGTCAAATAATCAAACTTTCACTCAATGTACATTATAAATTGAAGTTATCTAGTTCAATAAATTGATTTGTCTATTGCGTCACGCTATCCAAAACTGTAAGTAAAATTTATGTAAATGTTACTTTGCACACATTTTCACTGTTAATACTATAATACAAAGAGATTGTGTGATGCAAAAAGAAAACATTTGCAGAAATTTTACTTGCAGTTTTGGATAGCGTGACGCAATAGACAAATCAATTTATTGAACTAGATAACTTCAATTTATAATGTACATTGAGTGAAAGTTTGATTATTTGACAGTATATTTAAAAATTAAAATCATTATTTCAATATGTAAATACACTTTATTCAACAAATCAAAAGGGATTGATATGGAATCTAAAAATAAATCATTTTTAAAGTAACACTCAGGCGTCACTGAAATTATATCATTTCTTTTAAAACTCATATTTTGAATTCACGAGATGCAAATGAAAAAGCATCAGTGAGTAAATTCTATATATTTTTTCACGTTGAAGTTGAAAATATTATGAATGTACTGTGATGTAAATATAAATAGAAGAAAAAAGCAAATTATGAAATAAGAAAAATCTATGTATATTTCAATTAATAGCAAAGCGTCACTCAAAATTTGATATCATTATTTTTAAGACCCATATTTCCAATTCATATCGAAATAAAGTGCTGCGTCACAAACTTTTAACCCGTTAAGGGTTTTTGTTCTGATATCATTACTTTTTAGGGGTTATTGATCAACTGATCAAGTCCTTCCAGCTCATAGAAAGAGTAGATTTTTTTTTTCTTATCATGTAGCTGCCATTTTATTTAAAAATGGCGGCTACAATTAATTAATGGACTTAATGGAAATATTAATGAGGGCTACGTATATATGGAGTTTTAAGTAAATTGGATCATAAATACCTTTTTAATGAGAATTTGAATATTTCAAATAGCTGGCACTCGAAACAAGATGGCAGATCATATAATATTCATATAATTTTACAAAAATACTTTCATTTATTAACGATTATTTATTTTGATAAATCAAATTTCAATTCCTTTTTAAAGAATAATTAGATGCAGACAAAGTTTAGTTTATATTAATATATTCTGCTATCCCCCCCCCCCTCTTTTTCTGTTTTTTTTTTTTTTTTTTTTTTTTTTTTTCTTTTTCAGCAATGCACCGAAGAAATACACTTTCTTTATTTCTTTCTTATATACTTTCTTTATTTCTTTTTAAATTCTTAAAAAAAAAAAAAAAAAAAAAAAAAAAAAAAAACAGCTTATAACTGGTTTTAAAATTAAAATCATGTAAAAGGAAATTTCATTAACCTAAACTATTAATATCTGAAGTGCTTGTGTGTAGGGGGGGGGGCGAAATATTCTTGTTTTACTGGTAGAAATACATAATGGACATTTAATTATTTAAAAATCATAAATTGCCTAATAGCAAAATAATAAAATTGAAGTATATTTTAATGATTTTATTGTTATTTATACAGCAATTGATTATAGACTGCCATTCATTAAGAACAAAATAATAATACATAATAATAATAATAATTTAGTCATTTTACCAATAATATGTTTATCTTCCATTTTTTAAATAAATATGTTTCCCTCTGATTATGATACTTCAAATATTAAATTTTAATATACATGAGCAAGCCTTTCTTATTTAATATATATAAATTTCTTGTAATGCAATATAGAGTAATCCTTTTATTTTCCATTTTGTCTTAATAGGGGAAAAAAAAAAATTAGCGCACCACAATTACATCACTCAATTCAAAAAAAAAAAAGGAGAGCGAGAGAATGGTAATTAATAAAAATTTAGAAAGGAACTACGAATTACAAAAGAAAAATATAGAATCAATAATGAGAAAGCGATCACACTCGTTTTTATAGTAACTCTATATTAAGTTAAAAGATGGCGCGAAAATTTTTCTCTCTGAATAATACTTCGAAATTCTTCTCTAAATTGGAGCATGCGCAAATTGAGAGGAGCTCCGCTCCCGCAAACGCCTTGTACAATAAAACCACAACAGCCTCAGCCAGTCAGAGAGCGCAGGAAGGAAACACCAATCAGAGGCGGCGAATGAATACATGAATGATGAAAAAAATTAATCGGTTGATTGATTAGTTGAGTTTTACGTCGGAAAAAATTAATCGGAAAAAAATGTGAAATATTTTCTCCTAAAAAATTATAAATTTATTATGAATACTTATTAAATAGAATACATATAATTACAAAATATTTCCTTATTTGAAAAATTATCTAAATAGTATTTTGGCGAAATGTGAAATTTTAAAATCAAATAATTTCCTTCAAACAAAAAAGAAAGAAATATTTAAGTAAAATTTAATTTAGTATATATATAATAAGTATTTAAAACAAACAATGAAGTTTCCTTTTTGCATTTAATAAAAAAAATCTAAATATTTTATTGACTGCATTCAGATTGGACCAACCAACCACAGCCTCAGAAAACCGAATGACGCCTGTTCTGAATTCTGAGAATCTGCGGTTCAAATCCATGCATGGCGGAGGAAAAATAGTTCGATTTTCAAGCTAAATTATCTAAGAAACAAGAGTTTTTTGGGAAAAACGGAGAACGTCATGCGTCTCAGACAAAATAAATTAATATCATATATCAATTTCATAAAATTTCTTCGAGCCGTTTTCGAGAAAAAAAACTCACACAAAACACATTTTTCCTTTGAAGTCTTAAATTGCAACTCCAGATCTCAAAATATATACAATGTTGAAGTGTGAAACTTTCAGGATAGCATCATGCAGAAGACAAAAGATTATTCTGAAAATATTAGATCAGAATACCTCCAATTTACTGAGATATTAAATGTCGGCGTTTCCAAATTCCTTTGATGTTAAATTAGCTGTATAATAGAGTGTCGCTGCTAAGCTTTGTTTGAGCTTTGCTGCGTCACTCAAAAAACTGCCGTTTTTTATGATATAAGTAAAGAAATGATTACTGGAGTAACATTATTTAGAATTACGTTTATTTATTTATTTTTGAGCACTAATTTCTAAATTCTTAATGAAATTCTCTTTCCAGAAATTGTGTTATCAGGTTATTAAAATGATACTTAAAATTCTAACGAAAATGTTGTTAAATAATATTAATTTTAATTTAATTATTCATAGAAAAACGTATTAGTGAAAAATTGAAGAATTTAATTTTTTACCAAATTTGAAGAATTAATTTTTTACCGAATGTATAGACACATTGCAACATTGAGAATTTTCATAAACAGATAATTTATTTTTTCATTTTTGAATGATTATTTTTTTTCTTAAATTATTTACTTTATTTAATAATCTATTATATTAAAACACAAGCGACTTTCTGTAAGACCAAAATCGCACGATCTGGGTATGCATGGAGGCTGTTCCTGTCTTTAGACGAAACCGGTTACCAATCGCTGAGAGCCTCTTCAGATATCTAGAGCGAGTGAATTCAGAAACCTGATTGGCTCATGCTTTCTCGAGACTCGAGATGGTGGTTTTTACACAGCGAAGACGCTGATGCTAATTTTCAATATTGGATAAAAATTTCACAATTTTCCCTATTTACAAACAGTAAGGTGTGTATGCATTATTTTTATTTATTTATTTATTTATTTTTTTTTTTTTTTAGTTATTAAATTATTTCTTTTACTTAAAGTTTATATTTGTCATGAATTCTAGAGTATTGTGATAGATATTTTGTTTAGTGTTTCTGTTAACATTTGTATACGTTTATATTAAAATGTTACTGTTGGGTCAATCCATTTGAAATCACCCAAAAAGAATAAAATTTGTTGCTCAACATTTTTTTTTTTATTTTTCTTTTTTTTTTACCAGTTTTTCCCCGTTATTAGGTGAGTTCAAAACTGTCGAAAAAGAATTTTTTACACTCATACTTTTTTTTTTTTTTTACGGCCATTTTGAATTTGCATCGGAACTGTTTTTAGGACAAAAACAAGGTTTGCATAAAAGTATCTAACTCTGTTAATTTTATAGATATCAAGACAAAATAAAAACCAAAATTATCAGAATGACCCTTTAGATGTTTTGCACATACATAATATTTCCTATGTTGTGAGGAAAGTGAAGAAAAAAATTCACAACTATAGATAGAAAATTTACTTAAACGGTAATTTTAGTGCTGCAAAACTAATTAAAAAATGAAAGACTCATCAATAATTTTTTTTCCTGCGTAGATTTGTTACAGGACTAGTTACTGTAGAAGTTTCCATCTTGAGAGTTTTACCTTTTTCTTTTTATATAATTTTCAAAAATGCCTAAAATTGCATTTTGGCAATATTTAAAGTTGAATAACTCAAAAGGGACTCAGTGAAAAATTATGAAATTCATACAGATAATGTCTCTTTGTAACATAAACATATGATAAAAATTTGGTGATTGAGACTTTAATGGTTCCAGAGTTATAGTACATCAAAATTGGCCAAAATTGCATTTTACGCACACAGTATTTCACGAAAATTAATTTTAAAAATCCATTTTTCCTGTAGGGCCCACCAGCGGCCGAGCGGTTCTGCGCTCAAAGCTGGTAGATGGGAGGTGCCGGGTTCGATCCCAGGTCGCGCTCATCGACCTAGCCGTTCGGAGTTTTCCGTGGTTTCCTCCGAAACTTGCGTAAATACGGGCTAGGACCCCTTAGAAAGACCCCCACGGAGGGCATTCCCCCTCTAGGCCTAGGACACATCAGGAGTCAATCGGCCTTAAATCCAACAACCAACCAACCATTTTCCTGTATATTATTATTGCCATATATATATATATATATATATATATATATATTTAACTCTAATTACTTAAAATGAGCTATTTAACTTTTTCAAACAGAAATACCCTAACTACAAAATTAGACGGTCAGTGTTCTGTGCTATACGACCAAAGTGGTGTGTCCTCCCAGGATCATCTGGCATACATAGTGTATGTGTCTGCAAATGCCACCAGAACATAAAGCTCTTCATTGAAGGAGCAAGGCTCAAAATAAATTACAGGGAACTGATAGAATTACTTGTGTGTAACATTGAGAATGAAAGTTGCATGCTGGACAAGTGTTCAGAATGTCCAGGATCCGAAGGTCTTCTGGAAGTTCCAATGAAAGAAATTGACAATTTACCAGAGGAAGTTGCTTTTAAGCAGTGGGTGTAAACTGACAGAGCAGAATTTATCACCCGATTACTACAAAATGATGAATTTCTAAATCTTCTTGTGGAAGATAGAGTAAAACTAAAATCTCACCATTTCATTTCAACAGTTCAGTCAAATCATTTCAAAGAACTTAAAAATAATCTCAAAAACAGTGAATATTTAGTCATTGGTGATTTTTCAGAAAACTTTACATTTTGCGTTCAGGATGAAATTCAGAACTACCACTGGTTCAACAGCCGAGTTACATTACATCCATTTATTATTATTATTATTATTTTAAATTAAATTTGCTGTAAAAGCATTTGTATGATAAATGATTATCTTAATTCAGGATACCTTTAGAGCTGATGAATTTCAAAAGAATCTCATCAATGAAATGAAGAATTTTTTACCCTAAGCGAAGATGGTGATTTACTTCAGCGATGGTGGCAGCAGCCAATACAAAAATAAGAAAATCTTTATAATTCTACGCCAACATGAGAATGATTTTAGCTTGATAGCTGAATGGAATTTTTTAGCTACATCTCATGGGAAAAACTTGTGTGATGGTATGGGGAGGGGGGTTCCACTAAAAGGGAAGTAACTAGAGCCAGCATGCAAAGACTTTACAATAACTAAATTCTTACTCCACAAGGCATGTTGAAATACTGAAATGAAAAAATAATCAGAATAGAATACATTTTTGTCTCTGCTGAAGAAATTAAACAAACTGAAGCTAAACGAACAAAAATATTTGAATTTTGCTTGCCTGTGACATGACTAAGAGAATACCATAGATTTGTTCCTATAAGTAATAATCAAATTAGATGTTACACTACATCAATAGTAAGAAATTTGATGAGCACAAAACTTTGATAGTGTTTATTGACGCATCTTCGCTTACAAATATGGACTATGTTGCATACATTTACGAATATCATTGGTAGCTAGGCATAGTCAAAGACAAGACCGATCAAAATAATGATCTATTAGTTCAATTTTTCCATCCACATGGCCCAAAGACTGCCTTCCAAATAACTAAAAATGACATGGTGTGGGTTCCAGTAAACAAGCTTGTGAGGAAAATTACCCCTATCGAACTAACAACGGTTTCGGGCAGAACACATAACATATAAAAAAAAAAACTATTCAACGGAATTTCAACACTCTGGAACCAGTTAAGTCTCAGTCACCAAATTTTTATCATATGTTTATGTCATAAAGAGATATTATCTGTATGAATTTCATAATTTTTCACTTAGTCCCTTTTGAAATATTTAACTTTAAATATTGTCAAAATGCAATTTTGGGCATTTTTGAAAATATATATAAAAAAAAAGGATAAAACTCTCAAGCTGGAAACTTCTACAGTAACTAGTCCTGTAACAAATCTACGCAGGAAAAAAAAATTATTGATGAGTCTTTCATTTTTTAAGTAGTTTTGCAGCACTAAAATTACCGTTTTAAGTTAATTTTCATCTATAGTTGTGAATTTTTTTCTTCACTTTCCTCATAACGTAGGAAATATTATGCATGTACAAAACATCTAGGGGGTCATTCTGATAATTTTGGTTTTTATTTTGTCTTGATATCTATAAAATTAACAGAGATAGATACTTTTATGCAAACTTTGTTTTTGTCCTAAGAACAGTTATGATGCAAATTCAAAATGGCCGTCAAAAAAAAGTATGAGCCTAAAAAAAATTTTTTCGACAGTTTTGAACTCACCTAATAACGGGAAAAAACTGGTAAAAAAATAAGAAAAATAAAAAATGTTGAGCAACATGGCCTGGGTGATTTCTAATGGATTGACCCTGTTAGCATTTTAACCTTTTTACTACTTTGTATATATTTATATGAAATATTACTGTTTGCATTTTTTAATATTTTGTGTTCGTATAGTACATTCAAAATGTTAGATTATTACAATTTTCGCAAAATTGCACCTGATGAAAATTGCATCGAGCTTTATCGATATTTTTGTATTGCACCAAAGATAAGTATTTTTATTATAAGTTACTCCCATTATGTATTTAGTTTATTTTTGAAATTCGATTGTAAATTGTATGGTTTCGTTGCAATATACAAAACTGCTGAGTTTTTTTTTTCCTTTGCATATTTTAAAACGCTATGCTGAGTAAATAAATACCATCATTCTATATAGTTTGTTGACTACTTTCGGTGTCATATAGTAATAAAGATAATGCAAATAAGCATATATAATTTTTTTAAATATACTTAATAAGATATACATATGTAGCAGAGAGATAAAATGTAAATTGTAACATTTTTAATAAAAGTATAAAAAACAGAAAAAAATAATTAAAAGTAGTTTCCAATGCTAAAAAATATAAACAATAATCTAGAACGCATACAAACGCATGAACTTTACTTTACACATAGAAAAAAAAAATAAGATAATGCATATGCACTTTATTGTTAACAAAAAAAAAAAAAAAAAAAAAAAAAAAAATGGGATATTTCAAATTTAAGTGAGAAATTTTTTGATTTTGAGCACTCAAAGAGTGCAATGACTGGCATAACCTAAATTATTTAACATTTAATTATTGCAATTTTTAGCCTTCACACTTTGTAGTTGTTTGTTGATATAATAAACACTTCATATATCCTCTTAACAAATATTTATAATTAAAATGTATTCTGAAATAATTACATAATATTTCCTTTTTTTTATCAAGAATTTTTATAAAAGTTAAGTAAATAAAGGACACTACAGGCTTCGAACTAATTAATATATTACCCAACTGAACTAAAAAATTGATGAAATACTCAGAGCAATGTGAAAAATTAAGGAACAATCCCCCTTATGATATATTTTTGAACGAGATTTTTCAAAATATTGCGAAATTCTCGCAATCCCACCATATAATGGGAACCTTGAATTAACTGCGCTTATCTGTATATTATAGAAATACTTTGACTTATATTAAATTCTGAAAATTTATTTAATGGAAAGTAAATCAAATGTGATAGATACTTACGTATATTCACAAGTTTTATCTTTATTTATTTATTTATTTATTTATTTATTTTTACAAATTACCCAATTTGTTTCAAATAACTCACAAGTTCTGTGAGAAAGCAATTCTTGCTGCATACTAATTAAATTGACACTTGATTACAACTAAAAAACACGATTTAAGTAAAGTTCTTCATGTTGCATAATTTTGCAGGCAAAAGATTAATCAGAATTCAAATGAAATTGTGTCCTGCACTTTGTCGTTTCTTCGAAAACAATGCTTTACCTAAAAAAGGATTTTGTTGCAATTTGACCTCCACTGGTGTATGATCCGAGTTATGAGTTTTTTCTTTGATATCCAAATTACTTTTTATGTTATCTTCCTATATGGTCAATTAGAAATATTGTTCTTCTAAACAATATGTAGAAACTACAACCGAACAAGTTTTGGTTTATCAGTACTAGACATCAGTACTAGACATCAGTACTAGATATCAGTGCAAACAACAGTTCCTTATTTAAGTGTATGCATGTGGCGGCACGATGCTTACATCCACAAGTTATGTAAAGTGTTGAACCATTGTCGCACTAAGCCTTGCATGCTTGAACGATAAATTTGCAACTAGCTGTATAGGCATCTCTCAATTTCAGTTTTCCTGCCGCTTGCTTATGGGAGCACTGATTTTTTTCTTAGACGAATGTTTCGCAAAATTTTTCTAATTAGAGATTATGAATTATTGTTTTTTTTTTCTTTTTTTTCATACTTTTAAGAGAGAAAACTCGTGAATTTATTTACAAAATGTGATTCTTTAAACACAATTCACATGTAGGGAAAGATGTATGTGTGTGCGTGGAGGGGGGGGGGATTTTTTGTTTATCACATCTTAAAAAGTAAAAACAATATACCTTTATAATGAAGATAAGCTAGGTGTACAGATGTGTACCAAATTTTGGTAAAAAATTGGAAAGTTATAAATCAAGTCACAATTTATTTTTATTTGTATCTCAAAAACTATTTTAACGATTTTCTTGAAACTCACCATATATACCATCTTGCAGATTCTTTTTATTGGTTACTTGCATAAAAATTGTTATGTTCTGATTTCGTAGTCCAATTTTAACTCTGCATTCAATTTCTATAATAATAATAAAAAAAAAAAATGGTTCTACAGGTTTGTTTGCAAAATCACCATTTTATCTACCCTTTAAATATCCTTTCATATCTATTACCGTAATTCCTGGTAGATACCCCGCAGGTTATATAATCCAGTTTTGCACCAGAAATTTAATTGATAAATGAATTTACATTTGTACGAGCTCTACCTTCGAAAAAGTATAGATTTCTCTATTAAATAAAATTTCTGGTGGAGAAATGACACATCTTACCTACGGGGTATCTACCAGAAATTACAGTAGTTGATTTCCAGTGTACAGATCTGTTTGTAAAGTTTTGATAAAATTGGATGGAGTATGGAGTACCAACATGGTATCTAAAAAAGGTTGATTTTCATTAATTTTGCTATAAACCTCTGTCTAAATATCTTTTTGTCTGAATTAATTGGTTAGCAAAAATTTTTTTATATGTTTCTGATATGAAAATTCTGAGTGAAAATATTAAGCGAAAATGACTATCACATTTGCAGGACCCGCAGCGCCTGTATTTCCTGTATTTTCTATACATTTATGAAACTTCCTATTTTTTCTATATTTTTTAATTGTCGCTCAATATTTCCTATATTTTAGTTTTGACTACTTCCGAATGTCTGATTGAATGCGCTGTATCTACATATTAATATGAAACGTGTTTTTGTCTGTATCCACTAAATTGAGAGAACGGCTAGGTGTAAAAATTTGGTTGAGGTGTCTAAAAAAAGGTCTTGGTCTGTAGATGTATAATCAAAAGAGAGAAAAAAAATTCGAACGCCCCCCCCCCCTGGGGGTAGAGGTTAAGAACATGTTTGCGAGATTAACTCAGCTCCAAATTATTTCACGGTGAAGAAGTTGTACATGAGGGGACTAGACTCAAATACTAAAAAATCAATTTCTGCGAGTTTGGAATTTCGATTTTAAAGGGGAAAAGTAGATTTGGGGGAGGAAAGGGGGAAATTAGTTTGAGAGGGAAATCCGTTCTAAACCCACACATGTAGCACATCGTTTTAAAGGTCTTGAAATTTCATGAAGATTGGGGATGCTTGTATACAATATTGTGCACCCCTGGTGGTGAAAAATGGAACTCTGGGATTTTGTAGTAGACCCTATCACGTTACACCTTATTTTAAAGGTCTTAGTATTTCCTGACCGTTGGTGATGTTCATGCAGAACACACTGTGCCCCCTGACGGTGGAAAGGGCAACTGAAGGATTTTGAAGTTGACACCACCATGTGACACCTTATTTGAAAAGTCTTGGAAATTCAAGGCAATCGGTGATGTTCGTATACAAAATACTGCGTCCCCTGGTGGAGGAAAGTGAAATTTGCATAGCATGCCTGCTATACGGTGCCGCAGCCACAGGCAGCAGAAACACGAGTGAAAGGTTCGTTCGGTTCAAAGTTAATTTTTGAGAATTTTTTCATGTTATTAGTGGCTCGCATATACACTGCCACAGACACCGGGGTCACAAGGCAGAGTTTCGTTCGGTTCAAGGTAATTTTTTTGTTATTGCTGATTATTTTTTTCGCTATGCTTTTATTTAAAAATAGAAATTCAAACAAAATTCAGTTAAAGATATGAAATCGTACAAATTTAAGGTTCATTTCTATTTATAAGGATTTTTCCGAAGTTCTTTTTTTAAGTAAAATGTCATAAATTATATTAGATGTTTTAACTTGAAATGTATTTAAATAATGATACGACGATTTTTGAAACATTACAGTCAATGAAATGACCGTCGAATTCGACGGGTTCCAGCTGGTGTTACGTCGAATATAAAATATAACTTTAAAAACGATTGTATTCTTTTCAAATAACACCTGAAATATGATTTATAAATTTTTGACTAATAAAATATAAGTTACTAGGCCATTAATAACAGTTAAATAAAGACCTTTTGTGAAGGTAAAAAAATTCCATGCAGTAAGAATAAAAGGTGGTGAGCGATTTATTCTCCAAATATTCAAAGCTTTACCCAAAGGTATCTGTTTATTTGTTTTTAAAAGTGTCTCCAAACATTTCAAGTTTATGTCTTTCACAACTTTATCAATTTCATTTACATTGGCAGCTGCAAATATTATTGAGGTCATCCACGATACATTTATAATAATCATGCAAACTGACGGAAATGACGTATCCTTTCGTATAATAATCATTAAAAACAAATTTACAATTGTACTAGAAAATGTAATAAATATTCCTACCGAGAATACAGATTCAAAGGATCGAAATATGCGCAATGTTGATTTGTATAAGTCGAATTGTTTCATTATATATTCTTTATCTCCATTCTTTAAGGCAGTTTTATTTCTTTGAATGTAACATGTTAATATTGCCTTCATATTTTTACAAAGAACAACATATAGGCTTATAAAGCACTGAGGTAGGAGACTATAAAAAGCTTGGTCTATCATAGATACTAAAAGCGATAAGAATTTCTGACTTTCCTTATCACTCCTGATGTGAAAAAGAGCAAGGATCTGTGTAAATCTTTCTTTATTGAAAGGATACAGAAAGCAAACAATCGAAAGTGAATATGAAATAAATGTAAAAATAATTAACATGATTAGAATTTTTTTAGATATTTGTATATTAAATAATCTTATTAATTTATTCATTTCTTGAAGAACTCTCTTAATTTTATTTTCAGAGATAAAAACAAAATAGCAAAGTGAACAAGATATGATTTGTAATGTTATTCTAGAAGATAATCCTTTTAACTTTTCATTTGAAAGTGACCCCGAATCCGAACATATAAGCATAAAAATAGAGATAGTACGCAAACTCATGTAAATAATAACAATAAATTTTATACATGTTGTCACTTTATTTTGAAATTTGCCAAATGCTCTAAAAATCCAAATTAATGTTTCCGTAGTATTTGAAGGACACATGTTTTTATATTTATCTTTTTATACACTTTTCAAGGAAATGTCAGTAAAATATATAGTAAATATAAACAGTTTTTATATCACTATTTTACTTATTTGGGAAACTTTTTTTTTTTTTAAATAAATTCTCATGATACTTTTTCTCCAATAAAATATGCTTTTCAAGTATGTTAATGCAAATGTATATATATATATATATATATATATATATATATATATTTGTAATAGATTTCTTTTCCAGTAGTACTTGAAAATTCATATTTTTCTTTTAACTTGAAATGTCTTTTCTTGCTAAATTTCTGTATATATGAAAATTAAAATTTAATCTAGTTTTCTTGTTTTCTTCAACAAATTTAACAAAGACAGATTTAGTTTTCATAAAGAATGACTTTTACAATTTACATAATTTTTATTTACAATATTCACATGATTTTGGTGTTATAAAAAAAATAATTTCATTTGTATTTACATAAATTAATTTTTGGTTGAGTTTTTACGACTTACTGGGAATTGGTGATGATTTGTCTCAAATTCCTAGGGGTTGTCTAGAGGCATGCCATGTCTAGTTTAATCTTAAATTATTTATTGGAATCATTTAAATTGTTCGTATTTTCTAATATTATAATTTTTTGTTATATTATAATTATTATTACAAAACATAAAGAAGCATATAAATTCAGGCATTTGTCCAAATTCCCTATATCGTAATCAGTATTTCACAATGTCTGATAATGTAAAATTGATTATTAGTAATTGTAATAATATTTATGAACAAATATAATACCAATCATTAAAAAAAAAAAAAAAAAAAAAAAAACGAATGTGAACATTGTATGTTTGCGGATTTCTACATTAAACTATATATATATATATATTTATGTATAAAGAGATTTATGAATGACATTTTCTATTTTTAAATCTGTTTAAGTTTTTCAATGCGCAGAAAGTCACTTTTTTCCCACGTTAATGCTTTAAAAATTATGAAAATAATTAAGTAAGTAAGTAAATAAATAAATAAAATATTTCAAATATGTTATTAATGATATTTATCAAATATTTTTCTATTTTATATCCTTTCAGTATATGAAAGAGCTTTTTTATGCCAGATCATTCTTAACTATATGCTTTTTAAAACACTTTTTAATAAGATTTAAATTACATTAGCAATAGAAATACATAAACGTATGCATTCGTGTAGAACTTTTAATTTATGCTCCGAGAAAAAGAAAAAAAAGGCATTTTAAGACAGTATTCAACGTAAAATTACGACATAATTGCTGGTTAAAATGCCACTTTCGAAATATTTCATGAATTCTAGCAAATATTTCTACAATTATGTTTTAAATAGTTATATATTTAAAAGTTTCACAACACACTCCTCTTGACTTCCTCTTGACTCATCTGAAGCAGAACATTAAAATATATTTCTTGGGAATTTTTTATTATTTTTTATTATTTTTATCCTTTTTTAAATCATTTTTATGTTCTAGGTCTTTCTAAAACATTTATTTTTACCAACAAATCTGAAAATAAATTTTGATTATAACGAACGAAAAAAATATACGTACAACATAATACTTTTCTCTTAAAATACTCCTAAAAGCAAAATTGTTCAGATTACAAACGTAATAATTATCTTTATATAATGTACATGTTGCTTCTGTAGAGTTTTAACACCATTAACAGTATTTGGAAAAATAGAATTACTACTTTCACTTTCCTTTCATAATAGTATTAAAATTTCCGTTTTTTTTTTTTTTTTTTTTTTTTTTTTTCGCACACCATTCTTTCTAGTTTCATTCCGATGTTTAACATCATTTAAAATTATATATAATAACAATAAAAAAAAACTTAACCTGTTTGGATAGGGTTGCTATGTTGCTCCCTGAAATGTTCAACAATAATATCTATTAAATTAATTGTTTATAAATGCAAATAAAACGATACTTTTTAAGACTAAAAGTTATTAAGTGATTCCATTTGATAAGCATCTAAACAATTCAATAAATTGTATTTTGAAAAATAAATATTGGCATATTTTTATGTATTAAAACACATTTATATTCTGCAAAAATTCAATTGGTTTAATTGCATGCCACTGAAAATGTTAAGAAATAAATTTGGAAAATTGCTTTAGAATCAAATTCAATAATAATAAAAAAAAAATCATAATAAATAAATAGTAATGGCAATTTTGAACAGAATAACAATATACCAGAAAAGGGAAAAATATTAAACTACTTTTAAAACAGTACTAAAATATCAGAAACCTTTAGTGATATTTATTAGTACCATTAGACATCTGCAAACGAAGAATAAATACTTTTAATACTATTTTGTTTCTATAAAGAGTATTGTGATGTAAAAGAATACATATTATAAAATTGTTTTCTCTTTATAAAGTAAGCAAATATTGTAAATAAATACATTTATCAATCATATTGTTCAACCTTAAAACAAATAATAAATAAATAAACAACGCTATATAACTATTTTAACCAATGAATAAAAACTTAAATTCATATACGGTCAATGTACATTTTCTAAATTTCCGTATGTTCGAGTTCCATTGATTTTGCAAGGCAACAGAAAATAAATCTTTGATCACTTCTCAATATTTTCAAACAAAACGTAATTATAACATAATTATTTTGGATCTGGAAAGATATTTTTTGACTTTTTTTTTTATTTTCCTTTTACTTTGTGAACGCAGATGGTCCTGATTCGGTCTTCTTTCATCATGTATATTTGCCACCATTCTAATTAAATTTCGTAAAATTATTAGTATAAACCTTTTGTTTTTACATCAGTTTTTTTTTATAAAGTTTTTTTCTTATTATTTAATCGTAGTTACATTTTGAAAAACTTTCTCTAAAAAAAATAGCATGGAAAAAGGGCGTGTACTAACAACTTTACGGAATATTAATTAGAATATTGACAGGCATGATCGCGCATCGCAATCTAACTTTGGTTCCTTTTCGTCGCGATATCTGTATATTAATAGGCAAGCATAAAATTTGTAGTCCCTTTTTAACATATTAATTATGGGAGTAGAGGGTTGAAAATGGTATCATTCGAAAGGTATGGTTAGCCGGAAGGTGCGGATACAAATATTATTTTCTTACGATGTCAAGAAGGTATTTAAAAATACTTTTATTTTTTATGCATTTTCCCCCATTTTTTCCTTTCATACACGTATTCATTTACATTAAAAAATACCTAAAAGTAGAAAGTTGTTAAATCTGGTAATTTCATAAAACTCAAATAAAACCATAGACACAGTAATTTGTATAGCACCCTTATACGCAAGCGAAGTGATGACGTCACCGGCCGTCCGTGGAACCACAAAAAATATTTCCTAAGGATTTGATTTATGAGAAATCATTTTTTTATTTTCTAATTTATTTATGATCTAATTTCTTTTTTTTTTTTTTTTTTTTTTTTGTTTTATGATTTATGTCAGCTGTAATTTAAAGAGATATTAGCCGTACGATAAATTTCATGCTTAAAATTTTATATTTCAGAACACAGTGGGCAAGGTCATTTAGCTAATGACGAAAGATTATTTACAAAGAACATTGTTTACAGAGAAATTTTAAATTTCTAAATTTATTTATTTAGTGCTAACTTAAAAGAATTCTGAGATTTGAATAAATTTGTGGTCGAATTTCGACCACTGGGCGATACTAGTATATATTAATGGATTGGCCAAAAATGTACTTTACTGACTGTTTCTCAGTAACTAAAACTTGGCGAAATTATGTCATTTTCTAAATAACAGTTGCAAGAGAATTTATGGTAGCCTTTAAAAAAAAAAAAATTACACAAGTTTATTCGTAACGAAAACTGCAACCTTGTTTTAACTGAATAATTTGTAGAATGTAACACGAAAATACCAAAATTAATCATTTATCTCAATTTTAGGATTATATGTAGTCCTTTAAGGTCTACCAAATCTTCTCTTGCAAAATGAGCACCACTATTCTCGTTGTTAAATGTAAATTCCATGGTGATGGCCTCTACTCTTATAGTCTACAAATATTGAAATATATTTTGCTAAATTATTTTCTCAAAATAATGTTCCATATATGGGCTTGAAACTATAACTTTTTTTCTTAGTAATTATGAATTTAACTTTTAATAATTTTCTTCATTGGACAGCTGATAATTTCCGTCGTATACAATAATAAAAAAGGCATATAATACACAAAAAGAGGCGAAATGATATATAGTTGAGCATTTAAAATACATTATTCAATGTAGTTAAAATGATATTAACTTAAAACCCAAAAGTAATACAAGCGGCTTAAGCGGCTTAATAAGCGGCAAAATAAGCGGCTTAATATACTGAGTAAAAAAGTGAACACCTACAGTTGTATCAACTGTCTGAATCATAATTGCCAACATATTAATTAATATTCCGTAATATTGTTAGCCTCGCCTTCTTTCTCCATTCAGTAATTTTTTAGAGTATTTTCATTCTTATTTAATCGTAACTGAATTTGGAGAATGTTACTATAAAATTTTACTGGTGTGAAAAAAAGGGCGGGGCTAACAATACTATAGTACATTAATTACGGTGTTTTCAAGCATGCTGAAGTGATTGGGTTGCAAAATACAACTAGCAGCATCGTATTAAGTTAAAGAAAAAAAAAAGTTAATTTTTGATTTATAAAGTGACATTAAAATATGGTGAATCATTTTGTTTAAAAACTCATTTCTTATTGTGAGTAACAAAGCAAACAATCCTACTAGTTTGTAAGTAACAAATGTTATGCTATTTTTTTTTCTTTTTTTTTTTCATAACGGGGTTTGGGATAGTACTACAACACAAAAATCGTCAATGTCAAAAAATATTATATATTTGTATTTTATTTTATTTTACTTTATTTTATTTTATGCTGTGAGGGGGAAAAATGGAGAGATTTAGCCATATTTGTACGTGTGTGTGTTTGTATGGGAGTAAAGGGAGGTCATTTGGATTTATAATTTTTACTTTTTTTTTAATACGTTTCTTCATTTAATACAAGGTATCAAAGAAAACACAAATAATCCAGAATCAAAACATCAACCATGTATTCTATATATTTTTAATGTGTTTAGTAAAAGTACGGACTTTTGGATTTTTCGAGAGACCTCCAAACCTACTGAAAACTGATGTCGGAAATTTTAGTGTCATTACTGAAGCTAGACAAACACTTAAAAAAATTATAGAGAATATATATATATATATATATATATACTATACGACCTTCTAAAGAAAATTTTCAATTTATGCAGGAACAGAAGAAACATGGTATGAATTTCAACAGAGAAAGCTAGGAATACTACTCTTACAAACATTCGTAGTATGAAAATTTTACTTTTTCTATCAGTAGACTATATGCAGAGAGATAGATTTTAGTGTTTTCAATCTACGTAATTGTTAACGGAAGAAAATTAGTTTTAATACTGGAACATTTAAAAGTTTTCTACCACATCAATTTACTTCAGTAGTCTTTATTAAATATTTTCTTTGTTAAAGAAATTTGGTGTAAAGACGATTAAAGAAATTATAATAATATTTCTTAAAAAAAAAAAAAAAAAATCATGAACTAAATTAGGTCATGAAATTAGGCACAAATTAAATTAGGCACATTCAGGTATTTGACACAAAATATTTGAAACTGACCGTCGCAAATGATTTTACAGAATAAAGTTTCACGCCATATACTCAATGAAATGCCTTATATGATAACAGAATATGTTTATCTTTAATGTATAAACAGAGTGATTTTTTTTTTGTTGTTGTTGTTATTTCCACAGAAAACACTCACTGATGATAACGAATTTCTGCTTATTGCAGTTTTTAAACAAATATGCCGTATATTAAAGTAATTAATATGCGCCCCACACCACACTGAACGAGAGGTAAAATTTGAATAATTATAAAAAATAACCGAGATAATAGAATATAAATTATTTTATATATTAATTACTCTTTAAATACATATTTCTGCAACTCATATATATCAATATTGAATTGTTTAGAACAGGAATCCGTAGATTGGATTAACTCATATTCACCCTTTTCTGCAATGACAGCATTCAAAAAGTCTAGAAAGCCAAAAAGGATTGCTTTGGATGAACTTTATAGTAAAGTCATAAAAATAAAACATATATAAATTAATTCAGTTATCTTGATGATAATTAATCACTTTACAATATTCTGTTTTAAACAATGAAATGTGGATATTTATATTACATTTAAATACGATATCCTGGATGCATAAGATATTTCTTGTTAGCGTAACTATGACATTATTTAATCATACATCATTGGAAATAAATAACACTCTTTTCCATGACTAGCTTTTCAAATGAAAATACAAAACAAATTAAATATTTATATCATATTATGAGATATCAAAATATGTTTTGAATCATACAATATATTAAAATTATGAAACAAAAATATCTTATGATAAATTTATATGAAACCAAAACTTATAGAACTGAAACTAAAGTAAAACTTAATCCAAAAACATAGAAAAATGAATTAAACTGCCAAAAATGCCCCGTATGGCTTTAGACATACGTGCTGGAGTTACAGTATGCTTTTATATTATCAAAATTCTCATCCAAACCAGACAGTTTAACAAAAAACAGAATTAAGGCTAATTTTAAATTGAATTAAATAAAAGGGCAGAAGCAAGAATTGATCAATATTTTTTCAAACTGCAGCGAGAAATTTATTGAATCTTTAGCTAAATAACTAGATAAAATCCACAGCCCCTGTAGACAAAGTCAATTCATTTCAAAACGAAAAAATATATCCGGGTATTTTCTACAGGCATACCAAACCATCTTGATTCATCTAAAAAAAAAAAAAAAAAAAAAAAAAAGCAAGTTTCAATTTCGATTCATCTCAAAACACAAACTTAAATTAAATTTTCTACAGCCACATCAAACCATCTCAAAATATAAGTTTCAATGATAATTCATAAGTTCTCAAAACATAAGTTTCAATCCATTCATCCACACATACAGTCGGTAACAAAATTGTCAGAAAACTAGCAAAAATTCCTATATAAAAAAAGTAGAGTTAATACCGTTTTGTTAAATAAATCCATGTCGAATCATGTTCTTAGTCAGTCTAAGAACATGATTCGACAAGGATTTATTGAACAAAACAGTATTAACTCTAATTTTTTTTTTTACATAGGAATTATTGCTAGTGTTCGGACACTTTTGTTACCGACTGTACATACAACATATATATGTATATATATATTGTATGTATGTGCGGATGAGTACTGCTATTTTCTAGGGTATGTGTTAAACAATATCAGTCTAGGGATACTTTTGAATATTTGTTGATGCCGGATTTCAGCTACAAAAGACATGGAGAAGAATAAAAAAAAATAAATCTTTTCAAAAACTTCACTTCTTCAAAAATTGCTTTATTTTCTTCCTAAAGTTTTCCTACACAAAGCGGATTCAATAATAGTTCATTTTTGTAGTGATTCCCTTCACGAAGTCTTCTGCTACTTCATTCTTCCCACCTATTTATTCTATTTCTTGTTCCACTCGATTACGATTCTTCGTGAAACTCATTCCTTAAATATCTACTTTAGTGTACTCTTCTTGTTCTATTCTGACAATTACTCGGGAATCCTGGTCTACGGTGTCTTCAGTATCTTTTGAAATTTAAAGATTTCCGTTTCATTAATTCTGTTTTCAACTGCAGAATTGTATCATTATCAAAAGATTCCCCCCCCCCCTCCATTAGTTAATTTTATCTTTTTCTAAAAAAAAATTTCTTTTCCCTTTTATAAATAAGAAGAGCGAATGTATTTAATTTTTATTTTCAATTAAGATTTTATTTTCTTATTTTAATGAGCATTTTCTGAAAAATCATGAATAAGGCGTTAAAGTTTTTCGTAATTATTTGTTTTGTAAATATCTTTTGTTTTGTTTAAAATATTTGTTTATTTTTTAATGTATGTTTATATATATATATATATATACTTACCCAGACGTTGAAACTCGAAATTTTGCATAATGTGACTTTAAAAAACACTTCAAAAAAAAAAAAAAAAAAAAAAAAAAAGATTTTAAAAAATATGTATATATTATTATAGATTTGTTTTTTTCTTGTAAATATAAAAGAGATCCTATGCAGTTTCTGACGTATAAAAAATAATTGTGTATAAAAAAATAATTGTGTCAAAATATTTTTTATGTTCGGTGCACGTACATTTAAAATTAATAAAAAGTAGCAGAAAATCACTTTCTAAGTCCCCTAGCTTTCTATTAAATCATTTTTAAATACATATCTAGCAATTGTTTGAATATTACATTTTAAACTCTTGATGGCAACTGTAGCCTTTTTTCATATTAAAATGTGTAGTAATAAATAAAAATGTTTAATAATATAATTTTTTCTCCTTCTTCTTTCTCTCTTTCTCTCTCTCTCTCTTTTTTTTTTTTTTTTTTTTTTTTTGTGCTAAATGTTGTTTTAAGTGATTGCCTAGTCAGACCTGCTACAATTACCTTAAGTCAATATTTTATCAGTATAATTGAATTTGTGAAGAGACAAATTGGAATATGTGTAAAATTTTCTTTTTTCTTCTTTTTTTAAAAGGGGTGATTATTGAGACTTCGTACAGTTCAATATTTCTGTTGAAAATAAATAAATAAATAAATAAATAAATAAGCCTCAAAACAGCTGTTATTATCTAAAGTCGACCTTTCTAGTATTTTATAAATGTTTCAGAATGTTGAAAAGATCCCCGTCTCTTGTTATAATTTTTCTGATCTTATCTCAAATAGGCTTAAAAATGAGATAATTTATACAGAATTTTAAATGTTTAGAAATGTATTTAATACTTAGAGATCATTCGGAACACTTTTAAAATTTCCACTTATCTATCATTATATTAATTTTAATTTTATGCATTCTAAAGAAAGATACAACAGCGGCTTTCATTTTAAAGACTTGAGAAGAAGTTTTTTTCTTACATATCGATATGCACAATAATTTATATGAGGCTATTTAGAATGTCAATGAAGACAGATTGTTTTTTAAACAGATTGATACGTTTATACCTAATGAGTGATTGTTATATGTTTTGTTCCTTAAATAAATAAATTTTAAACTTTTTTTGAAATTATTATTATTAAAGTAACTATTATTAAGCCTAATTGCGTCTTTGTTTTTTCAATTAGTAATCAAATAAAACATTAATAAATAGAAAGCAATTATTATAACAAGCGGACCCGACAGACTTTGTCCTGTTCAAACGTTGTAAATCCCAAAAATATACAATTTTTTAAATAAACTATAAATTGTTTGGACCGTTTAGATGAAAAAACAGGGGGGGAAATGTTTAAATACCCGACGCCACCATGCGTACAGTTATCGCAACTCAAACTATCAATTCCGTGTGAGTGTATCTGTACACTATAAACTTAAATGCGTTGCGTTCAAACTTAAAACTGTCTAAAATAATAGCAAGAAAGAAAAAAACTCAAATCATTTTCATGATAGGTATATTTTTTTTAATGCACAAAAAAGTAAATATTTAAATATATTTTTAATCTTAATATTAACAGGAATATTTTTTTTAGTCTTATTGCGATTTAATGAACAACATTTTTAGTTAATCCATGAGCGTTATAAACGCACAAACTTGATGATTTGCCAAGCCTTGAACACGCAAAATATATTTGGCCATGTGAAAAGCATGGACTTTCTAGATGCAACCCACAAATTGAAAATGTTTGGCCTCGTGACTTATTAATACGAAAATGATTGGTGAACCAATCTTCAATTGCAAGTTATGTGGTGACATCCCATGTATATCCAGTGAATTCAAGAATTCAGCTGGATAGTCGACAACTTTCTCAGGATCGACAACAGTATCGGTCGATTTGAATGGTATTTCATTGCCAGGCAATGACTGTTGTATTTTAAAATTAATTGTGTCGACATCTATGTTTTTTGCGGCTACTAATCATGCAGCCACGCATGATTAGGGTAATTAGCTTTCAATTTGGAAGTATACTGTCAATCAAAGCATCTTTGGTAGCCACCATGCTGCAAAAATTGTCTGGAAGTCGGATGCATTGTGTATTTACACACAATTGAATTTTTCCGTTGTCATTGTTGAGCAATTGTTCGGAGAATGTCAATGCCAATGGATCATTTTGAAGTGGAACACGCATATTTTTAAGTAATAATTTACTGGCATTTCCCCATAGGTATGATTCTTTCTAACAGGCTTTTATTTCGTTCACATATGTAGCACGTTGAATGACCGGCAATGTTTGTCTGAAATCACCGGCCAGCAGCAGTAGTGCACCACTGTATATCTCATATTATTAATGGGATCTTTCAGCGTTCTATCGAGAGCTTCAAGTGAATGTTTCCGGGCAATAGCACCTTCATCCCAGATAACAATTTTGCCTTTTCTTAAAACCTCAGCCATGCCTGAATGCTTCTTTATGTTACACATTGCGTCTGGATTTGTGTGAATATTCAATGACAACTTGAATTCTGAATGCGCAGTCCGCCAACCATCAAGCAAGGTCGCTGCATTGCCTGATGTAGCAATTGCCAACGCAATATGATTTTGTGATCGAAAGCGCGCCAATATCAGTGAGATGAGGAATATTTTGCCAGTGCCACCTGAAGCGTCCAAAAAAATTAATGCGCCTTGTTGTGCTGCAATTGACAAATTAATTTGATCATATATATTCTTTTGTTCAGCAGTAAGCAGTTGCTCCTTATTAGCAAAACAACCAATCTGACGATACACTTGGCCCTGAATCTTAAATGTTGATTAAAATTATGACCATTCTCATTCTGAACAATTTTTTTTTTTGCTCCAAATGATGTCATTTGGAAGCAAGAATTGAGTTTACGAATTTTACGCAAAAACAATTTAGACTGAGATGTGGTTCCAGACAATAGTGTTTTCAATGGTTCTAGCGTCGAATTCAATGGTGGAAGTGAAACTTTTCCTGATGCGCAGCAAAGACCGGCCGATTCACCTTTGTATTTAAAAGCATGTGAGTGTTGACATTCTTTGTCCATATTGCCGATGACAATTAGTGCATGTGACGGATAGTCTCATTCCAGCTCATATTCGAACGCAAGTCGGTGAAGTGATGCACGTCTCAATGCGCGATGTTCTTGCATGCGCTGTCGATCATGTGCTCTTTGTGCATCTGTAACTCCTTGACGTGCCTGTCTTTGTCTAAATGCTTTAGCTCGAAAACGTTCATTGTGACGCTCTCGAATTTCCTTTTCACGTGTGTTTGCAACCTGGTTTGCAACATTGTCTGTCGTTCTAATTAACCAACTGTTGTGGACTATTTGTGCATGCCATGTATGTCCACAGATATTTCTTCCTCGTGCACGAAGACGTGGCATTGTTCTGTAATAAATACACAACACATAAATATTGTCACATAGATATTGTGAAGAGCCAAAGTGAGCACTCGAAGTGAAGTAACAAGCGTAGTTTATTTGCAGAACGAACTTATAATACAGCTACACTCAGCTGAGAACATACTCAAACTGAGGAACAAGTCGCTTAAATACAATATTCGAATATTCCACAAGATATAATACAAGATTAACATAAATTAGAATATTCTAGAAACTGTTAGAATAGGAAATTAAATATGCAAAGATAATTATAAGAATTTAGAAATAATTTTTTTAGAGTCTTTAAATGTACTTGCCCCCGGTCGGAAACGAACCGAGGCCGTCTGGATGACAGTCCAAAGACATACCTCTACGCCACGGCAGTTGTACAGAAAGCTGACTTTGTGGCAATATAAGTGACTTTTTTAAATTAAAATTAACAGTAATAGCAGTAATGTGATCAAATTTCATTAATATGACTAAACAATGAGCCGTTGAATACTTTATAAGTTGCATAGAATCAAAGGAGAACTATCAATTTAAATTTTTAGGTTAAGTTGATTGTTATTAAATGCACGTGTATGAAATTCATGAAAAATCATGTAAAATTCTCACAACAATGCTTCACCTTCCAAATTTTTAATCACACTTTATTTCCTCTTATTTTAATTACATTTATTTAAAACGTTATTTCGATAAATAATAATAAAACGTATAATACAGTTTTCACATTAAGCGCGCAATTCTAGCCACAGAGCGCAATTTCAATGTAATAACAACACAAAGCTACGAAAAGATACGAAAAAGCAATAAAATGAATTAAAAAATTTCCTAGAATTTGATACCAGTTTCCAAAACTTAAAAGAAAAAAAAAAAAAAAACAGAAAGGAAGAAAAGAAAAATTCCTAGAACGCGCAAAATCACATTTTATAAATGTGATAAATTGAGAAGAGCGCATTGTATTGAAATTGTAAATTTATTAAAATTAAAGAAAATAAAGCAATTTATTAAATTCCAAGCAAATTAAATTGAAATTGCAAATGTCACACAATTCGACAGAAAGTTTTAATGGACTTTTTTTTTTTTATATTGGGGGGAGGGGGAATCAAATTTTGGAGTTATATGTTCTGATATGCGATAAATCTAAAAAAAAATCCTTAAAAAATAGAAAATAAAATCTTATAACTCGATCACAGCGCCACCTAATGGATCGAATTGTGAATCTATACCATCTAAAAAACCCCTCAAATGCACCCACAAAATTTCATCGAAATCGGCCCAGCCGTCTACGAGGCGTTCATTCACATACCCACGAACAGGAGAAATATATATATTAACATTTCCATAGAAAAATTATTTGTTCTGCATTGCTATAAAAAATAATATTGTTTATTTCCTTGAAACAAATTGAGATTGACGATAACTTGTAAAAAACATGTTTTGACAGGGCAGACTTTTAAAATGTCATTTTTTTTTTTTTTTTTTTCAAATATATGATGTGTTACGTACAAATTGTTAAAGAAACATAATATAATAATAGTTGCTTATGAAAAAAGTACTTTTACTCTTGTGTAGTTTCATTCGACCTAGGTTTTCAAACATTTAAATTTTTACGTCTTTTTTTACTCTTTTTATTTTTATTTATTTTATTTATTTTTAACTTTTCCTGTGCATATAAGATGAAGCATTGGAATCGTGAAAATTTTCATCCATTTTTTTTTTTTTTTTAGATTTACACGTTTTGAGATATCCCAAACACGATTTAACCATTTTTAAAAATGTATGTGTATTTGCTTGTGCGTGGTTATGTATCTGGTTGTGTGCGCGTGGTGCCAAACATTTACAGGCTCTCTTCTAAAACAGTAATTTACTGAATTCTACAGAACTTTATAATTGGAAGGATCTTCATATAAATTGGCACTAATTAGAATTTGGTATGTTGTTCAGAAGATACTGCTGCCATGCTGTGATTTCCCTCATTTATGGAAAGGTTATATTTCAGAATATTGGTCTGGATAACTTGACTTGTGAGTGAGCATTTTTGGAAAATTTGCTGACTCACTTTAGCAGCATATAGGCTGATAAGTAGTTTCGTATGTTGTAGTTTTCCCAGCATATCTTAAGGTTATATCGCAGCTTCACCGTATAAGAATAAGGATATCATTTTATGAGATAGAAATAATGAGAAATTATGCTGATTTAATCAACGTGTTTATCCGCCGATAAATGGTGCTCCTTTTACTCACTTTCTGTGTATTACTAACTAGTTAGTACTTCAACATTTGTTCGTAGAATTCGCATCAAAGTACATGTGTAAAATCGAGATTGTGAGAAGCTCTGATGAATATTTTTTTTCTCGTTAACTGATAAGTGGTGCTGTTATATATAACAATAAAGAATACAGTTTTGTGGTGACCGCAGAATTCTGGTTTAAGTTACTGACAATGTTAAGTTTTTTTTTTTTTTTTTTTTTTTTTTTTTTTTGTAAGATTTTATTCCAACAGAAGCATAAACATTTATTATACCTTTATTTTAAGTATTCAAAAAAAAATATACAAAATATATTTGTTTAATCTATGTATTTAGACTTTTTTTTACCGACAAGGATGAAAAGTTTTAATAACTTCGGTTTGTCTGTCTGTTCATCTGTCCGGGTGTTTGTCTGCCCGCGTGTTAGTTCCCATAAATTTTCATTGAATTTCTTGAAACTGATATATGTTATTCAGGTTTTCTATGAAAAGTTTCCTATTTAAAATGGAGTGAGCACATCAATTGGTTTGTGTACAGGGAAACTCGGAAATTTTCGAATGTATTATGTTCTATGAGAGGTATTTCTACAATCCATGTTTTAATACCTTTACTTCACACAAATCTAATGAAATTGAAATATGTTATTCGAGTTCCTATCGGATGATTTCTATTGAAAGTGAAGTAAATACCACCACTGGTTTATGTACAAGACACCCGAAAGAATTTCAAGACATTGCGATCCATGAGGAGTATTTTTGTAAAGCAAATTTTACCAACTCAGTGTGCACAACTCTTAATGAAATTGAAATATGCTGTTCATAGTCACAAAAGAATGCTATATATGATTTATAGTATGATTAGCATTAATTTTACAGGGCCACACAAAAATATTCAGTTACATAAAGGGTTATTATTGTAAATTTGCTGGAATTGCATTTTCGTTTACATTAAGTGTTTTTAACACTTATTAACAATTTTTAAGTGTGGAAAGGTTTTAAATTTCTGTATCTTTCTGTCCGACAATCTATCTGACTATCTATCCGTCTGCCCGCCCCCAACGTCCGTAAATATTTTCGGAAATAAAAAAAAAGGATAAATGTTATTAATGTTCACTATGGAATGTTCTCTGTTTAAAATAGCATTAAAAGAGCCCTGTGAAACTGGTTTGTGTACAAGAACACCTAAAAAAATTACCATGTCATTGTATTTAGGATAGACATTTGTATAAATCACATTTAAATAACTTTCTGCTGTGGCAGTCTTAAAGAAATTGACAGTTATTGTGAATAAGCTAAAATAATATTTTTATACAATATGATACGGTTAACCTTCATTTTTACAGAGCTACAGTAAAATATTCAGATATATTAAGGGCCGCAATTACATTAAGTGCTTTATAGGATACATTAAGTGCTGAAATTAGAATCTAAGGACAGTATTTTCTTTTACGTTAAGAATGTTTAACAGTTTCCAACAATGTCAAAGAGTGATTATGAATTCAATCATTCCGTATGATTTATTTCCTTCTTTCAGCATGCTATATGATTACAGAGGCAAATTCATTGAAAGCTATACGATGCAAAAAATACCGTACATTCTGAAAGTGTTAATAATCAAATGCAAACCACATCATTTTTTGTTCTGGTTTTATAATACTTTTTTACTTCTTTATACGCCTTGAAGTTTCGTCCTAATATGAGCTCTCGTTTCAGAGATATCAGCAAGTTTACACGATTTTTCGTGACGCCTGTATGTGTGAATGTGTGTATATGTGAATGTATCTCACATAGCTCAAAAATTATTGGACGAACAACGTTTCAAATTGATGTATAGTTTTGTTATAACATTCAGTTGTGCATCTCCCATTTTGGACTTTCTGTGATTTCCGTTTTAGAGATATTTAGGACAATTGTATTCATAATGACAAAAAATACAAAAGTTATGGGCTTTATATATGACCTGCCATCATAGAGATTTCAAAAAAAAAGCTAATGATAGAGCCAGTAATGATATTTTTTTGAAAGTTTAAGGCATTTTTGCGCGCAGAAAGTTATTCTTAAAGACATAACTAGGTTCTAGTGGACGAATCCATTTTGTTTAATGAATATTCAGCCCATAGATATAGCCCGTAATGATATTGTAATGAAAGTTGTCCACATTTTTATGTATAGAATGTAACTCTTATAGAAATAAGAAGGTTCTAGTCGACGAATGCACTTTGTTTAATAAATATTCAGCTGGTAGATAGAGCCCGTAATGTTATTGTTATGAACGTTGTCGACATTTTAGGGTATAGAAATTAATTTTTTAAGACAAAAGAAGTTTCTAGTGGACGAATGCACTTCATTTAATGAATATTCGGCCCGTAGATAGGATTTGTAATGATAATGCTAAAAAAAAAGTTGTCGATATGTGTAGAAAATAATTCTTAAAGACACAAGCAGGTCCTAGTCGACAAATTCACTTTACTTAATTAATATTCAGCGCTTAGGTAGAGCCCGTAATGATATTGTTATATTAAAAAAAAAATGTCGACACTTTTGTGTGCAGAAAGTAATTCTTAAAGACGTATGCAAGTTCTAGTCGACGAATGTATTTCATTTAATGAATATTCAGCCCACAATTAAAGCCTGTAATTACATTCATTAAAATTATTGTCGATATTTTAGCTTGTAGAAAGTAATTCTTAAAGAAAGAAATAGGTTCTCGTAGCCGAATGCACATTATTTAATTAATATTCAGTAAACAATTGAACAAATCTCTTTTTTGTGCTTCCAAAATCCAAAATCAATTAATCTTCTTGAAGCAATCCAATGAAATAGTAATTTTTGCTATAGAAATCAAGTAAACATTGTTAAATATACTTAAGAGCATAAATTTCGCTAAATCAGGGACAGCAGAATATTTCGAGGTCTGAATGAAATTTGAATTCATAAAGAGTATTGTCAGTAGTTTACGCTACTTTCAATGTAGTTCTGCGTGAGAAACCAATGCATCATTGCAAAATTTGTAGAACTAGAATTCTATTGGGGTTAGAGTTTCCAAAGTTTTTGAATCCCGTACTACCACTTTTTGCCACATCTGAATGCCTAATTTGAGTTTACCTCAATGCCCACCTTTGTGGAAATGAAAAAAGACTGACATCTGTTTCCCCCTTTTACTACGTATAGAAGGTGTCACATAAAGATATATGTAAGTTTTAGTCTACAATCATCAATAATCACTCTTTTTTTTATATAGTTCTTGTGAGTCATTTATAAAACTATTGAAGAATTTAGTTCTGCGCTATAAACCAATAAATTTTTACAGAAAACTCTAGAACGCCTTTCTTTTTGTAGCTTCCAAACTTTGGCAAACCTAAACTACAATATTTTACAAATTCGGCAGCCAACTGGCCAAATTCGATGTGAAGACCAAAAATCTACTCTGGTTACTAACTTGGCGTCTTGGCGAGATAAAATTTTACAGGAAATATTGTTTCAAGATAGCCAGAAACGCTTTCTCAAGTTTAACTTTATTGTTTAAGTTGATTGTTTTTCCGAAATTTATTATATCTCGCAAATAATTTTTGCCAAGCCAACAAAACTGGGTCATCTATGCTCGAATGAGTTTCCTTGAACTCTAACCTGTACATTTATCAATGGGAGAGTCCGTAATAAACCGTGGAGTACTATTTCTGAAAAAGTTACTCTATTTGCCACGGCGGTATATATAATCGTATTATCATGAATTTTTTCGTTGGAGTAGCAGTTTTTTGTTTGTTTGTTTTGTTTTAAGTTATAGTCGTGGACTGGAGCATGCCTTTTTTAAAAAATCGGTTACCTCAAACAAAAATTTCAATGTTTTCATAACAATATGAATATTTCAATGGTTGTGAAAAGGAAGTTATTTGTTGTCCACATCAGATTTATATATATATATATATATTTACCATTAAAACAATAGCGTATCTGCAGTGACAAAGTATATTTTGGGTTAATTTTTAATTTTTTTTCCTTTTTATTTCATTTCATTTTATTTATTTATTTATTTATTTTTTGTAGACTAGGTAAAAATATAGCTCATTTTTTTCTTAACGCTTTCTACCAAAATTGAAAAAAAAAATGTTTATAACTTCGATTTATGTGTCTGTCTATCTTTTTGTCTGCCCTTTTGTCCGTCTCTCCACGTTTCAACTCCAGAAAATATTCTTCTATATTGTTGAAATTGATTTATGTTATTTCAGTTTACTATGGGATGTTAACTATAGAAAATGGGGTAAATACCACCACTGTTTTCTTACCAATGGGCACATCAAAGAACTAATTCCATAGCATTGCATACTCTATAAGAAGTTTTGTTATAAATCATATCGTTGTATATTTATTTGCGCAAATAAGAATGAAATTGATATTAATAACACATAGACCAAGAAAAGCTTTCTGTAGAATACAGTATGATTAGCATTGTGATTTACTAGGCCACACAAAAATATTCACTTACATTAATTGCTAGAATTAGAATTTGCTAGAATTGCATTTTCGATAATATTAATTGCTTCTGAAACTTTCTAATGATGTTTAAGTGTGATTATGATTTAAATTCTCTTAACTGTTTGCCTGTCTGCACTTTAACCGCAGTAAATGTTTACGGACATTCTTTAAATCGATACTCATTATTCAAGTTTACTGAGAGATGTTCCTTTTTGAAAATGGTGTAAATGTCATCAGTGGATAATGTACAGGGACAACCCAAATAGTTACACAGCATTGTGTTCTACAATAGTTATTTCTAGGAATATTTTAAAACTTTTATTTTGCTCAAACCATAAGGAAATTTACATTCACCATTCATATGCACAAAGAAATGCATTCTATTAGACTATAGTATCGATTAGCAATAAGATATATATAGGACCAAAGAAAAATATTCAGTTACATTAAGGGTAATAACTGTATTTTTCTGGAATTGCATTTTCCTTTTTAATGCAGTTTTTTAACACTATCCAGCGATGTGTGAGGTTATGATTTAAATTTTCCTATCTATCTGTATTTCATTTCATCTTACTACTCGTCGGTCTACCTATATAACTCTCCGCCTCTAGCATGCGCATATATATCTTGAATATCTTTAAAATGACATATGTTATTTAAATTCACTGTGGAATATCTTATATGTATAACTGGTTTATGTACAGTGAAATCTAAAAGTCTGCCAACATATAGTTCTGTATGAGAAGCATTTTATAAATCATAATTACAATATTTCGCATTCCGCAAATGATAATTAAGTTGTCAACTATTTTTCATATTTTTTTTATGAAATCTGGTGTGTTTAGCGTGAAAATTCACAGAGAAACTATACATTTTCATGTACATTAAAGGCTACAATCACAATCTGCTGGAATAGCATTTCCGTTTGCGCTATAAGTTTTTAATACTTTATAACAAAGGCTTACGAGTGATTATAAATTCAGTTAGATTATCTTTCTGTATTCCAGTTCTCTTGTCTGTCCTTCGTGTGATTACGTACACACAGAAAAATGAAAAATCGAAACTTGTCAAGAGACGTGCCATCTTTGTGACACTAAACGTTTGCCAAGTACATTGACAAATTTGCACAAAATTACGCAAAATTTTAAACAATCAAAACACTACCTGACAATCCCATTTAGTCATGAGACACAAAAGTCGTTTTATTTTACCATGTATCTTTAATGTGTTTCGTCTGATGATCCGTTTTGGCTCTAAAACTTGTCAGATGACTAATTTCCCAGGTACAGTTTTCATTTTCTTTAAATTTGACCGGTTAGTCAGATGAGAGAATAAAAATAAATTATTCCTATTTTGTCAATTGACTAAGAAAAATTTGTTTGGCTAGTCCAAAAGCTCAGCATTATTATTATTTCTTTCTTTCTTTCTTTTTCTTTCTTTTTTTTTTTTTTTTGTTTCTTTCTTTTTTTTTTTTTTGTCTCCTTCTGACAACCTGAGTTAGTCAACCAAAATCGAAAAATAAACCCATCGAATTTCGCGGGATAGTGTCAGTTTCATTAATTCTGAAAAAGAAAATTGCGCTTAAAGTTATTTGGGAAACGCATATTTTTTATAAGAACTTTGCGTCATGCTAATCCCAGTTTTTGTATTTTTAAATCTAATAAACCATTTTCTAAGTATGACTTGAAACTATAGCAAAGGTGCACGGCAATTTTTAATAACATATAGAAAAAGAGGTTTTTTTTTTTTTTTTTTTTTTTTTTTTTCTTTTTTAACAGACATTTAATTTTTTACCCGAACTAAAATTAAAAAGACTGAAATATGTATTCCCTGCACGAAAACTTAAATAGAAATATCTTTCTACTGAGAAGTGACACTAAGCGGCAAAATTTGTTCCAATGTATTAAAAAAAAAAAAAAAAAAAATTCTTTTTAAAAATCACACAAAGTTCAAGGAAACTAACATAAAAATATTTTAAAACTAATATGTAGAAGAAAAAAAAATCTATACATAAGTACAATCGAAACATCGAAAGAGATTGCATCATGTAGTAGACGGACATCTGTCGCCAGGATAAATCAGAGAACTATTCTTTTTTTTTTTTTTTTTTTTTTTTTTATACATATTGTTTGTTACTTTCTTCTATATGTAATATAGAGAAAGTATTCGATTCGCGAAAATTTTCCACCTCCGTTTTTTGACGGATCTATACGTTTTGGGATGTCCTGAACACGAATTGATAGTTTTTAAAAAATGTCTGTCTGTGTGTGTGTGTCTGTGGTTTCTTGTTTTCACCGTATCTCACGAACCAATGAATGAAATTCAACCAAACTTGGTATATAGTTGGAACCTGACGGGGCATGGTTCTAATTAGATTTGGGGATCAATCGCCCAGCAGGTGGCGCTGTGATCGCAAAATTTCGTATTTTACACCGTATCTCACGAACCAATGCATGAAATTGAACCAAACTTGGTATATAGTTGGACCCTGACATGGAATGGTGCTGATTAGATTTTGGGATCAATCGTCCGGCAGATAGCGCTGTGATCGCATTTTATGTAAACTTTTAACATGGCAGTATAGGACAAAATTTCGTATAAATGTACATAATGAGCGTTATTTTAAACTTGTGATTGTAAAATTGATATGAATTATTGATAATAGTAGTAGTTAACTAGGAAAAAAAATTTGTGCATGTGGTGGCACCGGTTCCTCCCCCCAGGGGGGAAGTAAATTTTCAAGATGGGTATCTTTCGAAAGGTCTCGATGATAATAGTAATAGTTAACTAGGAAAATAATTTTGTACATGTGGGGGCATCGGCTCCTCCCCCACAGGGGGATAAGTACCCCCCGGAGGGGCAAAGTTTCAAGATGGGTATCTTTCGAAAGGTCACGTCAATACCTTTAACACGAATGGTTGAACCATAAATCTGTGATAATTTAAAACAAAGTTATCGATTTTTTTTTACTCTTAACAAAAAAAAAAAAAAAAAAAAAAAAGATTTTTTTTTTTTTTTAAACGAAATTTAACCAAATTTGGTATTTAGTTGGTCCCCGACATAAACGGATGCTGATTACATTTGGGGATCAATAGCTCAACAGGTGGCGCTGTGATCGCATTTTATCTAAATTTTTAACATGGCAGTATAGGACAAAATTTCGTATAAATGTGCATAATGAGATTTATTTTAAACTTGTGATTGTAAAATTAATATGAGTTATTGATAATAGTAATAGTTAACTAGGAAAAAATTTCTGTGCATGTGGGGGCTTCGCTTCCCCCCTGGGGGGTGGGAAGTACCCTTGGGGGGGGGGGGGGGTAAATTTTGAAGATGGGTATCTTTCGAAAGATCTGGTCAATAACTTTAAAATGAATGATTGAACTATAAATCTGTGATAATTTAAAACAACGTTATCGATTTTTTTTACTTTTAACAAAAAAAAAAAAAAAATCGTACTTTTTTTTTAAAAAATATTGTTACTGATTGGATATGTATATAGGAAAATACAGAAGAAAGTCTTGTGGTGGCCACAACATACTAGTTTTTATTATAAAATAACAGGCTACGCCCGCTTCGCTGGTCACTATTTTTAAATAAATCACTGTAATTAATGAATTGACAAAATTGCATTAATTTTTATCATATAATAAAAAAAGAGAAAAAAAATTCTGATCGGGGAAAATGCCACCCATGGCAGCGTAGACCCATGCGCGATGCGCGCAAACGAATGCATATATATGAGCGCTGCGCGCGTGTATCCCTTCACCACCCTTATGATTTCTCAAAATTCCATTGCTCATAAACTTTTATCCTTAAAAAAAAAAAAAAAAAAAAAAAAAAAAAATCATTTCTGATCGGGTAAAAACTTACACCGGCTCCCCTCTGCATTCGCCCGCTAGTGGGTCAATATTTTTAAATGAACCACTCTAATAAATGAGTTCTCAAAATTGAATATTATTACTCATTAACATTACTCTTAAAAAAAGAAAAAAGAAAAAAAATCATTTGTGATCGGATAAAAACTCACACTGGGTCGTATTCCTTCACTATCCTTATGATTTCTCAAAATTCCATGTTATTACTCACAAACTTTCATTCTTAAGAAAAGGAATTTCAGAGAAAACTCATTAATCATCAGGTAAAAACTCGCATTGGGTCCCCACTGACTTCGGCAGAGCAGACCCATACGCACACGTGTGAAGATATACGTGCGCTGCACGCTCATATTCCTTCTGAAATAAAACTTTTATTCTTAAGAAAAAAATAAATAAATAAAATCATTTCTCATCGGATAAAAAATCGGACCGGGTCCCCACTGCCTTCGGCAGCGCAGTCCCGTGCACGCTGCCCGCGCCTATTCCTTCCCCGCCCTTCCAGCCCCTCCTAATTAACCTACATATACCAATTTTGAAAGAGGTCTAACTCAATTAGCTGAGATGCAAAAGAAAACCTAATCAAGACACCTTAAAACGTGTAAATCAGGTGAAATCTCGAATTTCACTTTCGATAATATAAAAGAACTTTAAAATATCTTTCGAATGATGTATTAAAAACAATTTAATCAGAATTCGAATTTGAAATATTGAAATTTTAAAATATTACAGCGCCATCTTGCGGTAGAAATTTCTGTAATCTATTGTTTGATTCCAAATTAACAAAGCTTTCAAATGATGATTACTTATGAAATTATTTTAATTAATAGCTGAGATACAAAAGAAAACCTAATCAGGACACCTTAAAACACGTAAATCACGTCACGTTAAATCTCGAATCCCATTACCTACGGTAGTCGGTTAATGGAAGGCGACAGAGATTTGTGGCGTCTACTCTTGAAATTCAATTGAAATAAGTTCTAAAATGACATATTACTTTTGAAATTATGCTAATTAGAAGCTGAGATACAAAAATGATATAAACACTATTATAAAACGATTTATGTCTGATTTTTTCGTGGTTTTCTCCGAAACTTGCGTAATTCCAGACTAAATACTGTTAAAAATCCATAGTATGAAATGTGAACGGAGTATCAGAATTCGAAACTCTGCAAAATATAAAAGAATAAAAGCGTTCTGGGGTTTCCGTCGTTTTCTCCGAAACAACCGTTCCTTTTATACATTTTTGCCCCTTCCCCCCCCCCCTTTCCGTCCCTTCTAATAACTTTACATTTGAAAATATCCGCAATTGATTTATCTTGCCTTAAAACCTAATAATACCAATTTCAAACGCTGTAACTCTTTTTTTTTTCTGCCCCCCCCCCCTTCAAGCCCTTCCTAATAATTCTACACTTTCAAAAATATTCACAATCGAATTATCGGCCGTTAAAACCAAATATTACGAAATTTCAACGGCATATCTCAATTTAAAATACTGCAAAATATAAAACAAAACTTAATCTTACATTGTGTTTTGGTCACATAAGTCGTGATAAATATAATTCCCAATAAAAATGTAATTTCTTTGTTTATTCACATAATTTCATGAAAATTGAACAGTAGCTGTATAATATGCTGTCCAGGCCGAATATGTATTCAAATGTAACGTGAATGAAAATTTGAAAAAAATTGAAAATTGCAATTTCCCCCCCCCCACTATAAAACACGTGACATCTTAATCGGTTACAATCATTTCCTTTTTCATCTCCGACAGTATTCTGGCATTTGAAATGATGTTGCCACAAAAAATTCATGCTTTAGTTAATTAAAAAAAAAAATCTAATTGTTGTACCGATAAGCCGCTTGCGCTCTTAGATTCAGAAAAATTGTCCCTTTCATTTGGTACTAAATTCGTAACGATCAGAATAATATTTCTAATTTATTTTCCACTTTTTCTGCTTTTAACTTCGTTAATATATCTATTTTTATGCAATCGCGTTGAATTCTCAGTCATTGAGATTGCTTTGTGATTAGACATGAGTCGACATTTTAATTAATATCTCCATAACTAATTAAAATTTTTAAATTCTGTTTTGAGGAGGACCTCGGAAAGGCTCCAGAGCATCTGTATGTCAATTCTTGTACTTCTGCGTTCAATAGGGGCAGGGGCTGAACGTATAGAAGAACAGACAGACAGACCTTTCCTTTTATTATTATAGAAGATAGATTCTTTGATGATATAGAATCCTAAGTGGATTTATAATATGTTTTTTGGACCTATGTGGTCATTAATGTAAATATTTGTACATAGCTGTTTTTTGTTAAACTTTAATTAATTTGATAATTAATTAGTAAAAGCTCTTTCTTTGCTTCTTTTTACATTATATATATAGACAGATTATGTAAATTTGACTATCACTTTGTTGTCAGAGTTAAATTTTCTGAATAACCTCTATTAAAAGGCCACCTCCGTAAAAGGCTAATTTTATATACCACGGTGTATGGTCCTCTTAGGAAAATTTTATTGTATAATCTTTAAAGTATTGCTAACTATGGGGCTTTTGAGACTATTTTCGTCAGCTTCATCATGTTAGGGACATACGAACATAGATTTAGAAACATCTAATTTTTTGGAAACAATGGTACACGTTTTGTTTTTTATTAGACCCCCCAAGACCCCCCCCCCGCACACACACACACCAATGGCCGAGCGGTTCTGCGCTCAAAGTTGATAGAAGGGGAGTGCCGGATTCAATCCTATGTCGTGCTTATCGACTTAGCCGTTCGAAGTTTTCTGTGACTTTCTCTGAAACTCGCGTAAATACGGGTTAAGACCGCTTAGAATGACCCCCCCCCCTTCCTCACGGAGGGTACTACCATCAGGCCTAAGACCCGGGTTTGATTACCCAATCAATAGGCATAGGATCCTCGAAAAGTCAATCGGCCTAAATACCCAACATCAACATACCACTGGTATCTGAGCTTTCATGAGCATGTATGGGAGATAAATGTATGTGATAATGATGAAAAGAAGAATGTTTAAACCAGTGAATTCTTTGTTTCACTGGGAAAGAAGCGTTGGTCAAGGTTTAGTTTCGGTGTAGTTCGAATTTGATTTTTGTTTCTGTTCTTAGAATTACTTTAGGGTCTTTCCAACACTCACAAATTTAAAATAAATAGATAAATAAGTGCTTATTTTTGAGATAACTGAAGTGTACAATTGTATAGTAATGCATATAATTTAAAAATATCTCTATCGATTATATCCAATAGAAAATAATGGATTTGACTTCTTCTAACTAAGCCCTGCACGTGGTCCTGTATTTTGTATATATATTGTACAAAGCACTGAAAATAATAATAATAATATATATAAATAAATAAAAATAAATAAAAATGACGTAATACAATTAAATATGCATTTTCAAGCTTATCATTCATAGCATGTAATGCATCTGAATTCTTCGAGTAACCCTGCACACAAAACACTAATGCTATACCTCCAATTTTATGCAGAGGACAAGCTTTTGTGCAACTGCAAAGCATACGTTAATTTTATTTTCTTTAATTCAAATAAACAAAATGAGGTTAATAATGTACTCTTAGAAATTCTGCACGTAGACTACAATGTATAGGAATTATTTTTCGTTTCTGTATATGAACAGCCAGTTCTGCACATCATTTTAATATAACTTTTAATGAGGAATAACCGTAAAACCCTACCACATCCACTAAAGTCAATTTAAAATGACTTCATCCTTTAAAATCATTTTTCTGGATTTGGAAGACCTTCATCTGAACTTCGCAATAGAGATTTGTTTACTTAGAATAAAATCAATTTACGTGTTTTGTTGCATTAATATGCACGACTTTATAAAACGAGTAAAGTTATTTTAACATAGGACCAAAAGGATTCACTCTTAAGAAAATGTGTAAATTGCACCTAAAGAAGTTTTCACTTCATAATTTTTACATCGCATTATGCTTTTCAACAAATTATTTTAGAAGTAAAATTAATATGATTATATATATTATATGTTTTTTAATTACTCATATATATGTAATATAATTAAAAGCTCCCTTAAAATTAAAGCCTCATTTTACACACTTAAATGATTCTATCTCCCACTAATCCACCGACAGCTCCCTAATTAATTTTTAATTAATAAATTTTCTAAATGTTTCACTAATTCCAAATTCATTAACTTGTTCTCAGTTCTTAAACTTATTTTATTATCGCATGAAGCGAACTGTTATTTATTACATTATACAGTTCCAAAGTAGTAATTTCAATCTAGAACCTTCTAACCACTCCTCCCCGTAGTTGTATGACATCTCCCCCCCCCCCTCAAGCCACTCCGGTAGCTTTGATAACGTAACTGTCCCGCTTGGGAATGTAAACAGAATTTTCCAGTCAGTTGCTCGTCTGAAACTGAAATTGGGTTTCAAGATATGAGGTTTAAGAGGAGGGCTCACTTAGAGTCCTGCATCGGGTCGGGTAACACGATTTTACCCGTCGTCGGGTCGGGTTGACAAAATTATCTGTCTTGCTGGTCGCGTTCGGGTTTAGTTTTAACAAGTCTGATCGACTTGAGAACATCTTTCAAAATATTTCTTATAATTATAAACATAAAGTTGTAGGCATATTTATAACTATATAAAAGATTTAAACATACTGTGTATCGGAGCTCCGTATATATTCGTATCCGTATCCGCGGATATCCACCAGAAAAATTGATCCGTATTTATATCTGGATCCGTTTTCTTTTCTTTAACGAAACTAATTCGTATCTTTTGTACAAACTGTACGAAAATTAGAAAATTCTAAATCTTTCTCGACTATTTTTAAATGTATAAATGAAAGAAATACTGTACAACTTCGCATTTACGTTCTAGAAAATAAAAAAAAATCACAATTTACTTTTCTTTTTTTCTTTAACTTTCTTCTATATTCAATAGAAGAAAGTATTCGATTCGTAAAAATTTTCGACTTTCGGTTTTTGATAGATTTACACATTTTGAGAGCTCCAGAACTAGATTTGATTATTTTTAGAAAATATCAGTCTGTCTCTGTGTGTGTGTGACGAAAATTTTGTGGCAACTGTATATGTGGAACTAATGTCCATAATTGCATATAAATGTATATGTAAATGCACTTTGACCAAAATTAGTGCTTATCGACTTTTGGTGTCCATCGCTCCACAGATGGCGTTGATATACAGCGATTTCTACAATTTAAAGGAAGGCTGTATATCCCAGGAATTACTGCACAAATTTGCACATAAATTTATATATGGATGTACCTTGACATAACTTGTCTGTCCACTTTTGGTGCCAATAACTGAACATGTGGCGCTGCTATACAGAAATTTCCACAGTTTAAGTGAAAGGGATATCTCCGGTTCTATTGGTTATAATAAAACAAAATTTGATACGTGAAAAGACAGTTATGAAACATTATGCTGATTCAATTTGGATGCATATCGGCCAATAGGTGGCGCTGCTATACTGCCATTTTCCCCGAGAACGGGAAAGTTGTATCTCGACTTCTATGGTGTATAATTGTACAAAACTTGATAGTTGAGATAGCCATTATGAAAACTCATTTTATAACATAATATTTATAGAGAATAAAATTGTCTTTGTATATTTTGTGTCAGTTTTAGATGAAAATGATAGAATTCACAGAAGAAACTTTTATCAAATATTTAAATTCAAGATTTATAAGGTAAGTAAAATGCACTCACCTTGTATATGAGTATCCCACGAGGCTTGCAAAAACAGATGAATTTATTCCATGTATGAAAAGAAGAACCAATTTCTATTTTCTTTTATAAATATCTTTTCTGCTAAGCTATTCAAAAGATAATTTCAAATATATAAATAATGATGTTTCAATTTAATTAAACCAGCCTCATTTAGCTTGGTTTGTGTATTAGGAAATTATATATTATTTTATGTTGCATTATTTTGTGGGAATAAAAATCAACCCACGTATTATCCTTTTAATCACATCTTTTATTATGAAAACTGAACATCGAAGAAGGAGAAAAGAAAAAAAAACGAAAAATACATTATTACATGTACATAGAAACACAGACGGCCAATCAGAAAAACAAATGCGTCATAGCGTCGTCACAATGTAGATGTATATATGCATGAAGAAATAAAAGAGTCAAATGAAATGTTTTTAGAATAATATGAAAATGAAAGTTTTTGTAATTATTGAAAGAATGTCATTTTGAGTTTATTTCTCACCAACACCCCTGCGTAAACTCGATGACATTTAATCACAGTTCAACAAGGAAATTCGCAATTTTCGAAAAGAATGTCTCGGCAGAGGCTTCGTGAGCACATCGGCGATCATATTTTCCGTGCTTACATACTCAATCTTTATTGTGCCCTGCTCAACAAGGTCTCGAATCAGATGGTATCTTAACTCGATGTGTTTAGTTTTCTGTCGAAATTTATCATTTTCGGCCAATTTGATGCAAGAAAGATTGTCTTCATAGAGTGTAATAGGACAATTTTGTTGCATATCAATTTCTTCAAAAAGGTTTATAAGCCATTTTACTTCTTGCGCGGCACTTGCTGCAGAAATATATTCCGCTTCCGCTGATGACATTGATACAGATTTTTGTTTTTTGCTTGTCCAGTATACAGTATTTGCTCCTATGCAGAACAAATTTCCTGTTGTAGACTTACGATCACTGGGATCGTTTGCCCAGTCGGAATCTGCATATACCCTCAAGACAGGCTCTTCAATATTATTATATGTCAATTTAAGATTAATTGTACTTTTTAAATATCTCATTAATCTTTTTACCGCTTCCCAATCTTTTGCTCTTGGGCGCTCATTTCTTCTACTCAAAATATTTACCGCGGCGCTAATATCCGGACGTGACACGGTTGAAATATATAACAATGCGCCTACAGCCTGTCTATATTGTGTATTTTCTGGTAAAAGGTTTTCCTCGTCATTTAATTTTATGTAACCTGTGTCCATAGGAGTGTCTGTAGGTTTTGAATTTTCTAAACCGTATTTGACTATAAGTTCTTGTATTTTGTGTGTTTGATCAAGAGTCATTGTATTTTCATTAGGGCGATTAATATTTATCCCAAGATATTGTTTTGCTTCTCCCAAGTCTGTTAACGGGTATTCTTGTTTTAGTTTGTTTACAATTTCATTTATTTGTTGATCATTCCCCGCTATTAACAAATCATCGACATACACAAGTATATAAGTAGTTACATCGTTTTGTTTACGTTTATAAAGACACTTGTCGAATTGACTTTGAATAAAGCCTAAGTTAAGTAATGACTCATTCAATTTTAAATTCCATGCTCTCGCGGCCTGCTTTAGCCCGTATATTGCCTTTTTTAATTTACACACCTTATGTTCTTCCCCGGATACCACGTATCCTTCTGGCTGATGCATATAAACATCTTCACTCAATTTACCGTGTAAAAATGCAGTCTTGATATCAATATGTCTAAGACTTAAATTCTTATAAAGACTCATTGCCAAAAAACTTCTCAAGGTTGTGTGAGACGCCACTGGGGCGAAAGTCTCATCGTAGTCTATTCCATATTTCTGTGAAAAGCCCTTCGCAACCAGCCTAGCTTTGTATTTTTCAACACGGCCCTGACTGTTATATTTTGCTTTGAATGCCCATTTGCACCCTACTATTTTCATCCCTGGTGAAACCTCAACTAAATCCCAGGTGTCATTCTGCTTGAGTGAATTTATTTCATCTAATGTAGCATTGATCCAATTTTCCTTTTCTACAGGGTTTTCCATACTTATTATATCATCCCAGCATTTTGGTTCACTTATTCTTTCATTGTGTAATGTGAATGCGAATCTATCTGGTGGTACCCCTTTATTAGATCTTTGTGATCTACGTGGAGTATTTTGAGAATTATCTGACACAACACTATCATTAGTTTCATCTATCTCTGAGTCTATTATTTGCAAATTTGGTGATGGATTTTTATTATCACTTTTCTCATCATTGTTTTGTGATGTGTCATATTTAAGTATCGCTTGTTTTTCATTTTCTACAAATTTTACGGTTCGACTAATAATTATGTTTTTGCCATTTGTACAGATCCTATATCCTTTACTTCTATTGTCGTACCCTACGAATATACCTTCCTGTGCCGTATTATCTAATTTTCCTCTGTGTACCTTTTGTACGTATGCATAGGCACGACAACCAAATGGTTTTAACATTGATAAGTCAGGTTTTCGACCTGTCCATAATTCATAAGGTGTCAATTCACACGAAGATGTTGGGAGTCTATTTTGCAAGTAAACTGCGGTATTTATTGCCTCCCCCCAGAAAGAATTTGGTAAATTGCCATCTTTTAATAAACAACGTGCCATTTCAACTAAAGTACGATTTTTACGTTCAGCAGTTCCATTTTGAGAAGCTGAATAGGGAACAGTGAATTGGTGGTCTATACCTAATTTTGTTAAGTAATCGTTTAATTCTGTCCCGGTATACTCCCCTCCGTTGTCGGAGCGGATTGCATGCAAAGTTCGTCCGAATTTATTTGATGTCATTGCGATATATTCCCTCAATTTTGCAAAAACTTCATCCTTTTTTCTCAGTAGGTATATTACTGTAAATCGACTAAAATCGTCTATAAAAGTTAAAAAATAGTATTTTCCACCGACCGTGGGGGTTGTCATTGGTCCACACAAGTCAGTGTGTACCAACTCTAGTGCTTTAGTTGCCCTAAACTGAGCCTTTTTGGGATAAGGATTGTCCGTTAATTTAGTTAATATGCAAGTTTCACATGCATTATCATGTTTGCAGTTGTCTAGTTTTATCCCAACTGCCATGTTGTCGTTTACCAATCGTTTTATATGACTAATGTTTCTATGGCCTAATTTAATGTGCCATTTATCAATGCAATTTGTATTTTCACATATTTTTACCATGTTTATAGTGTGTGTTGTATCATAGCTAACTTTGCATTCGTATAAATTGTTGTTAATGTAACCTTCAATGCATGTTTCTCCTTCATGCATTATTTTGCATGATTTGTTTTCAAATATTGCTACACAACCATTTTCAGTAGCTTCTTTTACAGATATGAGGTTTGTCTCTATCTCTGGTACATATAAAACATTTTTCAATATTATAGTATTATGTGTGTTATTGGAATTTATGGTGTTTAATTTCACAGACCCATGACCCAAGGATTCTATCTCCTGTCCATTCGCGATTGTTACGCGTGAATTATTATGATTAAATTCATGAAATTTATTCCTATCATTGCATACATGCGTTGAACAACCTGAGTCTACATACCAATTGTTAGATTTCTCACCGATAAATAGAGTGAATATTTTATCGTTAGGTTTTTTATTTTCACTCTCAGTAATAAGAGCCCTATCCGCGTTATGTCTGTCTTGAGAGTACATACCAGATTTGAAAGTTGATCTGGCATTGCTGGCTTTTGTTTGTTTCAGAGTCTTTTCTTTATTTTTATTTTTAAGATGCCAGCATTCTTCAATTGTATGCGATTTTTTTTTACAATAACGGCAGAACTTTGAATTTTCTGGTTTCGGTTTAAATTTAACCTTTAACACTGAATTATTTTCAGATTTGTTTTCTTTTCTTTTAGAAAATTCATCAATCAATTTCGAGCGTATAAACTCTGGTACAAGATCCTTTTCATCACGCGATTCTAAAGTGGTAATTAATACATCATAACTTGGAGGTAAGGAACAGAGCATTAGGGCTGAAAGGTGCCTGTCATTTATTTCTTCTCCGAGCGATGCTAACTTATCTCGCAATTGATAGATGTTAGTTAAGTGGTCTATCATATCGCCACCTTCAGTTAATTTCGTAGAGTAAAGCTTTCTAAGCAAAAATAGTTTACTGCTGAGGGTTGAACGCTCATGTACAGCTTTTAAGGCGTTCCAGCATTCTTTAGCGGTCTCAAGATTTTTGACATGGATTATTTGATTATCCTCTATTAAGAGGTTTATAATGGCTCGCGCTTTCCTATTTTTGTTATTCCATGTGTCCGTAATAGGATTCGGAGCATCGTTAAGAACCACGGAATATAAATCTTCCTTTTGGAGAAACATTTCTAATTTAAATTTCCACACATCATAATTTTGTGCGTTAAGTTTTTCAATTATAGTGTCCTTGAGGATACTCATTTTAATATTTCAATTTTGTTTTCTTTCTAGTTTATAATAACTACAATTTTATATTTAATCATTCATATGTTTATTTTAAACATTCTTTTATTTCTATACTTTCGTTTTCAAGAAACAAAAAAGAAAACATATTTATTTATTTTCGCTTACATTTTTTTATCATTATTATAGAAAAAAAACTGTCAAGAATAAATTCAAAGTTTCGATTTAGCGCGTCAGTAGCATAATCTGATAGAATTCACAGAAGAAACTTTTATCAAATATTTAAATTCAAGATTTATAAGGTAAGTAAAATGCACTCACCTTGTATATGAGTATCCCACGAGGCTTGCAAAAACAGATGAATTTATTCCATGTATGAAAAGAAGAACCAATTTCTATTTTCTTTTATAAATATCTTTTCTGCTAAGCTATTCAAAAGATAATTTCAAATATATAAATAATGATGTTTCAATTTAATTAAACCAGCCTCATTTAGCTTGGTTTGTGTATTAGGAAATTATATATTATTTTATGTTGCATTATTTTGTGGGAATAAAAATCAACCCACGTATTATCCTTTTAATCACATCTTTTATTATGAAAACTGAACATCGAAGAAGGAGAAAAGAAAAAAAACGAAAAATACATTATTACATGTACATAGAAACACAGACGGCCAATCAGAAAAACAAATGCGTCATAGCGTCGTCACAATGTAGATGTATATATGCATGAAGAAATAAAAGAGTCAAATGAAATGTTTTTAGAATAATATGAAAATGAAAGTTTTTGTAATTATTGAAAGAATGTCATTTTGAGTTTATTTCTCACCAACAGAAAATCGTCTGTATGCATTATGGTAGATAATTTTAATAAATAATAGTTTTAATAAATTATTTGTAGTGAATGAATTTGTATTAGAAAACAAAGAAGAAAGTCTTGTGGTAGCCACAACATACTTGTTTATACAGTCGGTAACAAAAGTGTCCGAACACTAGGAAAAATTCCTATATAAAAAAAGTACATTTAATACTGTTTTGTTAAATAAATCCTTGTCAAATCACGTTCTTAGACTGACTAAGAACAGGATTCGACAAGGATTTATTTAGCAAAACTATATTAAGCGTACTTTTTTTACATAGGAATTTTCTCTAGTGTTCGGACACTTTTGTTACCGACTGTATATATATATATATATATGTAGGATATTTATCTATTAGAATATTCATGTAAATGTGTTTTATTACATTTCTTCTGAGTGAATGGCAACGATGTAAAAGGAAAAAGGGTCATGTGACTCGTGACCAATAAGTTGCTTGCTTTGCTAAAGAGTTCTGTTTGCAGAACCTTGTGTTTGCTGTTCGTTCGAAGCGTGTCCGCGTCGCATCATTGCTATTGTTTAAAATGTAAAATGTAAATTTAATATGTGTGTGCGTTCGTGATTGTTTAAATAAATGTATGTCAGTCTTCGAAAATAATGGCTCGTTTATCATTCATATCCCTAGACGCCACCGTCGCATAGATAATTTGGGGGATCTGGCCACGATGAACTGGTCGGCCAATTTCGATTTTATTATTTTTGTTTTACCAGCCATGCTTGAAAAGCGAATGTGTTCTCCCGCTGTGGAACTGTTAGAATCGTCCTTGCTCAGCATCTTTAATAGAATCTCTCGGATTCTGACTTGATTTAGGAGCCACCCTGGTTCTGAGCTGTGTTTAGAACACTTTCAAGAACATTTCTTTTTAATTTCTTCGGTATTTGTATAAGTAAGTTATTTATTGTTTTTAATAGTAGGATAAGGAAAATTATAAACTAATAAATATTGTGTTTATTTATTTTGTCTTTGTCATATTTCTGATAAAACTTAACTATAATATATTCTCAAGTTTAGAATATTTAAGAATTTTTATCTGAATGTTTTAAAGTAAATATACTTGTTTTCTGAGGTTAAATCTTTGAACTAAATTATCGTCGTTCATTTATTTTTTAAGTGCACATACACTTGGCCTTCGGAAAAAATAAAAAAAATTGTTCTTTTTTTTTAAATTATTGAATATTTTATATAAAATCAAGTGTTTTCTAAAAATTTTGAATTGTTTTTAGGAGTTGAAATTTCTTATGGAATATTTATTCTAGTATTAAATGAGTAATTTATGTTCTTAATAATTCTATTCAAATATACTTTCATTTTAAAAGAGTATAAGATTATTTATCCTTATTAATTATAATTTAAAACATAACCTTGGAAAAGTATTATTTTAATAACAGAAATTATGTTTCCTTAAAATAGCAAAAAATACTTTCGATTTAAAGTAACTGACGTTTATTTTGTATATGTTTCTGTGTTCTCCCAAATAATTAATCTGACGATCGCCTGAGTGTACTGCTACGAGTAAAGGAAAAAAGAAGAGAATGGTTATTTCTGTTATCATATCCTAAATTTTATTCTTGTTTATCTTAAATATATACTTATTACTTTACAACTTATTACTTTACAGTAACTCATTTATTTATTTATTTATTTTTCTGTCTTGAAATCTGTTTGGTGAAATTTTCTTGAGAGAGAGACTTATGTATTTATTTGTTCTTTATTTTTTATCGATTGCATTGCCGATTTTTACTTTCTCTTACCCATAAGGAAGAGAAAGTATTATTTTTGGGTCAAATTTTCGAACACGAGATTTTGTTATATTTACACACATATTGTTTATATCTATATTGTTTATATCATATATGTATCACACATATTGTTTTGAGGTCCCCTGAACACGAAAATCATGTTTTTAGCAAATGGTCTGTGTGTGTGTCTGTCTGTTATCAGCATATCTAAAACAAATTATGGCAGAAAGTTCAAACTTGGTATTCTAAATGTGTATTATATAGGGATGCTACAGTAGGCTTTTCGTTAAGATCAAGCAACTGGTTCGTGTACAGGGACAATCAAGAGAATTCTAATACATTACGTCTCTATGGGGGAAATTGCAGGTGAGTTTAACGTCTATAGACTGCACTAAACCAAATGAAACGAATATATATTTTTTGTAATAGAGACAGTTAACTGGGAAAAAAAAATTGTGTATGTAGGAGCCTCCCCCCCCCCTGGGGGGGGGAAGTCCCCCATCGAGGGGAGTAAATTTTCATGATGGGCATCTTTCAAAAGAGCTCGCCAATACCTTTAAAACGAATGGTTGAACCATCGATCTGCGATAATTTAAAACAAAGTTATCGATTTTTTTTTTTTTACTTTTAACGAAAAAAAAAAAAAAACTTTTTTTTTTTTTTTTAATTGAGAATAAAATGGACTATTTTTGGATATTTTGTGTTATACTACTTCTCTAATATGGAAATCGTCTGCATTATCATAAAAGATAATTTTTTTAAATAATAATTTTAATAAATTATTTTTTAAAAACAGAATTATTTTTAATAACCGAATTAAATTCTATATAAATGTAGGTGCATTAATGAAACGGGGGGGGGGGGGTTGAGGGGGACGGTAGCCCCCCTCACACAGAACTAATTATATAAAACTTTTCAGAAGCCTAATATGAATTGTTTAACACAGGTTTACATAACAGTTTTCGTTATTTTACCTTTTTATTCTGCAACCTGTATTTATAGTATTAAATTTCAGGGTAAGCGAAAGTCGTGTGAGTGACACACCAGATTATTTATTTTGTTTTTGTTGCTTTTGATGATTAAAATAATTTCCTGTTCCTAACACATTTTTAATCATTCTGTTATAGATATAATATTTTCTTTTTCAGTAAAGATTTACTAAGGTATACGAAGCATAAATTAAATATTGTTCTCGTTTAAAATATATATATAAACTGATTATTATGAATCTATATGCGTGTGTATGAGATATATTTTAAAATACTTTTTTTTTTTTTTTAAATCAATGCGGTTTTATGTTTAAGAGTTAAACGCATTTATTTATTTGTGTTTTCATACTCAATTATGTTACGCAGAGGTAGTTTAGTTTATTTTTCTAGTAATTTGATTTATTTAGAATTTTTCGTTTAAGCAGTCGGTGTATATTATTGATATCGATTTTAGGGAAGGTATAATTAATTTCCTTTAATAATTTGGCTTAATACAGATATTAAAAGAAAATTAATAATAATAACTTAAATTATTTTTTTCTCGTCTAAATAATAATTTTTCTCAAATAAATATTTTAAAATGGTATATTTAGCGAGGGCTATTAAAGAGGATTTAAAAATATTAGCTGACGACCTAGGTATAGCGGCTCAGCCAGATTTCAGAATAATTGATTTTAAAAATGCTATTCTCAAAGGCAAAGACTACGATGAGAAATTTTGTAAAGAAAGGTTAAATACAATTATGAATGCTAGGAAAGAAGTAATTGAAGAACAGAAAAGGAGCAAATGCAATTTGAACTTGAAAGAATGAAGTCGAGACCGAACTAGGGTTGAAGATAGCGAAACGAGAAATCCAAGTAAAGAATTCCGAAATTTCATGCAAAAGTATTACATGAAAGAAGATATAAATCTTTATTTAATTCTTTTCGAAAGACAAGCCCCGTGTTTCTTTACCTGAAGAAGAGTGGATTACGCATCTTCTTGCACTTTTACCTTATGAAATAAATTAATTAATTGCGCGAGAACCGGAAGATAAGGTATACAAATATAAATATGTTAACGGCCCTCTTCACTTACCGTCACCGGAAGCCCGAGCCAATATTATTCTATGGGGAAATTTTCTTTACAAATAACTTACTAACTAATACATATTTTTAAATTCTGTTTTCACATTCAGAAAATTCCCAACTGTTTAATTGACGGATCTTTTTTAAAAATGTATTTTTTAATTTTTCATATTTTATTTTGAAATTGCAAAATTAAAAAAATTCACATATTGAAAATTCGTACTTTGCAGCTTCAAAATAAAATGTAAAAAATTAAAAAAATAATTTTTTAAAAAAGGTCCGTCAATTTAACAGCTGGAAATTTTCTGAATGTGAAAACAGAATTTTAAAATATGTATTAGTTAATAAGTTATTTGTAAAGAAAAATTTTCCATTAATAACATTAGCTTCGGCTTCCGGCAGCGGTGAGTGAAGAGGGGCCCTTAAGGAATTGTTGCTGAGGCGATTTAAATCAACTCCAGAGAAATTTCGTCAACTTTTTGCTTCGCACCAAAAGGTACAAGCTAGCACTTGGGGAGACTTTTATCACGAATTGTTTACATATTTTGAGGGTTGGAAAAGTTAACAAAAATGTATTAACTTGAATTCACAGTACATATATCTCAATATCACTGCTGTAAAACTGATAAGTTTTTATATACAGGGGTTGATCCAGGTTTTAATTTTTGGGGCCCATTTTTGTGAAAAACCAAAATATTTTTGTAAAAAAAAAAAAAAAAAAAGGGAATTGTCGCTAGAAACCTTTCATTTTAGCAGTTACTCTGTCTAATGTTTAATATCAAGTTAGTAGCATTTTATTAAACAAGTATAGACACTCATTAAAAATAATACTGTAAAAATGGAAAAATTTTTACAAAAGTATTACTTTTATAAATCTAAATTTTGTGAAGGAACCCATTTTGTGAATTTGAATTTTGTGAAGGAACCCATTTTCTGGATTTGAATTTTGTGAAGGAACCCATTTTCTGGATTTGAATTTTGTGAAGGGACCCATTTTATGGATTTGAATTTTGTGAAGGGGCCCATTTTATGGATTTGAGTTTTGTGAAGGGGCAGCAGGGTCCTAATTTTTGCCTGGATCGACCCCCGATATATATACATATATAAATATTGGCATAAAAATGAGTTATCATAATTATTAATACTTTGTTTTTTCTTTTTTACTAGAGAGAAGGTGTTGCGGCACCGCATATGGTTATTTATAGTGGATGCACAGATGAACCACATACTTCTTAAAGTGGCCAATTAGCAGATGAATTTTATTCTTCAACCCAAGTTACATGCATGAAATCCCAATTGTTATAACAATTTTGAAACATTTATAAACAATTAGTATCAGAGCAAAAAAAAAAAAAAAAAAAAAAAATCCATGACAAAAAAAAAAAAAAAAAATCATAGAAATGTTTGCAAAATCCAAATGAAAGGATTTTATTCTCAGGTCCAAAATTAAACTTTATATATGTTTATTTATTTTCATTTATTATTACTATTATTTATAGTTTAAAATTCTAATTAAGAATGTTTTTTATTTTGTAGAAATAATTTATTAAATGAACAAATATATAGGTAAAGTGTTTATATGAAAGTGTTTATTCATGTTTATCACTACTATTTATGGAATTATTTTTTACTATTTTTATACATATATTAAAGTGTTCCGAATTATGGAAAAACCCCTTATCCAGAATATCCCAGCTCCCAAGCTTTCTGGATAATGGATCCTATATTGTAGTATAAAATTCTGTTACAATTAACAGCAAAATAATTATGTTATTTTGGGAATTTGCAGCAAAATAAAAATTAAAAGAATTAAAGCAGTAATTTTTGATTTTTCAGCAAAATAATCAGCTTTGGGAAGTTAAAATAGTTTGCAACCCCTCCCCCCCCCCCCAATAAATTTTGGTTATACATATTTGTAAATATAAAAGAATACTACTAAATTTAAGGGGGGGGGGACTTAAATTTCAACAAAATAACAGATTTCTTTCTTAACAGTCACTGAAAAATAAACTGAAAAAAATCTTGATATCAGAAAATATATAGACAAAAAATTCTGCACACAATCACTCCTGATTTAAAAACTGCATGAGTTTTCTGTATGGTCTCTTCCTGCAGCAAAATCTGTTTGGAAAACCATATAGAAGTTCGAATGCTGCAATGGTGCCCGTTTTTTGATAGTAGTGCATATTAAAAATGTCATGAAGGGCCATACATGCAGGGACAGCAATATTAATTTTAACATGTCTGGAAACAATGTTGCCCTCTGCAACAACATCTTCTACAAAATATTTTTCTGTTATTAGTGTTTAATAACTATTAAAAAATACCATAAAAATTCATTTCCCAATCTAAATTTGCAAAATTTTCAGTAATTATTTGTACAATTATGTGCTCACCATATTTCCTCAGAGTAACACCGTTGCATTAAATATAGTATAATTCTGACCGCTGCTATTGTATAACTTTTATTCTTAAATTTTATGATAATTAAAAATTTTGGTAGTTGGTATTTTACATTCTGGTTTTGGGAGCATTCTGGATTACGAATTCTATACTGTATTTTCAAAGTTGGTTCCACAAATAAAAGATTATTATAGTGTAAAATAAACCTTGCTCTTTTGGTAGCAATTTTTTTTGATTGGGGGATTTTGGGTTTATTTCACTACTCTTAAAAAGAAAAAAAAAGGAATTACGTTTATTATAAATGCTGAAGTTAGGGATAATTTTTGCTGTCAGTTTCCAAAATAATCAATATTTTGACTCTACCTGAATTTTTTTTTTTTTTTTTTTTTTTTTTCTTTTTTTAAATGTGTGTGCGTGTGAAATATGTAATTATTTCATTAAAATTTCTGTTTTTTTTTTTTTTTTTTTTTTTTTTAAATGTATGTTTAACAAACATGCAAAAGTTGATGATTCTTTTCTTTTTCCTGCCTTCATTGTATGCACTAATTAACTAATTAGTTTATTGTAAATTAACAGTTGTACATTTTTGTGTCTTTATTTCCAAAATATATTACTTTTGCATTTTATTGTGATAAATCTGTATTGTGCACAAGTCCAAACTTTTTAGTTGTTGCACTTTTGCAGTATCTAAATGTAAATATAATGGTAAATCTTCTGTTTGTAAAAATTATAACTCAAAATAAAACTCATTTTTTATGTAAATTGTTTTGTTATATATAAATGAAAAAAAATGTGTTTCAATTGCTTAGTATTTTTCTTTCTTTCTTTCTTTTTTTTTTTCGTATAAAATTTAAAAAAAAAAAACCCAAAGTGGGCAAAATTGTGGATATTTTCAAATGTTTTTATTATTATTATAAAAAAAAAAAAAAAAAAAACTGGGGCCCAACCCTGCAATCAGCCCTGTTAAATTCAGAAAATAAATAGTTTTGAACAAGTACTGATTTACTAGTTACTACTTTTGAATTAGTACTTCAACATGTAAATATATTTAATTAAAATTTATATATTTTTTATTTTTTTTCAATGTGTTTATTGCATCACTTCTGAAAAATCTATTAGACTGATTCTTGAAAGGACTCGATCCCTATGGTTTCCAGAAGATATGTTATTAGAGAAATTTATGGGTAGAATTACTCATTATTTAATGTATTTTTTAAATTTGGTTGCACATTTTAACAATTCACAACCTTTAAATTGGTACTGTTTTTTCTAAAATATTAATTTTTTTAAATTAAAATTAAATAAGTAAAAAAATTAATGAGTGTTTTTTTAGTAGTCTGCTGTAAAATGAAATATAAAAAATTTAAATAATATTTTTTAAAAAACTGTGTACCAATTTAATTGTGAATTTTCCGAATCAAAAAACTCAGATTATAAAAATTTCGATAATGATAGTTCTGGGAATCTGAAGATTAGAAACAAAAAAATTGTGAGACAGAGAGAGTAGCCTGTTGATGAACTTCTATTTTTTGTGCATAAACTCTGAAAATAAATATATAAATAGAGTGACTTCATTAAACATATTTCTTTAAAAATCTGTTCTGCAAGCTGTTTCCCGAAACTATTAATCTCTTTACAGTTCTAGGATCTAAACAGAAAGTGTTTTTATGCTACCTTAAATCCTTGTTGTTACAATACCCGGGCAGTGTTGCCAGACTATGCGACTTTTTTATTCAATAGTCACCAAAAATTTTGAAAAGTTATATTTGATATACATAAAAGACGAACCGAATTCAAGAATCGTCTATTATGTATATCAAATATCACTTCTCAAAATTATTGGTGACTATTGAATTAAAAAGTCGCAAAGTTTGGAAACAATGTATCTGGGCTCGGAGTTCCAAGTGGCATAAGTAACAATAACAACAAAAATTAATGAAGTCTATCATGTTTGAAGGGATAAAATATTGAACGTTTTTATTTCTTCATCTTAAATTAAGTCTGAGTATTCAGTAACTTACATTCTCCAAAAATTAGCTGAGGACTATAGTTTCACATCTTAAGATTTTAAGATTAAAATTATCAATCATTAATGGTACAAATAATCTACTAAACTGGAATCATCAAATATAGTAAAGAACCTAATGGTGCAACACATACAGCTTTCTACAATAGTTCTGAAATATTTCTTGAAATTGTGCTGCTTGCTATTTAACTGCCTTTTGTGTTCAAAATAATTTTTTTTTTCAAGATGTGCAAAATTCTTCGTATATGCATAAATTATTTTTTACAACTCTATCTTGGCGCAGAACTAATTGCAATCATGTATGAATTAAATAGTAGAAATAATAATTAAATAAGGGGGAAGAAACAAAGATTGCATTGTTTTAGGGTGAAATATAGTAAAATTTAGTTAAGTAAGTTGCACATTCAGAAAATTGTTTCTGTAAGGAATATTGAAACAACTTGAAGTATTTCACAAAGAACAGTATTTTTATTGCCCTATGAATAAAGATTATCACCGCAAAGAAATTTTACAAGCCAATAGGGTAAAACTTTTTGTAAATATAACAAAGCTAATAATTTCTATCTATTCAGTCTCGTGATTACAATCAAAAAATGCAAATTCTGAGAAAACAAAAAGTATTAAAATTGCTGACGAACAAAAAAAATTGCAAAGACTATTTTTGACTTTATTACTAGTCTCAATTTTAATTATTGAGCTAAAAATCCTGATGTTCTTCACAAAACATGCTGTAAAGTATTTGTGTATTTAGAATGAAATCGTAGCAATTTTAATACTTGTGTACACAAAAAAAAAAGTGTTTCACAGCATATTAAATACACGAAAAAAAAATTTTGGACTAAAAACAAATACTTTATACATTTAGTGGTCCACTGAAATTTTCATTGATTTAAAATTTGCTTATTAAGTGTTTACAAAGAAATTGTGAAGAGATGGGCTATTTACTATACCAGTATTTAAATTACCATATAAACTATAAAAAGCAATTGTGAAGCTTTAAACTATTATTATTAAAGATTTACTTTGTTTGTTTGAAGCCGTTTCTGGTATTATTTTTGACACACATATCTCGATGAAAGATAGCTTGTCAGTATATGACAGGCTGATTGCAACTGCATATTCTAGTTATGCTTTTTTATAAGCCAAATTTTCAGTTAAAACATACCATGGGTGCAATAATTTCAGAACATTTATTTAAGCTTTGGAAATTTTTTTCACTAATACTAAATTGAGCTTTAGATACTTAAAAATATAGCCATTGCAGTCTTCACTTGGGTAGAGTTCTTTTACCGATGTACCATATGTTTGTTAATTTTCCACTATTCATAGCTGCAAACTTTTTAAATTTATTTTGTAAGAGTAATTTTCTTCACATTTAATTGTAATTGCGTGCTTAAAAAAAAAAATAATAATATAGAAATAATATGTAGTAAAAAAAAAAGGGTAAATGTTAAAAACATTGCAGAATAAATTGAAAAAGTTGGCAGCTATAATTATTTTATTCCAAATAAAGGACAAGTAGTTTTTCAGAAAAGTTTTTAAAATGCTTTTTTGAGGTTGAACACCATGAAGGGAGGTGTGGGAAGGAAGAAACTTTTAAAAATTACAAAACTAATCAGGTTAAGTCTGATAACAATGCTTTTTAAAAGGCCCCCTGCAAACAAGCATGGAATCTCTTCATCATGAAATATGGGGATTTTAATAAAAATTTAGATTAATCTGGCTCAAATATTATGAGACAGGTTAGTCATATATATATATATATATATGCAGTTGAATCTTGAAAACCCGGAAATCTCTAAAATCCGGACATTTTTCCGGTTGTACTTTTTATTTTTAAAATAAGATTTTGATGTACCTTATTTCCACATTTCTTGTGGAATCCAAAAAATCTTTTTTAATGAACACTGAATACATAGTCATAATTTTACATATTTTTATACTACTTGATTGTTAATTAAAGAATTTATTTTTTGAAAATAGGTAAGTTAAAAACGGAATAATAAAAAAAAAAAAAAAAAAAAAAAAAAATCACATTACCTTTAAATTGCAAAAAATCAGCTTTAAATTGCTGAAATGTTAAAAAAAAAAAAAAAGAAAAAAAAATTACTTTGTTTTTTATAGTTTTATTTGAGTATTTTTTAATAAATAAATAGTTTATTGTCTATAACATTTTTAGTTTAATGTGTTTATATTTTAATTCTAAATTAAATCTATTGTATTTCTATTTTGTAATTTAATTCTCTAATTCGATCGTCGTTTATTTTCACTAGCGTAAAAATTGCATTTTGTATGTAATTATGTCGTAAAAATTAATTTTTAATAAATCTTTAAAATCCGGAATCACCGCGGTCCCGCCGATTCTGGATTTTCGAGGTTCAACTGTACATATATATTGGATTAATCTTCCTCTTCAAGTATTATTAGACAGCTTTGTCAAATAAAGACTAGTTTCCCGCTTCATATGTTATCAGACATGCTAGTCAGGCAAATAGTCTTGATTAACTTGCCTCTTCAAATATTCATTAAAAACTGACTCGCTTGCTTAGTCAGATACCTGGTGGCTGCTGACTAACCTTCTGAATCAAGTGTAGATTCTGACTAACTTGCCTTGTCTGATAAATGCAATTGATGACTAACTTGCCTTGTCTGGTAAAGTGGTTGATGACTAATCTTACTGGTCAGATAGTTTTGATTGTGGACTAGCCATCTTTGTTTGATAATATTAACCTTCCTAGTCTGGAGTAGTGTTTTGATGACTAGTTCAGCAAGTACACTTTTCAGTTTTGGTGACTAGTTCAGCAAGTACACTTTTCAGTTTTGGAGACTAGTTCAGCAAGTACACTTTTCAGTTTTGGTGACTAGTTCAGCAAGTACACTTTTTAGTTTTAGAGACTAGTTCAACAAGTACAGTTTTCAGATTTGGTGACTAGTTTAGCAAGTACACTTTTTAGTTTTGAAGACTAGTTCAGCAAGTACACTTTTCAGTTTTGGAGACTAGTTCAGCAAGTACACTTTTTGGCTAGTCAGCGATTTTGGTTAGTCAATTCTGTATTGTCAGTTGAGCATTTTGCCAGGTCACTGTGACCAACTTATTTTTCTGTGTGTAGGCAAAGTACGTAGAAAGTTAAATGGTGCAACAAGTAACATTTGGAAATCGTTAATAATCTATGCGAATTAAATGATTTTCCTTTCTGCGAATCACAATTATCGAAATAGAATTCCATTTTTTTATGCAGCACTAATAAACTTCATTTGGACACCATAAGGACGTTTTTAAGGAAGTATATTGTTTGTACAAACACATTTCTTCTACTAAAATTTCCGTTTTATTTTTCATTTTTTATATAAACCGATAACATAAAATTATTTGATTCAGTATTTTATACTTAATAATTATTTAGTAACTCAAACATAATTAAGAATAAGCATTACATTTTTACTATATTGTTGCGTACTTGGGGGTTCGTGAGTTGTCCGAGAATGAAAAGTGAAACTTATAAAAGTTCAGTAATTTATTTACAGAAAATTCCAGAATACAGCTCTATAAACCAAGTATCAGCGTCAATTCAACCAGTAAACACAGTTTAAACAAAGGCCGTTAATAGCAAATCCACAGTACAAACTGTATAGCAATAACACATGAAACAAAGCTTATTCAAAGAGGCTCAAAGCTCTCTCAATGGTAATGCAACATTGGCGGAAGATATTTTTTTTTTTTATAAAAAAGAAAAATTCTTTATCATTATAGCCTATAGGGCCAAATTTTTAAAAGTGTGATAGCGTCTAAACGCCTTATTCAATTGAGCTGAAAATTTATATGAATATTATAAATCACTGTTGCACTAACTCTAAGTATTTTGGTGAATCTAGCATTTATAGGTTTTTACAGGGACACAACGAAAACTTCTTTGTCATTATGATATATGGGCTCAAAGTTCAGTAGCGTTAAATAAAACATCGTGTAATATATGGAGAAAAATACTCAAACACTCTATTGTGGTTTTCTCTCTTTTGTTTGCTTAACAACTCCTCTTTCTTTACATTATCTACTAAACTGTTAATTACTCTAGATTCGGAAAGTCGAGTAGAGTCACTCCACATTTTTTTTTTTTTCGTGTAAAATACGTGTATGACTGTAATGATTGAATTTGTTTTACAAAATTATTTTAGGGAACTAAACTTATAAATAACGAATTTTAGTTGTGAAAATTTTCAGAATTAAGCTGAAAGTGGATTTTCAAAATAGCAAAATTAAACTAAAAGTTAAATATTTCAATTTCACTAAAAGATGAAACTATATATAAGTAGCAATGCTTGACATAAGGAACTTTATACTTTATTATACATCATTCTAGTGTGTGTTATAAGCATTTATATTTTTAACAAATATTGAATCCGTTATAAAATGAAAATTTCAAGCATCATTTTCTCAAAACCGATATTTACGTACAGTCAGTAACAAAAGTATCCGAACATTAGAAAAAATTCCTATGTAAAAAAAGTAGAGTTCATACTGTTTTGTTAAATAATTCCTTGTCGAATCATGTTCTCAAACTGACTAAGAACATGATTCGACAAAGATTTATTTAACAAAACAGTATTAACTCTAAAAATAAATTCAAAAACTGGCGTACAGACAATAGCAAGAAATTAAAACTTCTTCACACACCATAAATTTTAAATCAGCACTACCGGTTTCGAAAGGACGTAGCCTTTCTTCATCAGGTGCAAACACGTGCAACTGCCTTGGAGGCAAAAGCAAGACTGATGAATGTCTTGCTTTTGCCTCCAAGGTAGTTGCACGTGTTTGCACCTGATGACGAAAGGCTACGTCCTTTCGAAACCGGTAGTGCTGATTTAAAATTTATGGTGTGTGAAGAAGTTTTAATTTCTTGCTTTTATTAACTCTACTTTTTACTTTCTTCTATATTCAATAGAAGAAAGTATTGGATTCGTAAAAATTTTCGACCTCGGGTTTTTGATGAATTTACATGTTTTGAGAGCTGTAGAACACGATTTGACCATTTTTAGAAAATGTCTGTCTGTCTGTCTGTGTGTGTGTGACAAAATTTTGTGGCAACTGTATCTCAGGAACTACTGCACATAATTTGATACAAATTGGTTTGTAGTTGCACCTTGACATAAATTAGTGCCTATCAACTTTTGGCAAAAATTGTTTTACAGGTTGCGTTGCCATCCCGCTTTTTCTAAATTTTTAACATGGTGATATAGAACAAAATTTTGTATAAATGTGCATAAAGAGAATTATTTTTTAGTAATCATTATGAAGTTTACAAGAATTATTTATAATAGAGATAGTCAACTGAGAATTTTTTTTTTTTTTTTTGTATGTGTAGGAGCCTCGCCACCCCCTCCTGGGGGTGAAGTCCCCCTCGATGGGAGTAAATTTTCAAGATGGGTATCTTTCGAAAGGTCTCGTCAATACCTTTAAAACGAATGGTTCAACTATAAATCTGTGATAATTTAAATCAAAGTTATCGATTTTTTTTTACTTTTAATTTAAATTTTTTTTTTTTTTTTTTTTTTTTACGAAATTTAACTAAACTTGGTATTTAGTTCGCCCCTGACATAAACTGGTGCTGAATAGATTTGGGGATCAAACGCTCAACAGAGGGCGCTGTGATCGTATTTTTTTTAAATTTTTAGCATGGCTGTATAGGACAAAATTGCGTATAAATGTACATAATGAGAGTTATTCTTAACCTGTGATTGTAAAATTAATATGAATTATTGATAATAGTAGTAGTTAATTAGGAAAAAAAAACTGCATGTGGGGGCATCGCTTCCCCCCCCCCCCTGCGGGGAAGTGATGCCCCTCAGGGGGAGGTAAATTTTCAAGATGGGCATCTTTCGAAAGGTCTCGTTAGTACCTTTAAAACAAATGCTTGAACTATAAATCTGTGATAATTTAAAACAAAGTTATCGATTTTATTTTACTTTTAACGAAAAAAAAAAAAATTAAAAACTTTTTTTTTTTTTTTTTTTTTTTTTTTGTTACTGATTGAATTTGTATAGGAAAATATAGAAGAAAGTCTTGTGGTGGCCACAACATACTAGTTTTCATAAAGGAATTTTTGCTAGTGTTCGGATACTTTTGTTACCGACAGTAGTTGCGCTAAGTTTAAAATGCTTCATGCGTCTTCTTTTACGTCGCTTCGACATAGAACTTCATTTAATGAATTTTTATATATCTTTGCACAACAGTTATTTGAAATCTGTACTTACTTTTTGCTTTTTAAGCTGTAAAACCCTAAAAAAGGAAGATTTTTTTTAGAAAACATTTATTCTTATTAAAAATAATAAGAAGAATAAGAATAAAAATAAGAATAATACTTTTTTGCTTTAAAGCTTATTTAAAATAACTTGTAACAATTTTACTAGAATATACTCGTAATACAGCTCATTGAATCACATTTTTCAATTAAATAGTCAATCTTTCTTAAAATTTGCGTAATTGTATACTTTTACGGATATGATTAACAGAGTAACGAGTTTATATTGTACATTTATATACTGAATCCACTCTAATTACTAAATATAAGAACAATAATTTTTACATGAATAAACCAAGTAAAAAATTAGCTATTTAAAAAAACTTTTAAAACCCATATTCTTAATGTATCGTTTCACATAAATCTTTTCAAATTTGTGATTTTGCAAATTTTATTGTATTAAGGTGAAAGGATAATAAAAAAGGAAGAAAAATTAAACTTTTTATTTTCCTAAATTGATTCTTTCTAGGCGGTAAGGCTATCGAATATTCGATACACGCTTGCTTCAGCTTTTCAAATAAAATCTATGTATAGTAATTTCTGGATCAATTCTTTATTATTGTTCTTCCGGAAAGAAAGAAGGCAACTTCCTCAGTTGTTTCATTTCTACTATGACATCTTCATTGCAAGGTTTACTGCCCAACAGTTTAGCAGTATTAAGGGATTCAATTCTAAGGCCGTCAAGTGATCTAAATCTAAATCTGTCTGAAAACTGCAGAAAATCAAAAATCACAGAATTTAATCCCATATGAAATCACGTGATAATTTTAGCACCAAAGAATATTGTATTATTTATTTTCCTAGACATTTGCCTGGGATGATGAGAAATTAATTGTTGCCATCAGAAATATTAGTTTAGAAAGCTAAATAATAATAATAAAAATAAAAAATATAAATATAAATATAAATAAATAAATAAATAAAAATAAAAAATTCTGATTATCGCATCGATTAGTGAATTGTACTCATGGTTCAGAAAAATTGCCCCTATCTACACTGACAAAAAAATTCAGCAACTGACATCTAGAATCTAAATTGGGGCTCTAGAAAAATAGTTCCATGTCCTCTTTATAAATTCTAGTCCCTTTTAAAAGCTAGAGACCCTATTAGAATTCTAGAGCGTTTGTCTATATTATCGAAGTTAAACCTATTTAAAAATATCATTAAATATATGCGAGCACAACAGGCGGGTTTCGGCAAATATAATCTTGGTTTATGACCCAATTCTAGATAATCAAGCGAGAATTTCTCGCCATACAAAAGATCAGAATATTGTTTTACTATCTGGAAATGTGTAGACTAGAAATTCACGATCGTTTCATCTGTTCAGCTTATTGGCATGCCTTATACGCGTAACTCAGAAATCTATATTTCTATTTAAGGAACTTAGAAAATGTCCACTTATTCATTCTAGATTAAGGCAGTATATTTTTTTATCGGTGTAATGGTACCGATTCTGAAATAATCGGACCGTTACTTCTTTGTTATCAGGCCCTTTTAAAGGTCTTGCGGGTGCTATCGCTATTAAACGAAATTTCAAACAACAAATTCACAAACCTACCGTTACAGATGAGAGCGAGTGCATAAGAATTCGGGGAAAAAATAACAAATAAACAAAATTGTTACCGAATGAAAAATAAATATATCTGAAATAATACTGTAAAATTATCATTTTTAATATTCTGCATATGCAATTACCTCTCATTCTAATTTTAAATACAATTTAACTACACATAAAATAAGAGTATGTATAGGAATATTATATTTTTTATTGGATAATTACTTTTGCCACATATTCCATTCATCCATCCAAAGATTCACCTTCTCGGAACTTTGTACTTATTTATTTTTTATTTTCGGAAGCCTCTCCAAAGTTCTCGATATACCTAAGTTTTTGGCAATCTGCTTGCCGTTTTAAGATACAGGGTGTTCTTTAAAACGCAAGCTTAAGAGTATTTACCCTGTATTTTTTTTTTTTTTACATTCGCTTAGCTTTTATAACACTCCATGAAATCATTCTAAAACTAAGATATATATGATTAATTTTTTATAAGATAATTGAGCTTATTAAAGGATAAACAATATACAATAACCATAAATGCAATTATATATATATATATAAATATATATATATATATATATATATATATAAACTCTTATACACGAAAATGGGCACTTTAAAAAATTATGTTTAGCAGAAATTGAAGAATACTACAAAAACATTTTGCATAATAAAGGAAAATTTTTTGTTTGCTATTGCTTTCGGCTGATGAAAAAATAAAATTTTGACTCAATATTGTATTTTTCAGATGTAAAGAAAAATTGTTGATTTAAATGTCCCTCATTTAAAAAATTAGTTTCATAAAAATTATCCATTCTTAGATTGAAATTATTATTCCTTTGAATTTCGAAAATGAATTTTAATAATGCTTCTTTTTCCTATAAAGTATCAATTAAGTTAAGTATTTCATATACATAATTATCTTTTGCGAAAAATTGGTGCAACGGGAAATAGTAATGTTTAGATAAAAATTTTTGTTACTATGTCAACCAGTACATATGCAACACGTTTTAAAAGAAAATTTATTTCGAAAATAAGAACAAAGTATATCAAAAGCAAATTTGTATATCAAAAAATATCAAAAGCAAGTTTGTATGAACTGGATGCTAAATAAGCATACGCAATGAAGAGAAAAATCTGTACGGTTGACTACACCAAATTAACTTTTAAAGAAGTACTTAAAAAATTTCTTAAAATAAGAAAATTCTCATGGTTTGACAGATATATTTGTTTACTTACTATCTTTGGTATTGATGTTTGTCAATCAAATAACATTTTACGAATTAAACCTTCTAAAGCGTTTTCTAAAATTTTCATCAAAATCGTGTGGACAATTTCATTATACTTTCAAATAGTAAGAACATTTAACGATTTTGATGACGTATCGAGAAGAAAAATTTCATTGGGATCGTTAACGATGTTTTTGAGTGCTTATCTGACATGGTACTATACTTTTCACTTCCAGTTGAAAATTCGTAAAGCAATAGCCGATTTAAAACACGTTGCAAAAACAATTAATGTTGCACCTCCCGAAAAATTTGTAAGACGTTGCTTAATATTTTTGGGATTTCTGTGTATTCTTCAATTATTTGTATTATTCTCTGACAAAATAAAATTAGCGAAAGTATCCGGACACTTATTTTTCGGAAAAGTAGATACTTATAATATTGACTGGCGTTTTGCAGGAATATTAATATATTCTGTTAAGTTAATAAGACTGTACGCTGTTTTTCTTTTCCCGTATTACTTTTTGTTATTTTTAATTATTCTGTTTCACCTCATTGCATCAATTCTGAAGAAGTACACTTACATTAAACAGAATGCCATAAAAAGAGGTAGTATAACATTGGAAATGTGTAATATAAACTTTTTACAGTATAATGGAATATTATCATTGTTTAACACTTTAAATGAAATTTTAACTATTCCAATCTTTTTAATGTGTATCTTCAATGCAACTGGTATATTTCTTGGAACTACAATGATTTTAAGTACGACTATTCCTCCAAAAGTCATTTTTGTAGCAATAAGTAGTTTTTTATCATTTACAGCAATTGTTTTCTTTGCTTCCGCTGTTAATGAAGCTGATAAAATAGCTAAACAAATCAACATCGACATGTTGTGTTTATTAGGTCCTGAAGAAAGAAAAGTTTCTCCCATAAGCATTGAAATTTTATCGCAAAAATTCCATGAAGCCCCATTCGCATTCTCTGGTTGTGGGTTCTTTCACCTTACAAGAGGTTTTTACTTGAGTGCTATTGGATGTTTACTCACATATTCACTGCTCATACTAAGCACAGGATAGCAAGGAAATAAAAAAGTTTATAATGTTATAATAAGTTTAGAAATATTTTATTACTCTGTTATTTATGAAAATGAATATATTATGTATCTGTGCATTTTTTCTATCTCGTGTACAGTCCAGTAACATTAATGTGACTACTTGTTAAAGGCCAGAATACCGCCTTTCTCAACAGAAACCGCTGCCAGACTTGTAAGTTGAGGGTCGGTGAATTTTTGAAAGGTACTCATAGGGATGCGGAGCCATGCCAATTCCAGAGTACTGGGCAGCTGCGCGAGGTTCCATAGCACGAACAACCGACTGATGCAGTCTCACAGATTTTTAATTGAGTTTTTGTCTGGGGTATTCGGTGACCAAGAATGTATGCTAAAGTAAACTCATCCTTGTGCTCTTCAAACCACGCGCGTGCACTGCGAGCTGTATAACACTTCACGTTGTCTATCTGGTAAATGGCAGCATGCTGAAGAAAAAAAATCTACTTGTATAGGTGGACATTTTCTGCAAAGACTAGTGTGTTGATAGACCATATATCTGACAGAATGATTAGTGGACTCAGATAAAGCAGCACCTCAGCAAACACATAACTATGATATTGATAAAAACAATATTTTTCGTCTTATAACACAGGTATCCCTTCGATGCCAGTAACTCGTAATGTTTTCGTTAACAAAAGTGTCCGAAATAACGGTACCTTTAGAGATACGCAAATGGGGTGTCGATATGGTACCAGAAATCTGACACAAAAACGAACTTCGCCGGTACATCTGACGCACATTCGATAGAAATATGGACGAATCCCGATACTACTGTCACGAAAAAGGTATAAAAAGGACACGAGTTTGTTTTTATTGGTGTCTGACGGTTATAATTTTGTGTATTATTTTAGATGCATATATGATAATTATCGAAACTGTGTCATTTGCCGATATTTATACGTACTTCGGAGGTTCTAGGCCTTGGTTCTAAATTGGGGAAAAGTTTTGGCCTTTGTATCTCTTGATAATTGATCGTATAAAATTTAGTATGATTTTGCACTGCTACAAGTAAAATATTTCTTCGCATACAAGTACGTTTATTTATAAATGTTTAACAGTATCTGGTATGTAGCTTATTTTCTATTATTATTTAAAGAAACTAAATTATTTGTACTTTATTTTACCCTAACTGTAAGATTTAACCCTTTAAAATACCTTCACTAAGAGAAAAGGTCATCTAAATCCCATGTTAATCTATGGGGAAATAATTTCCATTTTCTTACTTGTTACATAATACAAAAAATTTAAAATTCGTTTAACATTCATAAAATTCACAAACGTGAAATTACGCGTGATTTTACAAAAATTGGTTCTTTAAACATATTTTAAAGTTGTAAAATAGGCAATTCAAGTGCAATTTTATATTTTGCAAATTAAAAACGACTATGTTGTGGCCACCAAAACCCTCTCTTCTATATAATTTACACAAGTTGATGCAGTAGAAATTATTAAATTATTTATGAAAATTGTTTTCCATGATAAATGTAGATTTTTTTTTTTTTTTTTTTTTTTTTTTTTTTTTATCTGACAGAATTATAACACTATCCGAAAAAAAATGGCAATTTTGGGCCATTACTTTTTTTTTTTTTTTTTAATCGATAACTTTGTTTTAAATTATCACAGATCTATGGATAAACCATTAGTTTTTAAAGTATTAACGAGACCTTTCGAGAGATAACCATATTGAAAATGTACCCCCAGGGGCACTTTCCACAGGGGAAGAAGTGACGCTCCCACATGCACAAACTTTTTCTCAGTTTAGTACTACTATTATCAATAATTCATATTAATTTTACAATCACACGTTAAAAATGACTCTCATAATACATTTATACGAAATTTTGTCCTATTCAGACATGTTAAAAGTATGATAACAATAATAATAATAAAAAAAAAAACTGGATGACAAAATGACAAGAAATTAAAGTACAATCGTTTTAGTCACATTAATGAGTGTGTCATAATTTGACCCATTTAAGGAGTCACATTGCAGTCACCTTGGTGACTGTCATTTAAGGGTCACAATGGGACGCATTAAAGGAGTCACATTTTTGTCACCGTGGTGACTGTCATCAAAGAGTCACTATGTGACGCATTAAAGGAGTTACATTTTAGTCACCGTGTGGACATATCTAAGAGTCAAAATGTGACCCATTTAAGGAGTCACATAGCAGTCACCTTGGTGACTGTCATTTAAGGGTCACAACGTGACGCATTAAATGAGTCACATTTTAGTTACCGTGGGGACATATCTAAGAGTCACAATGTGACCCATTTAAGGAGTCACATTGCAGTCACCTTGGTGACTATCATTTAAGAGTTACAATATTACTAATTAATGGAGTCCCTCTCCGGTCACCGTTGTGACTGTGACACTTGTGACCATCTGTGACGTCAGTGTGAAGTCACATCGACTGGCTGTGTTATTAGGGACGACACCTATTGAGCAATTGATCCCCAACTAAACAATAAATTTGGTTAAATTTCGTTCATTGGTTCGTGAGATACAGCGTCCACAAAATTTGTGACACACACAGACTTTTTCTAAAAGCAGTCAAATCGTGTTCAGGACATCCCAAAACGTGGAAATCTATCCAAAACTGGAGCTCGAAAAATTTCACGAATCCAATACTTTATACATATAGAAGAAAGTAATAAATGAGGAATTTAAAAATATCAGTTTTTGAAATAACGGTCATGAATTTTCTTAATGTGAAAACCAAATTTAAAAATTTGTATTATGTAATGAGTAATAATAATTGGGGATTATTTTCTCATTAGTTAACATGGGATTTTGATGACTTTGAGAACACCTGGTAGAGAGTGTAATGTTTACAACTTATTTTCTCTCAGAAATTGCTGAACAAATTTCAAATATAATTTTTAGACACATAACTGACCATATGCAAGTTGAAAATAATAATAATAATAATTTTTGATAGATTTTTGGTCTGAAACATCCGTATCTTAACCAGGTTGAATTCAAATAATTTTCATTAATAAACAATATTGTAAGTAAACACTGTAAACTGCAAAAAAAAAAAAAAAAAAAAAAAAAAAAAAAAAAAAACTCACAACAGTAGCTTTGGATCAAAATAAAAGCAAATTATCCTTCATCAGGAGAAAAAACTTAAGCATGAATGCACTATAAAAGCAGCAAGGTGCACTCCCCCCTAATTAAAAAAATTCAGGTGACTACCAGAAATGTTTACATTGAAACATTTGCTAAACTTCCAAATAGAGTTGCTATCTAACATACACAGAAAAGACAAATGCATTGACTTAAAGGGAAAAAAAATGTGTGATTAGACAAGAAATTTAAATACTTGGTTTCAGTATGAAACTAATAATTTATAAAAAGTTAAAGAATAAAACATTGGTATAATTATTAATTTTCCCTCCATTTTTTTCATAAATTTTAAAATTTGAATACAATTTGGACTGAATAATTATATACATAAATTTATTCTGTTATGGAAATTCAACCTAGTTTTAGGATGTATTCAGTATTCTATATTTTACACTATACTTTTCTGGAATTATAAAAGAAAGACTGAATGAATTATATTGTCCTCTGCAATTAATAAAGGTTTTGAAAATTCTCAAAATTAAATTTGTAAGTCATAAGAATTCTGATGAAAAATTTTTAATATTCTTGACAACACACTTTAAATTTCAGTTTATAGCAAACCTGCAGAGGTTGGTATTCCTTTCCCGGAATAATTCAGACTAGATATATTCTGGATAAACACTGTGAAGTTATAGATACATACATCTAAAATATAGGCACAAAATGGGTTGCCTCTAAAATTATCTTTTTTATATAAGTAAAACTTCACAGAAATGATCTAATGAACCACACGCAATAGAAAGAATTCATGGCGAAGAAGTGCAATGTTTGATCTATGTGTGGCAGGTATTGAGATAAGTCACGGCAAGGTCATTTTCCTTTTAAATTTATTTAAACTAAAGACTGTTAAAAAAAAAAAAAAAAAAAAAAAAAAAAAAAACTAGAAAAAAAAATAAATATAGTTCTTTATAGTTTAAACTTTTTAATATTATTTTTAACTATAGCTTTCATGTATAACTGAATGCTTTAGAATAAATTTTAATACACATTTAACATAACTATAACTGGCCAATCGATCAGTTTTTAAATACTTGCTAATCATATTGTTTAAAATTAAGGATATAAAAATTCATAAAGTGCTAATTTTGTGCATTTCTAGTCGTTGTAGCGTTAAAAGAGCCTTATTTTCCCTTAAAAACGCATTAAAAAGCCCCAATAAGGCAGGTAATGGATTTGGCGCCAATTTTGGCGACTTTTTCCCACATTGGCGATTTTTTGGCGACCTTGGCGAGAAAATCCTTATTAGGAATATACCAAATATGGAAGCTCTAATCTCATTGGCTGATGAGATACGGAAATTTCCGGAACTTTCCACACTTTTCTACAGGAGTGGATCGAGACAGCACATTTCCTCCTTTGAAATAGACATCTACATTTTTAATTCTTGCCTCTATTTTAATTTTTTCAACCATAATATAAAACTTGGGGGGGGGGGGGGACTCATGTAAAGTTGTGCCTGGGGGGACTCATGTCAAAGTTGTGCCTTGGGGGGGGACTCATGTCAAGGTTGTGCCTTAGGGGAACTCATGTCAAAGTTGTGCCTTGGGGAGACATGTCAAAGATGGGTCTGGGGGGGACTCATGTCAAAGTTGTGCCTTGGGGGGACTCATGTCATAATTGTGCCTTGGGGGGGGGACTCATGTCAATGTCATTTTGAAAAGATTTTGATGAAATTCTGGCAAAAGCAGAATTTAATTTAGGACGGAGGACTATGAGTTTTTTTTTTCTTCCTAATTATAACATCGCTTTCAAATTATTCAATTATATTTTCGATAAATTTTAGATTTCGATAAATGTCCAACTATCGAAAAATGATTTCGACAATTTTGCAACTATCGAAAACGACAACGCAAAATTCGCTGTCTGAGACTAATAGGCCCTCAGTCCTAAAAATTAAAAAAAAAAAAATCTTGCCAAGAATCTATGTCAGTACCTCCAACACACGAGTCAATCCACTCTACCATTGCGCTATGCTTTCTTGCTATTGTGTGTGTTTCATTGGTTTTCATAGAAACAGCCAAAAGTGTTATAGGATTATATCTTGACAACTGGGGTGTTGTTGCACAAATTTTCTCTGTATTCTACGTTTTTGACCATAACAGTCTACCTTATGCTTCCACATACCACATTTTTACTTTATCTTACCCATAGGGTCGAGAAAGTATTGTTTTAGGGTCAAATTGTTGAACGCGAGTTTTTGTTATATTTACATGTTCTGAGGTCCGCTGAATACGAAAATCATGTTTTTAGCGAATGGTCTGTGTGTTTGTCTGTCTGTCTGTCTGTTATCAGCATATCTCAAGAACAGATAGTAGCAGAAATTCCAAACTCGGTATTCTAAATGCTACACTAACATGAAGCACTTCGTTGAGATGAAGCAAATGGTTTGTGTACAGGGACATTCAAAAGTATTCAAATACATTACAACTATGGGGGAAATTGCAGGTAAGTAGAGTTTAACATCTATAGACTGCACTAAACCAGATTAAAAGAATATATATATTTTGTAATAGAGATAGTCAACTGGGAAAAAAAAATGTGCATGTAGGAACCTCGCCTTCCCCCCTGGGGGTGAATTCCCCCCTTCGAGGGGAGTAAATTATCATGATGGGTATCTTTCAAAAGAGCTCGCCAATATCTTTAAAACGTATGGTATAACCAGCGATTTGCAATAATTTAAAACAAAGTTATCGATTTTTTTTTCTTTTTTTTTTTACTTTTAACCAAAAAAAAAAGTCGTATTTTTTTTTCTAAATATTGCGAATAAAATGGACTTTTTTTTTTTTTTTTTGGATATTTAGTGTTATACTACTTCTCTAATATGGAAATCGTCTGCATTATCATAAAAGATAATTTTTTTTAAATAATAATTTTAATAAATTATTTTTTAAAAACAGAATTATTTTTTAATAACCGAATTAAACTCTATATAAATGTAGGTAATGAAACGGGGGATCGCACACAGAACTAATTGTCATATAAAACTCTTCCGAAGCCTAATTGAATTGTTTAAAATAGGTTTACATAACATGGTTATCTTACCTCTTAATCTACGACCTGTATTTATAGTATTAAATTTCAGGGTAAGAGTAAATGGTATGAGTGACACACCAGATTATTTAGTTTGTTAAAGGCTTTAATTGGATCATTCGTAATGAAGTTTTTGACATTTTTCTTAAAATTTCGTCACTCAAGTGGTCAAGAAATTCTGCTCTGGTGGATGAAAATTACTGGAATCGACTCCAGTCTGTGTTCAACGACTTTCCTGTTCAATGTTTTTTATTGTTTTCTTTGAAAGTCAAGTAAATACAACCTAAGACCACTTTGAAAGACCCTTATACAATTTAGACATAGAATCGTTGTGTAATAAGATTTCATACCTATGTTAGATCAGTTGCCAAGACATTGTATGAAGCATAACACTATCGCAGCCCTAAGCTTGCTATAAGACACAGGTGCTGGATCAAGTCACTGCGTGCCACTCACGTGCTTTTGTAATGTATAAGAAATTTTGTGTGTATTTCTGTAAAAAAAAAAAAAAAAAAAAAAAAAGTGCTCTAAACGTAAGAGCTCCAAACAGTTTATGGAATCATGACATATAATATACTTACCGAATGTGAACTCCATCGACTGCTGTATTCAGAATACATTATGCCCTTAAATTATGTAAAACTCTTTATATTTGTAAAGCAAAAAGAACTCTACAAAATTAGATCATGATAAATAAACAGTTAAAGAGCACAGAATTTCAAAAATTTATTTTTTACAGAATTATTTTAATAGCAAATTCTTTTTTAAATCACTAAACAAATGTATTCACACAATTCTATCAATCAATAAATGGTTGAATAAAAATATTTTTCCAGAAAGTTCTTCTTTACAATAGGCTGATTGTCAATAGCATTTAGTCTATATTTTTAGGTGAAAAAGAAACGCTAGAAGAATATTAATAAAAATAAACAATTATTACATTTACGTGAAATTACAAAAATTAAATTTATTAAAAATTTAACGAATTAAAATATCCGTAACATCAACACGTGGTTGCCAACTTTTCTAAATTTTAAATCAGATTTAACACCACTATTTTTAAAACAGAATATTAATTTTATGTGTATTTTTGAAGAACAAATAAACTTAAGACTTATAAAAATTGTCTAGTGTGAAGTCTCCCTTGAAAAACTTGGCACCAGTATCAATGTATCGCTACATCGTGGTAAAAGACTGATGATACACCACGATTTAAGAATTCCATCATCGCCCAGTCCTAGTGTAAGCGTGACAATCAAATATGAATTCTATCAATTGCAACAGGTTTTGAAATTAACAGTCGTTAGTCATATTTTGCACTTAGAAATTTAAATATGAAGAGGTTAATCCAGAATTAATTTTGTGCCGCAATGAGGCACTTTCACAAAGTCAATTTTTGGCAAAGAGGCACTTTCACAAAATCAACATTCAACAAAGAGGCACCTTCACAAAGTCAATTCTGAGCAATATAGTTTCACACTAAAATTTCGATAAGTTTCATTGCATCAAACACATAATAATGCCCTTTTTTGTATATTTACTGTTGATAATGGTAAATATCTAAGTAATAAACACCTTCTTACTTTGTACAAAAGAAATTACTCGCCCCACATATATATTTATTTTACAACTGTTCTATTTTATTTTTAAAATCTATTTTAAAAATAAACTGTTTTGGCAGGGAATGGTGGATATTAAATCTTGACTTTTGATCTAATCATGGAATATAATCCAAATTTTGTTATCTAATTCAAATCATATTCATAAGCATTCATTTCAATTGTAAACACTCCACACCACTTCATTTTATTTTTATTTTTTTATTAAAATTATATATATATAAGTAATTCTCTGAAAAGTGGCCATTTCATGTCTCAGTAGTCTTGAGGACATATTTTTAAAAGCACAAAAACAAAAAGCTGTCCAAACTATCAATATTAACTGGTTTTACACATAAATTGTTGTTCTTTGGTTATTGGAATTCAAATATAATTTTTAAATATTTTTTTAAATGCAAAATATCATTCCCTCACTCTGTCCCCATTCCCACATGTAAGTAAATAAAATGGGTTCTATGGCATTAAAGCATGTATATATAATTATTTGAATTGAAAACTTATTGAACATACTTTAATAAATATTTATCCATTATACTATATTTAAATATTATGCAATGAAAGAAATTAGAACACGTCTTATTGTTGTCCCTAGTAATAGATATCATTCCCTCATATACTATAATGACACCCCTACTTACTGTATTAATGGCAGCACATACTTTATATAAGTCAAACTTAATTTATATAGCAACAAAGTAAAGAATCCCTTTTGTGTTGTGTTGGAAATATTTTACAATGAGTAGCATATGGCTCTCAAACGTTAGATTGAAATACAGTATTTTTATTATATGTCATTCCCTCACTCATTATAAAGTTAACTAAAAGAAATCAAATTTGCATTTTTATGGTGTTATATTAATAAAACTATGTTTTAATAAATATTTAGTGTCTGAAAATAGAACTAAACTTAATAATATTTTTATAAAGTAGTTTCTAGAAGAAATTGGTCATTCCCTCACAATCATTCCCTCATTTTTCTAATTAATAAAAATAATTACTGGTTCAAAAATTATTAGATACAGCTTAGTTTATATTATTTTTTATTAACTGTAACATATGTGTACATGCACAAAAATTTAAAGAAAAAAAAAAATTGGAGCTTTTTTTAAAAAGCCCACTTTTTAGAGAATGACCCATATATATATATATACAATTTTCATTGAATTTAGTACAATTTAAAATATTGATAAATTAACACATTTTGATGTAAATACAGGGTGACAAGAAATAACTTGGACGAAGTTTTAAACTAAGTATCTGTAACTACCACTACCGAAAACTCAGTTTTGGAAGATGTTATCTTACCTTGGTCGCAAAAAGTTCTTTGAAAACAAAATATGGACCTTCGAACAGGATTCCGCACTTGCACACAGAGCTAAAGGCACACAAGTTTGGTGCAAGACAAATTTTCCTGACTTCATTGGAGCTCAAGAATGGCCACCGTATTTCCCAGATTTGAACCTAATGGATTATTCTGTTTGGTCCGACTGGGAGACAAGGGTGTGTGCTAAATCTCATAAAACTTTGTCATTCCTAAAGGAATTCTTATGTAAGGAATGGGATAAAATGGTAAGTGCGTTGCGGCCCATAGCCGAAAATTTTGGGACACATTTAAAGCTCTGTATTAAGACGGAAGGTTACCACTTTAAAAATTTGTAAATATAATCGAAAAAATAATGTATTCATATTTATTGAAGTTTGGTCATAATATTTTCATTAGCATTAAAGTTATAATGTATCATGTGTGTCAGAGTTATTTCTTGTCACCCTGTATATACTAAGTGATCAAAATTTAAAAGAAAATGTACTTTTTGACATCATTCATAAAATTTCCATTGATCACAACCACATTTTGAAAACAGAATTCTAAGCATCTGACATTAGTTTCTGAGATTTGAAAATAATAATAATAATAAATAATAAATAATAATTATTATTATTATTAATAGTATACTTTGATCAATAGAGAGAAATTACACTCAACGTATTTGGATGGATGGATGGATGGTTGGGTTTTACGTCGCACTAGTGCTGTCAGATGGGCAATCTCAACGTATTTTTTTTTCGCCTATGGGTATATCTTATATTGGTAAAATATCGACATTATTCTTACGCTGTTAAAAAAGAAATACGTATATCCTGAGATATTACTGATATTAATCACGCTCTTCTTCTATCACGTGCATTTTTCCGACTTGTTCACTATTGTAATTGCAGATTCTGTTGTTCTGTGCTCTTTAGCTAGTTTGCGAACCAGTTCAGGTTTACCTTTCAACAATCTGGTGTTTTCGGAAACCATATTTATTAGCTAAAAATTGTGTGTTAGTAATAGAACTTCGAAGAGAAATATTTTTACCTGCAGAAATTCCCTAAAAACTGCAAGATTTTTATTATTTAATTATTAAAAGGAATGACGAATAATTATCAATGGGGTCATGGGAGTATAATGATCACTGTCACCGTTCCGTAAAAAGTTTTTCGTGCACTTTTTTGTATGGGCGAAAATGTGAAATATATTAACTTTTATTCAAATTACTTGCGAAGCAGCGACACTCCCCTTGCTATCGAAAGCACGATGTAATATATTTTATTCATAAATTAAAACCACGCAGAAAACTATGTGTATAAAATAATGAAACAATTCAGACTGAAATTTATAACTAGGAGAGGATTTTTTTTATAAAACCTTTTTATAAAACCATAACTTAATGTTAAACAGATACAGAAAAAAAATGCCTCCAATGTTAGAAACACAATATGAAATGAAATAAATAAATAATAATAATAAAATCCACGCTCTACAGTTACAAAAGAGATAAGCATATCGTCATCATTCATCATTCATTCGAGTATAGATAGCCCAGTTTTGTTCTCTTTGGCGAGAAATGATAAATTTCGCAAAAGCAATTAAGTTAAACAATTTAGTTCAACTTGAGAAAGCGTTTTTGGCTATCTTGGAACAATATTTACTACGAAATTTTATCGCTAATCTCGTCAAGCCACCAAGTTAGTAACCAGAGTAGATTTTTGGTCTTGACATCGAATTTTGCAAGTTGGTGGCCGAATTTGGTAAACATTTGTAGTTTAGGTTTAAAAAAGTTATAAAGCTCTAACTTCAATAAGAACACAGTTCTGGAGTTTTCCGTAAAAGTTCATTGGTTCATAGCGCTGAACTAAATCCTTCGAAAATTTTATAAATGATTCACAAGAACTATTAAAAAGAAGAAGAAGAGTGATTGTTGATGATTGTAGACTAGAATTTGCGTATATCTTTATGTACTACTTTCTATACGTAGTAAAAGTAGAAACAGGTGAAAGCTTTTTCATTTCCACGAAGGTGGGCATGGACCTAAACTCAAATTAGGCTTTCAAATGTGGCGAAAAGTGGTAGTACGGGATTAAAAACTTTCGAAACTCTAACTTCAATAGGAGTCTAAGTCTAGAAATTTTGTCAAGATGCATTGGTTTCTCACGCAGAACTACCTTGAAAAAAGACAATAAACTACAGACAATACTCTCGGTGAATTCAAATTTCCATTCAGACGTCAAAATATTCGATTGTTCCATATTTAGCGAAATTTATGCTTTTAAGCGCATTTAATAATGTTTATTGATTTCTGTAGTAAAAAATTTCATTGGATTGTTTCAAGAATATTAATTGATGTTTGATTTTTGAAGGGCGAAAGAGAGATTACTTGAACTGTTTACTGAATAAAGTGCATTTGTCGATATACGCTAAAATGTCGACAACTTTCATAACAACAACATCACGGGCTTTATCTACGAGCTGAATAGTTTTTAAATAAAGTGCATTCGTCGAGAAGAACCATTTTATTCCTTTAAGAATTATTTTCTATGCATAAAAATAACGAGAATTTTTATTACAATAACAATACGAGATCTATCTACGGGCTGAATACTCATTAAATAAAATGCATTCGTCGAGTAGATCCAGCTTATGTCATTAAGCATAACTTTTTACACGCAAAATGCCTTCAATATTCAAAACAATATCATTACTGGCTCTATTATTACTGGCTTTTTTTTTATTCTCTATGATGGCAGGTCATATATATTGCCCAAAACCTTTGTATTTTTGGTCATTATGAATATGATTTTTCTAAATATCTCCAAAATGGAAAATCACAGAAAGTCCAAAAATGGAGGTGCACAACTAGATGTTATAAAAAACCTATATACACAAATTTGCAATGTTCAACGTCCAACCGTTTTGATTAAAATCCATTCTACTGAAATCAACTGATGAAAATGATTTCTTTAAGTTTTCCAAGATTGAAAAATTCCTTCAATTCCTGTTAACGATCTTGCTGATTCTTATGTAAAATGACATCCTGAATCCAAAAATGCCCCCATTTCTCCCATTCACCCAGCATTTTCTCGGGACGCCAGCCCTCCCCAATTTTTATCACTGTTCGGTAATTTTATTGACATGAATTTGATGTTAGAAAATGGAAAAGAATTATTTTAACACTTAAAAGCTAAGAAAAACAACTACTGTATAATAAATAATAATAATAATCGATTAATAAAATAATGTGATATAAAATTTCAGTGGCAAAGTCCCCCCCATCCTAAATTTCCCCCTTGATACATTTTTTTATATTTTCTAATTTTCCAAATCTGTAGCCCCTCAGAAGACATTTAACAGTTAATATAATCCTTTTGCCCCCTACATATCAAATTTATAGTAAAATTACAGTAATGTGATAAAAATAGGTGAGCGCCCCTATAAAACGGTGGGTAATAGGGCAAAATGGCATCATATTCGGATTCAGGAGGTCATGTGGCATGGGAATTTGCAAAACTGGCGATGGATCCTATTTTTCTGCAGAACAGTGTAATTACTTTCATTTATACATGTTAAAGAAAAAGCGTTGTTCTTTATTAAAATTTTCTCAGCTTCATTTTTGTTATAACCAAGCGGTTTTAGGTGCACTTCTTTTTTAGAGGACTCATAGGAATTTCAAAGATAGCATTTTGAAGATCACAAAGGGTTTGTTAAGCGGACATCGCCCCACTGAAGATTATATGTAAAAACTAACATTTAATTTTAATATTTATAAATTGAACTGTATTAGTTTTGTTCAGCAGAATATACATTCTAGCAACAATTGCTATAATTTTTGATGCAAGCATAACTGATTAAAAATCATTTAATGGGCTCCTCCCACCTGACGTCAGAGGTCACATGGCATGTGAAAACAAAGTGCAGACGAAGTCTTCTATATCTATAGCGATTACTGAAATAATGTATTTTCTATTCTTATTTTTGATCATGGTATTTAATCTGCTTTATTTGTTTTTATACAACATCATTTTTAATCCATTTTATATGATTATTCGTCATTTTTCGTTTGCTGTATTCATTTAAAATCATCATTTAGTTTATATTTGTTATTGATGTTCATTGAGAACATGTTAAATTATATGATTTTTGGTACTTAAATCACAGACAGTGCAACGTTGTACGGTGTAAAGCCATTTAGATCAGTAACTAAGTTAATTAACTTGTTGTAACACCTTTATGCAATTAAATTTAATTGAAAACATTTTAAAATTTCAAATTGTAATCCATAAACATTCTACAAGAACAAACTATTATTTATTGCTAGATCATTTAATATAACAGTTACACTACAACAAACAAAAATTGTTCAGGCGAAAATAAATAAACATATAAAGTGTTTTTTTTTTTAAATTATTAAACTTACAAATGCAATTATTCTGCTGTTTACAAATCCACAATATTCCTTTTATTTTATTTTATTTTAAATATTAATACTTTTGTTCTTAAGAACAGTATTTAACTTAATTCGATTCTCGGATTTAGAATTTACGTTATTCACGTATGACGTGATTGGGCAGACGACGCTGGGAAGATCCCATGGGTTTTCTCTGCTTGCATTCTTCATGAAATCATGATTAGCAAAATGTTAAAACTTTTACATGTATATAAGAGAACACTTAGTATTTGATTATTGTTATGGATGATTAACAGAAAGTACTTAAAGGAATTAGGGAGGGATTATGACATTTCCTAATTAAGTTTTGGGAGGAAAAATTAAAAAGTGCGTATCTATATGTGAAAGTTTTCACTAAAACGCGATTTTTTTTTTCTTTTAGATATATTGAAAAATCCATCTTCAATTCTTTTAAGTAGGCTCTATTAAACATCCCCAAAAATATTTTTCATTTCGAAGATCTTAAATTCATGAAAACATCGAACTGACGAAATGCAATTTAAAAATTTCAAATCTGTAAATAATGTATTAAAAAATTATAAGAATTATTGCATGAATATGTATTTTACTGAACAAAAACAATACAGTTTAATCAGCGAACCGTTCAAAGACAACTAGTTTTTAACAAAAAATTTAGTTATCGTATTATCTCCTTATATTATTAAAATCTGTGCGCATCTGTCTGTCTGTCTGTCTGTCTGTGAGAAATGCTTTGTGACCGCTAAAGCTCCGGCGCTAATGGTCGCAGCGCCTCGAAACTGGTGTCGACAGATGCAGAATTTCTTCATCTCGACATCGCGATAATTCGCTAAGCGATGCGACCCTAATTAACGGAGATATTAATTAAAACGTCGACTCTTGTCTACCGAAAAATGACCCAGAATTCATGATTAAATGCTTAAAAAGCGACATTTTTACGGAAAAAGTGGAAAATAAATTAGAAATATCAGTCGTATCGTTACAAATAAGGTATCAAATGAAAGGTCCGATTCTTCTGAATCCGACGGTTTAAATAGCTTATCGATAGGACAATTAGATTTTTTAAAATTAACTAAAGTATGAAAAAAAAGGTGGCAACAAATCACAAGAGTTTTATTAATATTTTACTTCCTGCTTTACTGATTTTGTACTGGAAATAAAAATTGCAAATTTCAAAATGCTTCAATTTTCTTCAAAATTATTTCAAACATGCTACACACTTTTAACATCACAAGACGAAGTTGCAGTTAAAATTTCACCGGGTTTCCAGAATAAATAAAAAATGTACAATTTAATTGCAAATTAAATTTTTTTTAATACGCGTATTTCAAATTCTAACTATGATTAAATTATTTTTAATATACCATTCGAAAGATATTTTAAAGTACTTTTATATTATCGAAAGTGGGATTCAAGATTTCGCTTCATTTACACGTTTTGAGGTCTTCTGAAGAATTTCGGTTACCATGGCGCCGGGCGAAAGAATAAATAGATTTTACTTCCTGCTTTACTGATTTTGTACTGGAAATAAAAATTGCAAATTTCAAAATGCTTCAATTTTCTTCAAAATTATTTCAAACATGCTACAAACTTTTAACATCACAAGACGAAGTTGCAGTTAAAATTTCACCGGGTTTCCAGAATAAATAAAAAATGTACAATTTAATTGCAAATTAAATTTTATTTTAATACGCGTATTTCAAATTCTAACTATGATTAAATTATTTTTAATATACCATTCGAAAGATATTTTAAAGTACTTTTATATTATCGAAAGTGGGATTCAAGATTTCGCTTCATTTACACGTTTTGAGGTCTTCTGAATCGGTTTTCTTTTGTATCTCAGCTACCAATTAAAATAATTTCATAAGTAATATATCATTAGATAGCTTTGTTGATTTTGAATCGAATAGTAGATTACAGAAATTTGTACCGCCAGATGGCTCTGTAATATTTTCAAATTTCAATATTTCAATTTCTAATTATGATTAAATTATTTTTAATGCATCATTCGAAAGATATTTTAAAGTTTTTTTTATATTATCGAAAGTTTTCACCAGATTTACACGTTTTGAGGTGTTCTGATTAGGTTTTTTTTTTAGCATCTCAGCTAATTCAGTTAGACCGTTCAAAATTGGTATATGTAGGTTAATTAGGAAGGGCTGAAAGGGTGGGGAAGATACAGGCGTGCACCGCGCGCACGGGACAGCGCTGCCGAAGGCAGTGAGGACCCGGTCCGGCTTTTTAATCGATAAGAAATGATTTTTTTTTCATTTTCTTTTCTTAAGAATAAAAATTTGATTTGAGAAGGAATATGTGCGCGTAGCGCGCATGGGTCTGCGCTGTCGAAGGCAGTGGGGACACGGTGTGAGATTTTACCCGATCAAAAATGATTTTTTTAAGGGGAACGAAAGGTCAGGGAAGGAATACGCGCGCGCAGCGCGCACGGGACTGCGCTGCCGTAGGCAGTGAGGACCCGGTCCGACTTTGTACCCGATGAGAAAGGATTTTTTAAATTTTCTTTTCTTAAGAATAAAAATTTGATTTGAGAAGGAATATGTGCGTGCAGCGCACGTATACTCTCACACATGCGCGCGCAGCGCGCATGTGTCTGCGCTGCCGAAGGCAGTGGGGATCCGGTGTGAGTTTTTACCCGATCAGATTTTTTTTGGGGGGGGGGCACGAAGGGTCAGGGAAGGAATACGCGTGCGCAGCGCTGCCGAAGGCAGTGGGGACCCCGGCCGACTTTTTACCCAATCAGAAATGATTTTTTTTTTTTTTTTTTTTTTTTTTTTTATTTCTTTTCTTGACACTAAAAGTTACTGTTAGTGATTCATTAATTTTAGTGATTCTTTTGAAAATACTGACCCGCTAGCGGGCGAAGTTCGCTAGTTAATCTAATTATCTGAATATGTATTCTGTTTTAAACGCTGCCAAAATACTTCCTTGATCCATTATCGGAATGAGTATATGCAAGTATTTAATTATTATTTGACGTAATGAAATTGCTATAATTCCAGTGAGGTTAAACTACATTGCATTTTATTGAATCTATTACGACAGTTGTAAATGATGTAATGACATCTATGTTCAGCAGGCTATTGATTTAAGCAAATTCAGTCATTATCATATGAAAATAGAATAAGCTATTCATGTAACTTAACAATTTTTATACGGATTTAAATAGATATGTTGTTAAGTTCGCAATCGTACTGATTCTAAAATTCGTTTATTATTTCAGTTTTTTTTTTTTTTTTTTTAATAAAACTTTTTTCCCACTGGCATCTAAAATTTAAGGAAAATCGTAACTCGTTCAAAGATAAACCTATTCGTTTAAACTTAAATATAATATTAAATAGAGATTATAACAAAACTGCAATATGCAAATTAATTGCGGTTCAATTACACTGTGTCACGATTTAAGGAGCATAAAAATACAAGCTAGAAATTAAGGCTGATTTTTTTTTATTGTTCAGGTACCGCATCTGTGATAACCAATTCATTAAATTTACTTCAGTGAGGCGAACCGCAATTTTTTTTTTTTTACTAAATTTGAGGACAGATATGGCGGTGTTCCTGATTTTGTAGGAAAAAATAAATAATTCCCTTTACAAAGGTACTATTCACGACTTCACAAAGGTACTATTTACGAGCTGACATTTATGTCTGCTGAGTTCCTGTCGCAGAAAGCAACATTTGAGGAGAGCACGTCAGCATATACACTGTAGAGCTGTTTTTTACGGATGAGTCGGGATATAGCTTCCAAAAATACAGCATTCATTGTTTATTTTGGAAAGCACGGAATGGGTTATCACCCGACGAACATCCGTGAAAGATATTTATACAAATGAAGTAGAGTATGTTTTTAGTACAGTCGGTAACAAGAGTGTTCGAACACTAGCAAAAATTCCTATGTAAAAAAGTACACTTCATACGGTTTTGTTAAATAAATCCTTATCGAATCATGTTCTTACACTGACTAAGAACAGGATTCGACAAGGATTTATTTAGCAAAACTGTATTAAGCGTACCTTTTTTATATAGGAATTTTTCCTAGTGTTCGGACACTTTTGTTACAGACTCTACATCTAAATGTAAAACAACAAATTTTCTTGTATTCATGATTATAGTTTGTTTTTATATAATTATCATTTTAAGGAAAGAAATCGTTATCATCGAGGGATGCAACCTTCCCATACTTGTTATGCATTATTAAAAAAATTGACACCTCTAGATATGAAATTTAAGAAATTAATATTTATTAAGTTTAAGATACCATCCTACCAACAAAGCTTGACTCGAGATATCAGTTTCCTTGGACAGTGTGAGTGCGATAATAGGATTTTTTCTTTCTTTTTAATATAAATACTCGTATTTCATTAATGCTCTAAACAAATCTAAAATCTATTTTTAACAGAAAAACATAATCGTACGTCATATTTATTTAATTGTTTATTTATTAAAAAGCCTTAAAAACGGTAGTGTTTTTAAGCCGAAAACATGGTGGCGTTTTAAGACACTTACAATGTCTTGATTTCAGATGCAAAAAGATGCCTCATTTTTTTTTTTTTTTTTTTTTTTTTTGCACGCTTAAAAAATTACCATCCATTTAAAGCACTTTTTTTAAACTGAATTTAAGACATTTACGTTTACAGTGCATATAGTAACTTCATATAACTATAATGCAAGTTGCTAAAAATTAAGATTAACAATTAATGGGCAAACTAGGGAGACTTTAGACAATGATTAACATTTCGCGACCGCATGCTTTTGTCTTTTTGGGAGTAAGACCCGCCTGTGGATGTTATTCTCGCGAGTTACAACATTTCAGGACAAAATGTTCTGTATTTGCATTCATATTACAAATGGATATACCTTATAATTATATTCTTTCTAATCAAAGTAGTTGTATCCATAGTATACTGATTGTACAAATATGATTATTGGATATATTCGTAAGAAATAAATAACATACAAATAGCGAAACAGACGCCCACTGGAGGCGATACAGGTTTAATGAAAATGTTAATTTAATGTTCTTTGTTTGATTTAATGGATTTTTATCCCATGAATTACTAAAATATTGTGACTCAGGCGTAATGATATATATATATATATATATTAAGAAATGAGTAAAACATTGTGAATATTTAGGCCTAATGAATTGTTTTTATTTAAGAAATAATTAAAATATTTTTAGTCATTGAGCCCAGTGAATTCTTACATAATAAATAACTGAAAAGAAAAAGGATAAGAATATGTACAGAAGAAAGAAAGAGGCAGAAAGAAGAAAAGAAAAGGAAAAAAAATGACAAAAGAAATGCAAAAAAGGCCCTTAATTTGAGAAGTACAAAGATGAGATTAAAAAAAAAGAAAAAAAAAAAAAAAAGAAAAGAAAGAAACGAAAACAATAAACAATTTCTTGCATTCACTAAGTTCTTTTACAAAATTACACTAGAAAAAGTTTAAATCACAAAACCAGTATTTTTCTCTTTAATTCCTATTTGCTCATCTATATTAATGAAATCAGTCTGTAAATTTGTCAGAATAAAAAAAAATTGCGATATCTTTACGTTTCACGCACCACGAAAGCCGAAAATGACTTCAGAAAATTTTGCCTGTGTGTGTGTGTGTGTGTGTGTGTGTGTGTGTGTGTGTGCGCGCATGTGAGTGTCATCGTGTCTGTATGTCGCTTTTTTTGTCCGGGCATCACTTGAGAAGGGCTAGACTGAATTCAACGGCACTTAGCAGAAATTCAGATCTTTACCTAACTTAAAATTATATCTACCAACTTTTCAGAAATTCCTCCCCCCCCGTTCCCCCCTGGGGGGGGATAGACTAAAACACGTTTGTCCGGGTATCACTTGAGAACGGCTGGACGAAATTCAACGGCGCTTTTCAGCAGTTTAGGTGTTTACCCAACTTAAAATTATAACTATCAAATTTTTGGAAATTCCCCCCGTCCCGCCCTGGGGTGGGTCCCTGGCCCGCGCTGCCACTCAGGTCGCGGGGCTAGTCGGCCTCACCGCCAAGTGGTGACCCTGGATAGCCGGCTATGCCGGTGAACTAACGAGGTCGGCGTGGCCGAGAAGCATGTCGGGTGGAAAGGATGTTCCTGCAGTCAATTGGAGGCATCACCCACTCGTCGCTCGAAAAGTAATAGGTGATGTGTTATGTTGCGGGCTGTCTTGGTGGCACGAGGGGCCAGGGTGGCTCTACTTGTAATCTGTCACCTACTCTTCACCGCCAGGCCTTGTTCCTCTAATAGGCTCAAGTGGACTTTCCTGGCACCCGGCCTAGCACACCCGCCGGAGAGCAGCTAGTTGCTCAATGCGAGATTTGTGGGTCCTCCTTTCCCGCGGACTTTTTCCGGGCCCGTGCCCCTGTCCATGGGCTCGCTGGGTAGTCAGATAGCCGTCTGCTGCCCGGGTAAGTTACGCTCATAGCCTTAAGCCGAAATGTAGGCTGCCCGGGTTGGTCGTGTTCTGTTCTGTCCCGCCCTGGGGGGTAAAAGACAAAAACACGTTTGTCCGGGTATCACTTAAGAACGAACAGACGGAATTCAACTGTGCTCTGCAGGAATTTAGGTCTTTTCCCAACTTAAAATTATATCTATCAACTTTTCGGAAATTCCCCCCCATTCCCCCCTGAGGGGAAAAAGACAAAAACACGTTTGTTGGGGTATTACTTGAGAACAGCTGGACGGAATTCAACGACGCTACGCAGGAATTTAGGTCTTTTCTAAACTTAAAATTATATCTATCAGCTTTTCAGAAATTCCTTCACGTTCCCCCGTGGAGCGCAAAAGATAAAAACAGTCCGGGTATCACTTGAGAACGGCTGGACAGAATTCAACGGTGCTTCGCAGAAATTTAGGTATTTACCCAACTTAAAATTATATCTATCAACTTTTCAGAAATTCCCCCACGTTCCTCCCTGAGGGTAAAATAAAAAACACGTTTGTCCGTGTATCACTTAAAAACGGCTGGACGGAATTCAATGGCGCTTCGCAGGAATTTAGGTCTTTACCCAACTTAAAATTAAGTATATCAACTTTTCCGAAATTACTTCTCTTTCCTCCGAGGTGGAGGCAAAAGACAAAAACACGTTTGTAAGCATAACTCTTCTCCTAATTACTTCACAGTAAAGAAATTTACCATGGGGAGACTAGAAATGAGTACAAACAATACTTTATATGCATTTAGGAATTTTCGATTTTTAAGGGAAGGGAGGGGGGAAATGTTGAAAATTCCTGATTTTTGAGTAGACCTCTACAAAAATGGAACAAATATATTGAAAAAAGTCTATGCGACTTCCCTATAATATTTCCAAAAAAACATTTTTTTTTTGGCGGGGGGGGGGGGGGGGGTTACGAGGGGGCAAACTCGAGACACACCTTTTAGCGCTAAATTTGTCCTGAGAAATCTACGGGATCTGCGGTCACGAAATTTTGTGCGCAAATTGTTTATATGTATCAGACACTTATTGCAACGGGATTTTACGAAATTCGCCCCCTTATCCCTTGAGGTCGGAGGGGGTGGCAATAAACACGCTTTAAAACACGTTATTCTGTTTGAATTCGCCTTACATTATCTTAGAATGATGAATTTTGGTGTATGGATGTTGATCAGGTGTACACATTATGTACTTTGGTGGTACAAAATTGTAAATAATTGTGTTTATTTCTGTATAAATTCTTTCAAAGAGGCTTAGTAAATTGATAAAGTGCTAATTTTGTGCATTTCTAGTCGTTTTAGCGTTAAAATAACCTTTTTTTCCCTTAAAAACGCCTTAAAAAGACCCAATAAGGCAGGTAATGGATTTGGCGCCAAATTTGGCGACTTTCTCCCACCTTGACGATTTTTTTGGCGACCTTGGCGAGAAAATCCTTATATGGGATATACCAAATATGGAAGCTGTAAGTTGATTGGTCACTTTCTAGAGTTTTCTCGAAAAATCTGGGCCCATGGAACAGTATATAAGGAGCGCTTCATCGCCAAGGCAGTCAGCTCAGTTCGGTTTTCAGCCAGCTTCGCTAGTGCTTGCATTGCTCTTGAGCCTCTTTGAGAGAGACTTGCTTCAAGTGTTATTGCTATACAGTTTGTACTGTGGATTTGCTATTGAGAGCTGTTGTTTAAGCTGTGGTTACTGCTTGAATTGAAGCTGATAATTGGTTTATTGACCTGTATTTTTCTGGAACTTTCTGTGAATAAATTACTGAATTTTTGTAAGTTTGGCCTTTCATTCCCGGACAACTCACGAACCCTCAAGTACGCAACTTTTTTGGTGTCAGAAGTGGGATTGTCTGTGAATGGTGATAACGAGAGCTATTGAACAAGAAATGAAGAAATTTCTAGAAGGACTCACTACTCAGATGAATGAGTTAAGATCTGGATTGATAGAGGAAATGAAAGCCGGACAGGAAAAGATGGAAACCGGATTGATAGAGAAAATAGAAACAGGACAAAGAAAAATGAAAGAAGGACAAAAAGAGTTGAAAGACAGTTTGGGTGAAGTTCAAGGAGAAGTTAAGTCAATCCAAGAAAAAGTTGAATGCAATCAAGAGGAGATGAAGGGAGAACTTTCAGCAGTAAAGGAAGTGATTGAAAGTAAATTATCGGATATGGAAAGCAGAGTAGATGGAATAGAAGAGAAAGTTTTGAAACTAGAAGAAAGTTTTGAAGAAAAAGCTATGAAGATAGATAAAATGTTATGAAGGTTGAAGAGAGTTTTACGAGGATAGAACGGAGTGTAGAGGAGAAATTTAAAGAAAACTTTGATCAAGAGCTGAAAGGATGGTTTTCAGAGATAGAAAGCAAGTTTAAGAGAATGGAGGAAGATCTTGAAAGAAAAATGAAAGAAGAGTGGAACAGAGAGGTAATAGGGAATGAACTGCAGAGCAAGATTTGGAATCTCGAAGAAAAGTTAGAATCCATGCCGCAGGAAACTGAAAAGAAAGAGAGAAGAAGCCAGAATCACGAATTTATTAAGCTATCCACCTACGACGGCAGTTCCTCCTGGCATGTATATAAGACGCAGTTTTCCATCGTTGCTGAAGCTAACGGCTGGGACTCTACCGCCAAGTCAGTCCACTTAGCAGCAGCATTACGGGGAGATGCAGCCGAGAACCTGAGAAATGTTTCTAAAGAAGAAAGGAACGACTTCGAGGCCCTGACTAGAGCACTGGAGCTACGGTTCGGAGAGAAGTGTTCTCAGGACTATAGTCGCCTTCAGCTAAAATCTCGTTACCAGAAAACGGGCGAAAGTTTGCAAGAGCTGGCAGCGGACATTCAGAGACTGTCACACCTAGCATTCTCAGACTGTCATGCTGACACTCGAAACGACTTAGCTCTTCAGTACTTTATCGATGCTGTTCGTGATCCAGAAATTCAAAAAGCGCTGAGACTCTCCAACATCAGAGACGTAGAATCAGCTTTAGGCTATGCACTTAGGATAGAGGCAGCCCAACAAGCCTCCCGTAAAGACCGCCATACCATAAGAGCAGTCTCATTACACGATACGCCTGCTGGTGAAAATGAAATGAAGAGAAGTATCAAAGAGATCTTAAAGAGATTGCGCAGCCTGGAGAATATTAAGGAAATAAAGGACCGGAAGGTAAAGTGCTGGGGCTGTGGAGGGGATGGTCACGTGAAGAGGAACTGCCCTGTACGACCAACTATAGGAAATCACCTGGCTCCACCATCACTGCAGGGAAACTAAGAGGAGGCCATCTCGCAGGGCGGAGGTTGCCTGAAATTAAAGAGCCCCAATTTACAGTATTTCATGTTTCATCAATGAGTGGCGGCGATAATGGACTTCACGTCTATGGCCAAGTTAACAACACCACCTGTCGGATGATTCTGGACACGGGAGACAACGTGACCATCATTAGAGCGGATTTGGCTCAAGAACTAAAAGAGAAGATCATCTGGACACCGCCCTGTGTTAAACTCCAGACTGTGACCGGAGACGAAATATAAATATATAGGAAAATGAACTTGACCATCACTTTTGGGAATGCCAGTTACCATCATATGGCATATGTGGCTGATATAAGAGATCCTTTAATCATTGGAATTGATTTCCTGAGAAAATTTAATTTTCAGTTGGACTTCAAGAATAATGAACTGCATTCGAGTTCGGAAGACATCTCTGTGTTCAACGCTGAAAATCAAGACATTCAGGCAATTTGCCAGATAACAGCTAAGTCTGAAATTTCCATCCCTCCACACACAGAGAAAATAGTTTCAGGAACACCTCCCACAAAGCAATACTTCCGCTATGGACTGATTGAATACCCGAATACAGACAACAGCCCAAGAGGAGTTCTGGTAGCTTCATCTCTAGTTGATCTCTCAAAGAGTACTATTCCTGTGAGAGTCGCAAACATCAGCGATAAGTTCCGGACAGTGAAGAAGGATGAGGTGTTAGCAACCTGCACTCCTGTTACATGCATCAACCGTCCCACGCAATTAACCGCATCCAAGTCTTCAAGACAATTAATAACGGAATTACTAAAGAATGCAGAGTTAGGAAAGGAACAGAGATGTGCTGCGGAGAAGCTACTCCAAGAATTTAAAGACCTTTTTTCTCGAACACCTGAAGACGTCGGGAGAACGAACATCACCCCGCACAGAATTGATACTGGAAATCATTCTCCAATCAAACAACATCCAAGAACACTTCCATTTGCTAAACAGGAAGAGGTCACTGAACTTCTAAGTGAAATGCAGCACAATGATGTCATCGAGCCATCAACGAGTCCTTGGGCCTCTCCCATGATACTGGTGCGAAAAAAGGATGGTTCAAAAAGATTTTGCGTGGATTATCGTCGTTTGAATGGCATTACGAAGAAAGACAGTTACCCTCTTCCCAGAATTGACGACACATTAGGCACACTTGCTGGCAATAAATGGTTCTCGACTTTGGATCTGAAGAGCGGTTACTGGCAAGTAGAATTACATCCTGATGATCGTGAGAAGACTGCATTCACCACGGGACAAGGACTGTGGCAATTTAAAGTTATGCCGTTCGGATTATGTAATGCACCTGCCACCTTCGAACGCCTGATGGAGACAGTGCTAAAAGGACTTTCCTATGAAGCCTGTCTGGAGTATTTGGATGATATTATCATTGTGGGGCGCACCTTTGAAGACCATCTACGAAACATCCGAAAGGTGCTGGAGAAACTCAGAATGGCTAGCCTCAAATTGAATCCAGGCAAGTGTAACTTGTTCCGTCGTGAAGTGAGATACCTCGGCCATATCATCTCTGCCGAAGGTGTGAGAACTGATCCTGAGAAGATCTCTGCAGTCGAGATCTCTGCACCCAAAGAATACAGCCAGTTGCTCGCCAAGTTACTGCCGCAACACCATCAGAACAAGATCCCGATCCCTGGAGTGACGAAGAACTTAGACAAGCCCAGATGGAAGATCCTGACATAAAGACAATATTACAGCTGAAGGAAACGACCAGCAACAGACCTACCTGGCAGGACATTTCCAGATTCAGTCCCATTACGAAAAGCTATTGGGCACTTTGGGACTCTCTTCATATGAGAAACGGCGTATTATACAGAAAGTGTGAATCTGATGATGGGAAAAGCTTCAAATGGCAGACTGTATTACCAAGATAAAAAATTCCAGCTGTTTTAGAACAATTGCATAGTAGATCTACCGGAGGCCATTTTGGGGTAATGAAGACTCTGCAGAAAGTTCGGGAACGCTTCTACTGGCGCAAGGCAAAGAAGGATGTGGAGAAATGGTGTAAATCCTGTGATGCTTGTGCGGCACGTAAAGGCCCGCAGAAACGAAGTCGAGGAAGACTGTAACGGTATAACGTGGGAGCACCATTTGAACGGATTGCAATCGACATCTTGGGTCCTTTGCTACGGACCTCCAGTGGAAATAAATACATCCTCGTCGTGATGGACTATTTCACCAAGTGGCTTGAGGCATATCCCATTCCCAATCAAGAGGCATGCACAGTCGCAGAGGTCCTAGTGCAGCAATGGGTGTCAAGGTACGGCACGCCCCTACAACTTCATACCGACCAAGGTAAGAAATTCACCTCTGATGTTTTAAAAGGACTGTGTCAACTACTCGGCATAGACAAAACCCGGACAACACCCTTACATCTCCAGTCAGACGGCATGGTCGAGAGGTTCAATCGTACCATCCTGAATAACCTCTCACTTCTAGTATCAAGGAACCAGCAAGATTGGGACTTGAAGTTGCCATTGTTCCTGCTGGCTTATCGAAGTGCTGTCCATGAAACCACCGGCTATACTCCAGCCCAGATGCTGTTCGGACGTGAACTTCGTATCCCTTGTGATCTCCTGTTTGGTTGTCCACCCGATGCGCCTTTATCACCCGAGGAGTACATCCAAGATCTCCAGGCACGATTTGAGGACGTACACAACTTTGCTTGGGAGCGGATTAACATGGCAATGGAGAAAATGAAGACAAGGTACGATCTAAAGGCTACAGAACATGAGTTCCAGGAAGGAGAGAAGATCTGGTTGTGGAATCCTGTTCGGCGAAAAGGACTCTCTCCCAAGTTACAATGCAACTGGGAGGGGCCGTACACAGTCTTAAAAAGGCTGAATGATGTAGTGGTGCGGATCACTAAAACACCTTCATCAAAACCGAAGGTGGTGCACTATAACAGGCTAGCCAAATACCACAATTACCGGTAATATTAAAATTAAAAATGTAAATACTGATAAAATTTGCGCATGCGCACTGTAAATATTTGTATATAAATATTTGTACATATTTGTGAATTTTGTAAATATTTCCCACTTAATTTATATTTCTATGTTGTCTTTATGTGCAACTTAGTTCTTGTATTTTAGATTGTGTAAATTTGTTTAGTTTCGCCTCTTGACCAAGGGTTGCACTGCCCGGGACGTGCAGTCCTTGGGAGGGGGGCAGTGTTACAAAATTGTAAATAATTGTGTTTATTTTTGTATAAATTCTTTCAAAGAGGCTTAGTAAATTGATAAAGTGCTAATTTTGTGCATTTCTAGTCGTTTTAGCGTTAAAATAAACTTATTTTCCCTTAAAAACGCATTAAAAAGCCCCAATAAGGCAGGTAATGGATTTGGCGCCTAATTTGGCGACGTTCTCCCACCTTGGAGATTTTTTTGGCTTTTGGCGAGAAAATCCTTTTATGGGATATACCAAATATGGAAGCTGTAAGTTGATTGGTTGACCACTTTCTAGGGTTTTCTCGAAAAATCTGGGTCCCATGGAACAGTATATAAGGAGCGCTTCCTCGCCAAGGCAGTCAGTTCAGTTCAGTTTTCAGCCAGCTTCGCTAGTGCTTGCATTGCTCTTGAGCCTCTTTGAGAGAGACTTGCTTCAAGTGTTATTGCTATACAGTTTGTACTGTGGATTTGCTATTGACGCTGTTGTTTAAGCTGTGGTTACTGCTTGAATTGAAGCTGATAATTGGTTTATTGACCTGTATTTTTCTGGAACTTTCTGTGAATTCATTACTGGATTTTTGTAAGTTTGGCCTTTCATTCCCGGACAACTCACGAACCCTCAAGTACGCAACAATATGTATCAGACACTTATTGCAACGTGATTTTACGAAATTCGCCCCCTTATCCCTTGAGGCCGGAGGGGGTGGCAATAAACACGATTTAAAACACTTTATTCTGTTTGAATTCGCCTTACATTATCTTAGAATGATGAATTTTGGTGTATGTATGTTGATCAGGTGTACGCATTATGTACTTTGGTGGTGAGATTTCTCAAAACTTTAACTTAGCCGCTGAGGAAGGGGATGTAAGAAGCGTTTAAGTCGCTGCCGAAGGCAGTGTGAACTCGGACCCCTCACGTTGCGAGCGGGAAAAACCTCTACGGAACACAGAGGAAACTTTAACTCAGGTTAATTAATAAGGATATAGAATTTTGACAACTCATTTAAGTAAAATGCTCAGCGAAGCGGGCAAAGCCTGCTAGTATTTTATATTTTTGAGACTATTTGCTCATATTTTATATTCTGCTTCATCTGTTATACAAAAAATGGGAAAAATAAAAAACAAAAAACTGGGTGATCAAGTCTCCCTAGTTTCCGCTAATGTATTTGTGTTTGTGTACAACATTTATGTAGTCAATCTTTCTTTCTATTATATCTCTGTGAATAAATATCCCAGCAATATTTTTTCTTCAACAATATTTTAAATTTAATCAGTTAAAAACATTTTTTTTTATATAAAAAAAAAATAATAATGATAGTTACATATATATATATATATATTATACGAGTACTTAAGGGATTTCTCACATTTTCGAAACCTTTCATCTGAATTCTATTATTACTGATTTTCCTCGCAGTTTATAAGGCTGCTGATAAAAATAAGCAAAAACAAAACAACTTATACAATAAACATATATCATTATTGGATATTGCTTACACCACCCTGAATTACTATTAAAACAGTCACTAAAAATGATATGAGGCAAAGATTAATAAAGAAAAAAATAGTGATAATTATTGAAAATTTACATTATATTAAATACGAAAGTGCCTATAAATTAAAACTATTTTATTTTATATATACCGGGTAATTCAAAATAGATGAACGATTATCTCGTAAACTAAGAAATATAGAAATATACTTCCAATTACAAAATTGATGCAAATTAAGAGAAGATTTCAGATACGGCATTGTACAAGCGGCTGTATATATATTAAATACGAAATTTAATTTTTATACGGCACGTCCTATCATATGAATTATATTTAGAAAAATATTCTCCTCGTTCTAACAAGCAAAGTAAAAAAAAAAAATCATCTCTCTAAGTCTAAATCTCGCTGAGTTATTGCAATTCGAAAATTCTAGCATTTTTCGCCAAGTCTTAACGGGTTGTATCAAAAGTGAGAAATTGTAATTACTATAGCTTTTGTAATAAGGCACAGATTGATCAGCGTTTGGAGGAAAAAAAAAATTCCAGGGAAAAACGGCTATTTTAACCTGTAATGTCTCTCTTTCCTCTAATGAATACACAAGAGAATACTCATTAACAATTTCCAGCAAGGTTGAAAAGTGTTAATGACTTCGGTTTGTCTGTCTGTCTGTCTGCCCGCGCTCTAACTCTCATATATATTAATGGAATTTATTGAAACTGATATATGTTATTCAAGTTCGCTATCGGATGTTCGCTATTGGAAATGTTATACCTCTAATGGTTTGTATACTGGGACACCCGAAAATATTTCAAAGCATTGTGTTCTATGAGAGGCATTTCTATAAAGCATATTTTCATACCCTTACTGTACAAAAATCTTAATGAAATTGAAATATGTTATACAAGTTCACTATCGAATGTTCCCTGTTGAAAATGGAGTTTATACCTATACTGGTTTGTGTACAGGGACCCCCGAAAATATTTTAAAACATTGTGGTCTATGAGAGGCATTTCTATAAACCATATTTTCATACCCTTACATGTACACAAATCTTAATGAAATTGAAATATGTTATTCAAGTTCACTATCGGATGTTTCCTTTATAAGATGGAGCAATTACCACCACTAATTCGTGTATAGGGACACAAAAAAGTATTCCAAATCATTGCGTTTTATGAGAAATATTTCTATAAACTAAATTTTAATAACTTTACTTTGCACGGAGACTTATGAAATTGAAATATGTTATTTATGCACACAAAAGAAAGTGCTTTGCATAGAATATAGCATGATTAGCATTAGATTTAAAGGGTGACACAAAAATATCCAGTTATATAAAGAGCTATTAATAAATATTTGTTAAAATTGTACTTTCGTTTACATTAAGCGTTTTTAACACTTTATAACATTTTTTAACACTTCCCAACAAGGTTGAAATGTGTTAATGACTTCTGTCTGTCTGTCTGTCTGCCCGCGCTCTAACTCCCGTAAATATTTATGGAATTTTTTCAAACTGATATATGTTATTCAAGTTCATTATCGGATGTTCCCTATTGAAGATGGAGTTTATACCTCTATTGGTTTGTGTACGGGACACCCGAATATATTTCAAAGAATTGTGTTCTATGAGAGGTATTTCTATAAACCATATTTTCATACCTTTACTGTACAATATCTTCATGAAATTGAAATATGTTGGTTGTTTCCTATATAAAATAGATTACATATTACCACTAGTTTATGTACAGGGATACTCAAAAGTACCCCAAAGCATTGCGTTCTTTGTGAGATATTTCTATAAATCAATTTTTAATAACTTTTCCTTCCACGAAGTTTTAGGGAATTGAAATATGTTATTTTTATGCAGAAATGAATGCTTTGCATTGAATATAAAATGGTTATCATTAGATTTACAGGGTGACGCAAAAATATTCAGTTATATTAAGAGCTATTGATAAAAAATTGCTAGAAACACATTAAGCATTTTTGACACTTTGAATCATTTTTTTAGTGTGAATATAATTTCAATTTGTGTATCTGTCTGACTGTTCTTCTGTCCGTCTGTCTGTCTCTCTGTCTGTCTCTCTGTCTGTTTTTCTGCGTTCTAACTCCTGTAAATATTTGTGGAATTTCTTTGAACCGATGTATTTTATTCAAGTTCACTATCAGATGTTCCCTATTGAATGGAGTGAATACCTTTTCTGGTTTGTGTACAGGGACACCCAAAAGTATTCGAAAGCATTCTGTTCTATGAGAAGAGTTTCTATAAACAATTTTTAATACCTTTATTATATAGAAACTTTAATGAAATTTTAATATGTTATTCAATTCCTTATCGGATGTTTCCTATGTAAAATAGAGTACATTTCTAAATGGTTTGCGTACAGGGGAACTTGAAAATGTTCCAAAGCATTGTGTTGTATGAGAGTTATTTTTATAAACCAAATTTTAATTATTTTATTTTCCACACACAAAGCTTAATGCAATTGAAATATATTATGCACAAAAGAGTGCCTGCTATGTAATATTGTATGGTTAGCATTAGATTTACAGGGCCAAAAAAAATAAACAGTTATATTAAGTGCTATTAATAAAAATTTGCTGGAATTGCACTTTTGTTTACATGAGCGTTTTAACACTTTCGTATAATTTTAGTGGGAATATGATTTCAATGTGTGCATCTGTCTGCCCGATTGTCTACCTTTCTATCTGTTTGTCTCCGGCTCCTATCATCCGTGAATATTTTGAGAATTTTGAAAAATTGATGCACTCAAGGTCCCTATGGAATGTTCCCTATTTAAAATGTTATTAATAGGTCCTGTACAACTAGTTTGTTTACAAGGACAATAACAACAATAAAAAAAGCCAATGTATTACGTTTTAGGACAGAGTTTTTTAAAAGTTATACTTAAAAAATTTTCTACTATAAAAATCATAAAAACATTGACATGTATTAGTAATATTCTAAAACATTATTTTGTATGGAATATGATATGATTAACTTTCAGATTTACAAGGCTACAGTAAAATATTCAGGGAGATTCAAAGCTGTAATTACAATCTAACGGCTGCATTTTCTTTTGCGTTAAGCCTTTTAACACTTTCCAAAATATATAAGAGTAATTTTTTAAAATCAATTTGTCTATCTCTATGTTTTTCAGTCCTTCTGTCTGTTGTGTGATAACGTAGGCAGAGAATATTAAAAGATTTTCGATACAACAGTTGCGTACAGTTGGAAAGTGTTACTAATCAATGCGTAATGCATGATTTTTCTTTCTTGTTTTTAATTTAACAAATAGAATATTTTAGTGCACCCCTGTAAATCAGAAAGTTAATCATATCATATTCTATACAAAGCATTATTTTAGAATATTAACAATACATTTCAATATATTTATGATTTTTACAGTAGAAAGGTTTTTAAATATAACATTCAAAAAGTTCTGTCCTAAAACGTAATGCATTGGCATTTTTTCTTTTTGTTGTTGTTACTTTTGTCCCTATAAACAAACTAGTTATACAGGACCTATTAATGTCATTTTAAATGGCGAACATTCTATAGATAAAATATTTATAAAAATAACACGCATAGAACTCAATGCTTTCGAATGCTTTTGGGTGTCCCTGTACACAAACCAGAAGAGATATTCACTGCATTTTCCATATGGAACATCCGATAGTGAACTTCAATAAAATATATCAGTTTCGAGAAATTCCATAAACATTTACAGGAGTTAGAGCGCGGGCAGTCAGACAGACAGACAGATGGACAGATACAAAAACTGAAATCATATTCACACTTAAAAGTGTTAGAAAGTGTTAAAAACGCTTAATGTAAATGAAAGTACAATTCTATCAATTTTTTATTAATAGCTGTTAATATAAATGGATATTTTTGTGTCACCCTGTAAATTAAATGCTAATCATGCCGTATTCTATGGAAAGCATTTTTTTTTTGTGCATATAAATAACATATTTCAATTTCCTAAAACTTCGTGGAAAGTAAAGTTATTAAAATTTGATTTATAGAAATATCTCTCATACAACGCAATGCTTTGGAATACTTTTAAGTGTCCCTGTACATAAATCGGCGGTGGTATTTCCTCCATTTTATACAGGAAACATCCAATAGTGAACATAAATTACATATTTCAATTAAATTGTCTACAGTAAAGGTATGAAAATATTATTTATAGAAATACCTGTCAGAGAACGCAATGCTTTGAAATACTTTGGGGTGTCCCTGCACACAAACCAGCAGAGGTATAAACTCCATTTTCAATAGGGAACTTCGGATAGGGAACTTGAATAACATATATCAGTTTCAAGAATTCCATAAACATCTACAGGAGTTAGAGCTCGGATAGACAGACAGATGGACAGGCAGATACACAAAACTGAAATCATATTCACACTCACAAAATGTTAGAAAGTGTTAAAAACGCTTAACGTAAACGAAAGTACAATTCTAGCATTTTTTTATTAATAGCTCTTTATGTAACTGGATATTTTTGTGCCTCCCTGTAAATCTAATGCTAATCATGGTATATTTTGTGCAAAGCATTCTTTTGAGCATATAAATAACATATTCCAATTTCCAAACACTTCGTGGAAAGCAAAGTTATTAAAATCTGATTTAGAGAAATATCTCTCATAGAACGCAATGCTTTGGAATACTTTTGTGTGTCCCTGTACATAAACCGATGGCGGTATTTCCTCCATTTTATACAGGAAACATCCAATAGTGAACTTGAGTAACATATTTCATACATCTGAGAACACTTGTTGCTATCCGTGCACAGTCTACAATAACCAGACCGTGTACACGAACAAGCTGAAACTCTCAACAGAACATACAGCATACTCCGGCTACTGCTACGTGTACCGCCAAATTTTGGCGATACGCAAAGCAGAGGTAGAGGGAGACAAAACATTACTGACCGAAGCTACCGATGTACTAATTGGCAAAACTTCAGTCCATTATGCTGAAGATGAACGGCCTCAAGTGGTCTATAATCAACAGAAAAAGATCAGGAGGGTTACCAAATGGTAACCAGAAAAAGAACATTATATAGAAGAGGAGGCCAGCAACAAAAACAGCAGCAAAGGAGAAACAATGGCCTGCACAGGCGCCCTCCTAACAGAATTTTTTATGGACGGTGAAGATGCTGCTGAAAATACTAAAAGCACACAGACACAACAGGCCAGTAACAACACAAAGAGACAAGACGCCATTAAAATGATTCAGATAAATCTTCACTCTAGCGCGGCAGCAACAAATGATCTGTTCGGGTACCTTGCCCAGCACAACATTAAGGTTTCTATTATTCAGGATTTCCACCAGAGCATTCACACAGACAAAATAACAGGCCTGGGGTTGGGATGGCAGGCGTTTAAAACCCCCAATAATAGAGAGGCAATAATTACAAAACTAGGCATCCTATTGAACTTGGAAGTACTGACCATGCGATAGCAATCCTAATAGAAAACGTAAAAGAAAAAGTCACACTGATAAACACTTACGCTCCCCCCCCCCCAAGCTTAGCTTTACCACAATACTCCGGGAAATTGATCAATTATTACTAAAAACACAGGGTAGTGTCCTGCTGGCAGGAGACTTCAATGCACACTCAACACAATGGGGATATGATGACATTGACAAAAGGGGTAGAGAACTTACAGACTTTCTAGCACAGCACTCGCTGCTGGTCAAAAACTCCCCAGGAGCGCCCCCCTCGTTTCAAACGGGAAGAATCAAGGGCTGGACCGACCTAACGATCACAACGGCTAGCCTGCTTTACAAAGCCTTAGACTGGAAGTGAGTGATGACCACTCGGGAAGCGACCATAATTATATCAGATACACGCTAGACTACAGTTATCACAGTTACTACCACCACAGATTAGCGACGAAACATGGGAAACATTCAAAATTTGAAAATTATGTCAAGAAAATTAGTAAGCGGTATATCGGTCCGATTACCAGGACAACAGACAGGAACTCGCTTGATACCATCACGGAGGAACTTATGCACGACCTCAAAACTCTGGCTTTCACCTGCTATAAGCATCGCAAAACACCACACAAAAAAGAGCCGACCTGGTGGACAGATAAAATTAAAACTGCCAGGAATAGGGTTAGAGCGTTTCGCCGTAGGTATCAGTCCCAGCCAGACCCCACCCTTAAAAGTCAACCACACATACAATACAAAAGAGAGCGTGCAATATATAAGAAACTTATTAATAGAAAAAGATCAAAGGCATGGATGGCTTTCTGTGAAAGTGCGAAAGATACCTACGGCCCACAACATAAAATCGCCTCGGGCAAACTAGCAACACCAGCAAAACTATGGAACATACTAGATAACAACGATCAAGTCACTATAGACCGCACACTGAACAAATTCCTAGACACACTGTACATAACTGACGAACACACACCACACAGGCTGAACACGCTTCCTCCTCGCTTTGACGAATGTGCCCCTCGCAAGGTATATCCGCAAGAATTAAACAGAATAATTAAACATATTAAACAGAACAAAGCCCCAGGCCACGACTACGTAGACTACAACCAGATTAAAAGAATTAACAGAACGAGCCAAAACCTCCTACTCGCGCTCTTTAACAAATGCGTTCAACTGGAGCGCTTCCCGAAACAATTCATAAAAGGTATAGTAGTTCTGTTCCACAAAGAAGGCAAGAATCCCAAAGACCCAAAAAATTATAGGCCAATATGCCTCCTACCAGCTATTAGCAAAATTTTAGAAAGGATAATACACGGAAGAATTAACCATCACCTAACGACACAAAATTACTGGAACCAAAATCAATTCAGCTTCAAACAAGGCACCCCCACAGAAAATGCGCTACAAAAAATATTAGACAACATAAACAAGGACAAAAACAACAGAAAACAGACACTACTAATCTCGATAGACATTAAAAGTGCCTTCGACAACATTCGCTGGCCAACACTGCTCCAAAATCTTAAAAACTCCGGTTGCCCAACATACCTCGTCAACTGGATAGCTAGCTTTCTGGAAGACAGATATGTGACACTGGAAGAAAATGGCATAACCACCACAAATTTAGACTTACGGTGGCTGTCCGCAAGGAAGCTGCTTAGGTCCACTCCTTTGGCTACTCATAGCCGAGACAGCACTCAACCATAGCTGGGGGAACAACACACGTATCCAAGCCTCCGCAGACAATTTCATGCTAACAATAACAGCAAACAACCCACACATACTAGTCACCACAGCAAACACAGCATTTCAGAAATTTGGCATTTGGGCAAACGAAAACGACCTCACAATCAATTGGAGCAAAACGGAGCTGCTATACCTTAATAGACCGCGCATAGGAAACTTTCAAACAGAAATAAAGGACTACAAATTAGAGGGTATTCACTATAATGGAACAGCATTAGAAACGAAAGAACAAATGAAATCACTAGGAGTCATTTTGCACAAAAGCCTGAGATGGCTCCCGCATATCGAATCACAAGTAAAAAATATATACAAATCCTTTAATCTGTTCGGGCGAATGGTCTCTAGGGGTTGGGGGCTAAAACCAGACCTAATAAAAACTTGGTACAAGACAGTAGTTGAAAAAACACTGACATATGCAGCCCCAATTTGGAGAAATAATCTCACGCAGTCCAACAAAGATAAACTGCTGAGCTGCCAAAGGCACTTTGCGCTGGTCATCGTCAGGGCATACAGAACAGTCCCAAGATCGGCACTTCTGGTTCTTTCTGGGCTGATTCCAGTACACCTCCAAGTACGATACGAAGCAGCCTACGGTACAGTCACAAGACTCCACATAAAATTATAAAATACAAGACCACATCTTCAACCATACAGATTGTAGAGAATTAAACTTCTCCATGCTAATTTAGCTTGAACTTGAAGTTCACTTAAGGTTGACTTAACTTAAAGGTTGAATGCTGCCAACTTACTTATTTAACTTTAGATTGACTTGCAGCTGTAAATGAAATACTTAAACTATGAAGAAACGACAGAGTCAGATTTGTAAAATCAATTGAGCTTTAATTGAGCATAAATAAGAAGGGGACGCTGGACTTTGGCATCTAGTAATTTACTACTTAAAATGGGCAGCCCTCTTAAATACTTTGATATTAATAAATAACCCCATACTTTACTTTACTTTCCTTTCCTTTACTTAATTACTCGCAAAGGATCTCAACTACCTTTATTTAAATTAGCTTCTAAAGCCGAGTAATCTTTCGATTAGCAGGAGGATTCCCTGACACTGCTATCTACTTGGCTTACATCTAACTATATCCGCTGCTAACTCTCCTAAACAATCTTCCTACCAACTAACTTTAACTCCTCTCCAACTCACCAACTGACCAACTAACTCTCAAAAGCAATCTTCGTTCTTTTATACAATTCAGTTTCTAAAAATATTAGCATAATGTCAATTACGATTTTAGCTTAGGATCGGAACTAACTCAATTACTTAAAACGAATCCTAAAACAGCGGATTCACGTTTTACCCGCAAAGTGCGAGTTTTAATTGTAGCACTACTTTGCTATCCTCACAAGATTACGTCAAAAAGCAGAACATTTGGCATAGGAACATTTGGCAAAGGAACCCTGCTGACACACCAGAACCAGTAATTGGCTCATCAGAAAAAGACACACAAATATACACGGATGGCTCGAAGCTGGAATCAGGAGCTACAGCCTTTGTAGTCTTCAAAAATAACTCAAAAATACACGAGTGGTCAGCACCATTAAGAAAGTGCAACAGTGTTTTTCAGACCGAACTACTGTCAATACTCAAAGCTGCTGAGTGGGGAAACACCAAGGGCATCACATATAGTATCCACTCGGACTGTATGTCTGCTATACAAGCAATATCAAAACCCTTTACAGTAGATAGCCTAATCCATAAAATCCACTTGGAAATAAAAAGAACAAACAATACCTTTAAGATTGAATGGGTTAAAGTGCATGTAGGCATCGTAGGAAATGAAGAAGCAGATAAGCTAGCCAAGCTAGCAGCAGAAAACAGCGACCATAGGACGCAATACTACCTCGAAAAGCCGATATCGCATCTAAAGAAAAAACTCAGAATTTTAACAATGACACAATGGCAGTTCGAGTGGGACTATGAGGACACGGGCAGGCTAACACACAAATACTTTCCAGCAGTAGACACAAAGACACTCGTTAGCTGCAAGCTCCTAACACAATTATTTACAGGACACGGAGTCTTCCCAGACAATCTTCATCGATTCAAGAAAAAGAGAAGCCCGGACTGCGCCTGTGGAGCACTAGGAACATCCATATACTATTTAACGGCCTGCCCATTAACGGACGAAAACCATCTGGCCCAAATAACACAAATTAACGAACAACTATGGTGCAAACAATTAGCTCAGAACACACATGTACAAAACAAGGCTAAACACATAGTCAGATGGCTCACGAACAACATAGATGACATATCACAATAACAAAATGCAGTATAAACACCAAACATGAATTGCTCCGAACTTCAGCAGCAAATGGAAATAGGACAACAAGATGAAGAAGACCTCTCCGCCCACAAGATGCATCTACCGCTACCGCCACTTTTTGTTTATTTTAGGTTATGAACGAGGCCCATGTTGTTAAAGCGGCTAGCATCGATATTACACGAGGCCCGGTAAAAGTAATTAAAAATTATTAAAAACTGTAAAATGTATAAAAAACTAATAAAATATTAGAAAATTCTATAAAAAACCCGAACCGGACCCTTAAGTGGGTAAGGTGACCGGGAGCCAAGCTTGGGTGGCTTAGTTCCCCCCCCCTTTTTTTTCCTTCTCGCTAAGTCCCTTGGTTTTCCCGAACCGGACCCTTAAGTGGGTAAGGTGACCGGGAGCCCAGCTTGAGTGGCTTAGCTCCATCCCCGTTTCTTTTTTTTCTCTCTCTCGCTAAGTCCCTTTTTTCCCGACCCGGACCCTTAAGTGGGTAAAGTGACCGAGATCCAAGCTTGTGTGATTTAGTTCCGCCTACCCCATATTTTTTTTCTCGCTAAGTCCCTAGGTTTTCCTGAACCTGACCCCTAAGTGGGTAAGGTGACCGGGAGCCAAGCTTGAGTGGCTTAGCTCCACCCTTTTTTTTTCACTAAGCCCCTTGGTATTCCCGAACCGGACCCTTAAGTGGGTAAGGTAACCGGGAGCCATGCTTGTGTGGCTTAGTTCCCCTCCCCCCCCCCAATTTTTTTTCTTCCACCCTCCACCTCTCTCCCCTGCAATAATCGTTGTTGTGATGGTACTCCACTTTGTAAATAACTACATTACATCAAACGTCCTTCCTGCTCAACCTAATTGTTCTGGACCCCTTGCGCTCACTCACTTTGGTCTCCCAGGCCAGCCATAAAAATAACTCAGTTAGCAACTCTCAAAGATTCTTCAGTTAACAAACTGTCAAAGTTAATTATTTTTTTACGAGGGTGTGGCGGTGTCTGGCCCTCGTTAAAATGTGCTGCACCGTCAAGTGCTCGATGGGGTCGTTAAGCAGTCACTAGGCTACCAACGCGGGGAACCATGCACCCGTGGTGGATAAAAATTGTGATGGTCCCTACTTTTTCTCCTTTCAGGCCACCCAGTGCATAGTAATTTAATTTTTTTTCCCTCTCTCAGGTCCAGCCACGTCAAAAAAAAAACACTATGCATGCAAAAAATATCTCTTCCTACCCCCCAGTGGCAAGCTTCCAAAATCTTCTTTAATTTTTTTTTTCATTGTATTCCCTAACAGCACAAAATGTTCCAGAAACGTAACAATCATATAACATTGAAACATTATAAACATTTCCAAAACGTTTAAAAACGTTCAGATTGCTTTCCGATTACTTTCAAAAACGTAGAAATGTCCGCGATCGTAACGAAAACGCTACAATCACTTAACAGATAGAAAATCAAAAAGGGCGAATGTTTCAGAAAGGTATCAGAGAGCATGCTAAAACGTGTTACGTTTTTGAAAGATTGTAAGATTTTTACAACATAACTGAAACATTCTGTGCTGTATGGGTTAGCTCTTTTGTCTGTTAGTCGTTCAGCATTTTGGGTTTCTATCCCCCCTCCCCTTCTTAGGCCTCCTCTTTCGGTGCAACTTTCAGGGCACAACTATCTACTACAGCTCCCCAAGCGATACCCCCCCACCCAAAATTCAAAAACTTGTTTCTCATTAGTTTTGAGTTTGGCTCGAAAGCTATTTGCGCACATAGTCAAAATTTTAATTTACATCCAGGAGCGTGTCTGTATGTCTCCGCCTTGTGCAATCTGGAGCTGTGGTGTGCCAGTCGAGCATTATGTGTCCAAGAAGCAGAAGTAGCAACTCTGCCATTCCTGATCTGTGCTGTACAAGTCACTTTGTTGCTGATGATGAAGGAGCCTGCAGCCTCCTATGGACGATGTTTGAAGACTGAACGAGCCATCGGACACAGCTCATTCTATGTAGCGACTAGACAAATGTCTGGTTGTAGTCAGCCATCATGCAGTGATCTGGCGATTTTTCGCTCCGGATCACAAGCATCCAACCCGTGAAGCTTGGCCATGTCCAGGCAGGCAGGGGCTGTCCAAAGGTTTCTGAGTAACATATTTCAATTTCATTCAGATATGTCTACAGTAAAGATATGAAAATATGGTTTATAGAAATACCTCTCATAGAACACAATGCTATGAAATACTTTCGGGTATCCCTGTAGAGTTATAAACTCCATTTTCAATAGGGAACGTCCGATAGTGAAGTTGAAAACTTATATCAGTTTCATGAAATTCCATAAATATTTACGGGAGTTAAAGCGCGGACAGATAGACGGACGGACAGACAGACAGACAAACCGAAGTCATAAACACTTTTCAACATCGTTGGAAAGTGTTAATAATGTAAATTTGCATTAAGTTCTTAAAATTGTTGATTTCACGTGTTTGAATGATTTTAGTTGCTATGCCAAAACTGAAAAAAAAAGTGGTGTAAGTCATTATTTTCAAATTGCAATAACTCAGCGAGATTTTAACTTAGAGAGATGATTTTTTTTTTCTTGTTAGAGCGAGGAGAATATTTTTCTAAATATAAGTCACATGATAGGAGGGACCGTATAAAAATTAAATTTCGTATTTAATATGTATACAGCCCATTGTACAAAAACATGCCATATCTGAAATCTACTCTTAATTTGCACTAATTTTGTAATTGGAAGTATGTTTCTATCTTTCTTAGTTTATGAGATAATCGCTATAACATCTATTTTGAATCACCCGGTATATACACACACGCACGCACACACACACACACACACACACACACACACACATATCACAGTGATTTTCTGTGCTATGTTTTATTAACTCTAACATAAAAATATATAGTATTATCATATTTTTTAAAAATGATGAATAATGTATTATTAAAGTAGCATGCTGTAACTGCCAATAAATATTAATAATAATAATGACCATCTTCTGTCAGGAACGAATCCGGTTTAGACCGCTTCAGAACAGATACTTTTGGTAGTCATTTTTTTCCCTTAGAAATGCTTTGTATTTTTATTTTTATTTATTTATTTTTATATTAATCTGCATAAATGTTATATGATTAGAAAGATCTTTCAAAACTGAACATTTTTTGTGCTTGCAAATTTTCCTTAATCTCAATATGTAAAAATATTTCAACGAAAGTTTATAACTACCATTGTAATTCTAAAATACCCATGGAGGATAAAATTGAAATGTAATATAAAATTATGGGCTAATAGTTATTACATCATTTTCTTGCAGCCATGATAATGTACTTCTCTGATATAAACGAATAGTTGATTTTGACGTCATATTTATCAAATTAGTTAAAATAAATAAGGTTACAAAATAAGGTACCTAAGGTTACTTCGTTACAAATATGGTGCCTTTCATTTGGTACCTTATTTGTAACGAAGTTTTGATTAGATATTTTAGAATTAATTAAAATATGAAAATAATTTCAAAATTGGACATTTAAATTTATGATTGTTGCCCAAAAAATTTACCAGTTATTGTTATGTATATATATATACACCGTGACCAATAAGTTCTCATACAACTTTTGAAACACGTAAAAAATTGTACATATGTGTTACTGTAGTCCCAATTATTTTGCAGGCAATTTAGTGTCAGGTATAAAGCTATTGCATGTGTAAATGTTGTACTAATTATAATTTTTCTTTACCTAGGTAGAATGAAAAAATTGTGATAGATAAATTCATCAAAGGAGTGTAGCCGATTGAAATTTTCAGAGACTTGAAAGCCCTGCGGGTGAAGAGAGATTTCATTTGCAGAATTATCAGAAGGTGTAATGAGACGTCATCTGTCAGTGAAAGAAAAAGATCTGGCAGACCGAGGTCCGTTAGAACAAAAGAGGCTGTGAAAAGGGTCAGGGAAAGAATACGATGAAACGGACCAAAATCTGTTAGACAACTAGCACGGGAGCTCAAAATATCGAGGAAATCAATGTTAAACATTCTGAAAAAGAACCTTGGGTGCAAAGTTTATAAAAAACTTAAAATTCGCGGAGTTTCGTATTCTGTTAAGATGAAAAGGAAGCAAAGAATGGGAAAAATTCTTGATTGGCATGCTGGGGATGAATTTGTCTTTTCAGACGAGAAACTGTTCATTTTACAGCAAAGTCTGAACCCCCAAAATGACAGATTATGGTCTGTTTCTATTGATAAAATCCCTGAGGGACAGCATTATGTTCCGCGTTATCAAAATGCTTCGTCTCTGATGATTTAGGATTCTATTTCCGAAAGTGGAAAACTCCAGTTAGTCTTCATTGATAAAGGAGTAAAAATCAGTGCCCAATATTATAAAACTGAGGTTTTGGAAAAAGGTTTACTACCAAATGTCCAGAGCATGCATGGGGTGGAATATTTTTGCTTACAAGAAGATGATGCCCCTTCTCATACCGCACGTTTGATTCAGGAGTGGTGCAGTCAAAATTTAGCTGATTTTTTGCCAAAGAACGAATGGCCTCCCAACTCCCCCGATCTGAACCCGCTTGATTATTTTGTGTGGTCATATACGCTCTCCCAACTGAATAACTATAAAATTACCGATTTGAGCAAATTCAAAAATGTAATTCAAACGATATGATAGGAAATATCAATGGAATCCATGCGTGCCGCATATGATGGATTTGAAAAGAGACTTCAGCTCGTTAAGAAATTAATAGGCGAAATTATTCCAAAGCATTTATTGTAAAGATACTCAATGATTACTACTTTAATTTTATGCAAAAAGTTTTCGTATGATTTACTTTGTGTTACTGTAATAAAAATTTGAAAGTGTATGAGAACTTATTGGCCACGGTGTATATATATATATATATTGGGGGGGGGGGGGAACATAAGATGAAAAAATGTTTTCACGCGAAAAATTAAAAAATATTAAATTTGTCCATGAAGGAAGCGAAATAAGTACTGAGTTATATTACGATAAATATGATATATAATATGATACGTTATATTAGATCTATCGTCCTGGGTTAGTAGGTATCACATTAGTCCCGTCAGGTGCAACTTGCACATTAGTCTCGTTAAAATATAGTGTCCAGCGAAGCAGGCAAAGCATTCGTTGATTCACTGGCTTAATTGATTTCATATTCCGTCATTTTTGACGGGGTTATATCCTAGTTTTTCTATATTTTTCTATAAAAATGCGCGCTGTACAACATATTACTATATATCAAAATTGTTGCCCATATTGACTGCAGGCAATTTTCATTTCAGAGAACAATTTTCATTTCACGTTTAATTCCGAAGGAACGTAAATTTTTAGCCGTGCACTTTCTACATTTTTTATTAGAGGCGCAGATAACTTTGAACGGTGGAAATATTTGTAAAACATGATGATAATTATTTTCACAATGACTTAAATATATATATATATTATAATAATACTTTGCAATAATCACCTCTGAAACATGTAATTTTTAATGTGCGTTAAGCAACATTTATTTACCTGTTATACCTGTGAGAATAATTGTACATTTTCATTTAATTAATATTATCTTAAAAATATCAGAACTAATTTTTTGTCGATATCAACCCTGCGCGCAGGATTACATGCAAATGATACATCACATGAGCTGAAAGAAATGCGCACATGGAAAGATACTTCATAAATAAATTAAAGAGAAATGATCTTGCTCGAAAGCGCGCCATTCTTTTGCAGAAAATGATGACAATTACTATTAAAAGAAAGTATCATAATATTTGTCATAATTATGCCCATAATTACAAAACGTTTAGTTTTAAAATGTTAACTGCTCATCATTTTATTTAATTATATGTCACGTAAAATCAAATAAACTCTCATTAAATTTTGTCTAACTGTAACGGAGGTACTGTGCCCGCAAAATTATACATCGAAAAAAAATTTGCTTTGACACAAAAAAAAAAAAAAAATAAAATAAAATAAAAAAAAATAAAAAAATAAATAATATAGTTTTATTTTAAAGGCTGTAATAGAGAGATAAATGCTTTTTTAATACCTGTTAAAATTTATAAATTTTAAAAGTAGTTTTTTTTTTTTTTTTTTTTTTTTTTTTTTTTTTTTAACAAAAAAAAAAAAAAAAAAAAAAATATGGTCATATTTTTCTAATACTTTCGCCTATCAAAAGTACCTAACCACTTAAATTACACTGCTCGGCATGAAATTGCTTCTGACACCATTGCAGCATATTATTATGACAAATTGACTTCCTGAATCTGAATACGACGCCTATTTTGCCCTATCACCCATCGTTTTTTGGAACAGACGCCTTTTTTTCATAATTTTTTTGGGGGATTTTATGGCTATAAATTTTATTTTTAGGAGGGAGAAGGATTATTTTAACCTTTAAATATCTTCTGATGAGCTACAAAGTTAGAAATTATAAAAGAGGGAGATTTGCGACAAGAGAAAATTTTTGGGGGTAATTTACCACGGAAATTATGTACTACATATCTTATATTTTTTTTAATCTGTTATTAATGTTATTTTTTTTAATTTAATTTTTTTATTTTTTAGGTGTTAATTTAATTATTTTACATTCTTCAAATCAAATTCATGCTCATAAATTAATCGAACAGGAAAAACAATTGTGTCAGGGGTGGTGTTTATAGAAAACGGTGGGTGACTGGGCAAAATGGGAGTCATATTCGAAATCAGGAGGTCATTTTACATAAGAATCAGTACGAATAGTATCAGAACAAGTTTTATAGAACTGTTATGCAGTCATACGTTTTAAAGATATTGACGAGTTCATTTGAAAAATACACATATTCGAACTATATATCACACCAAGAATTCTTCCTGCTACTGGATAGGGTAGCTATGTCCCTACATATAAAAAGACATTTTGCTCGTTGTCTGTTGCTATAACGATGATTTTTATTAGTCTTGAAAATGGTACGTGATTAGTATAGTCCCAGATTCGAGTGAAGACAACTTCTAGGCAGAATTAAAAACAAGTTGCTGAGGTGACTTCAATATTTATTGAATTTTCAACTTATAGTAAATTATATCAATATACAAGTTTATATTACAGTTATCGAAAAGACTATGTAAAGAATTTCAGGGATATGCTCCAATTAAAATACTGTGAGAGAGAGGTAACTTTTTGACGTGTTAAGAACTCAAGATATTATCGTAAAGTGTGTGGGGAGAGCAAACCGAGCGCACGACTTGCTCAGCCAAATCTGGCTAGCCTGCGAATCACATGACCCAGCTGTCGCCAAATAAACGCCAAGTGTGATTCTTTTTTTGTGAATTGAAATGTATATAAACTTTTTAAATTTTGAGAGGCGGTTGGAAAATATTAACCCTATCGTTGGCGCGCTTGTGTAGAGCCAAGAGAATGAGGTGATTTATGAGTATTGTGAAACAGGAAATTGATAATTACTTTTATATGTGTCATTTAAAATCTATTGCATCATTTTGAGTAGAGAGTGACCGTTATTAACTGAAATCATTAATATTGCGTAAACACAAATAAATTATTGCATGTGTCGAAATACATTAATTCTGGAATATTTGAGAACAGTTTTTTTTATAATAATATTAAGCTAATTTATATCTCTCAAATGATAAGTTATTAAATAAAGTATTACATTTATAGTCTAAATAAAAACGATATCTTTAATATATGAGTTCTATTAATAATTCCAAAATGAATGAAGTTTTGATTTAATAAAGTTTTATTTTAATCTGGTTTACGTAATTAACTATATAATACAATTAATTTATTTTATTTCATGAATCAAAAAGTAAAATATGTTAGGATTCGGAAAACTAACATGAAATAAAATTAATTTTAAAACTAAATTTTCTCATGAAAAATGAAATAATTTAACTATTCAGAATTTTAAAGGAAATAGATTAAAAAGTGAATGTATGTGTGGAAACTCCTTCACACATATCCGTTCTATTAATAATTCCAAAATGAATGAAGTTTTGATTTAATAAAGTTTTATTTTAATCTGGTTTACGTAATTAACTATATAATACAATTAATTAATTTTATTTTATGAATCAGAAAGTAAAATACGTTAGGATTCGGAAAACTAACATGAAATAAAATTAATTTTAAAACGAAATTTTCTCGTGAAAAATGAAATAATTTAATTATTCAGAATTTTAAAGGAAATAGATTAAAAAGTGAATGTACGTGTGAAAACTCTTTCACAGTTGCTATTATATATATATATATATATATATATATCAAATTAAAAATATAAAAATAATTCTCATTATATTGCAACTGTGAGCCGTATCACAAAACAAAATAAAGAAACAAGATCCATATCTCAAAAGCAGAGAGTGAAATTTGGCTGAAAAAAAGTAAACAACGTCAAAAGATGACTATTTTCTAATTATACAATGTAAAAAATACCCTCGAAAGACTAGTGCTGCACTTAATAATGATTTAAAAGAGCATGAACTAAATATTATCTCATTTACTGCTCGGATGCATCTTCTTGGAGCCGGTCTGCCAGTCAAGGAACAGCTTCATATCCAACCAATGAAGAAAAAGCGTTACTTGTGGACATTAAAATATAAGAATAGACAGTCGAAAGTTGGAGTAAAGTGCTATTTAGCAACGAAAGCCATTTATTCGTCCAAGTCAGCGAATTCAACATGTGCGGAGATCGCCAGGCGAAAGAAGTCGGGATTGTCACATTAACCAATTTGTTAAACACCTTCAAAAGAAGATGTTTTGGGGTTGTCTCGGTTACAGTTGGATTGTCTTTGCAGCCTGTTGACCGTATGATGCATTCTGAGCAATACATTGCTATTTTGGATAAAAAGGTTGTTCCAGA